>CAMZMU010000054.1:63428857-63793940 GCA_947311845.1 Poa pratensis
TCTTCCCGTGGAGGCCGACGTGGAGTTATTTTATTGCTAATTGACGTGGCCACAGCTGTCAGCCCTATAGAACTAGAGTGGTAAATGTAGCGCGTGGGACAGTTACATTTATCCCTTTTTTCTTCTCAACTTCCACCGCCCCTGTTTCCCCTGCTTCGCCACTAGTTCACCTTCTTCGTCTCCACGCCGCCATGGACAAAATCGAAATCCGTACTGTGAGGAGGAAGTATATCACCCATGGCAGCACGGAGATAGAGGTGATTTACACCAACGACATTAGGCAGGTAGAGGAAACCCTCGATCTGCTCAAGCGCAGGCAGCGAGGCATGCCGGCGGACGAGGAGTTCATGGGTTTGGATTTTGAGTACACCCATGAGGATCGTGAGGAGAAGATAAAAGGTGGCCGTCGTTCAACTGTGCGTGAACCGCATTGTGTTGGTCTGCCAGTTGGCTAGGTGAGAGATGGATCTGCATGTGTAAATTTCCGCATTAGGGTTTTTTAGACTAGAGTGCAAACAAGAAAGTAAACAAGAATCGACAACAAGAATCGACAGTTTCCATCCAAATCCTGGCTGTTTTGATATCATCGAACCGACTGTGTTAGTGTTTTGTAATGTACATTAGTATCATTTGCCTTTTTCTTGCAATAAAATGGTAGACACAACTATCTGATTGTATGATACAACATATGTTCAATTGCCTTTTTCTTGCAATAGAATGGTAGAATCAACTATCTGGTTGCCTTTTTCTTCCAAGAAAAATGGTAGAAACAACTATCTGACAAGTATTTTCGAAGTATGCATCAAATACTTTAGTTTCTGAGAAATACTGAAGTTTGGTATCAAAGTATTTGTGTATTAAAAGTTGCAAGCAACGGATAATTGCATTAAGTAATGTGCGTAATGTAAACAAATGCATTAGACCTAACGGCGTACCCTTAAGCTAAGCATCGGTTATTTTATCCCTAGTGGCAACAGCACATCCACAATCTTAGAAATTATTGTCACTCTCCCAGATTACCGGAGGCATGAACCCACTATCTAGCACAAATACTCACTCTTGGAGTTACAAGCATCTACTTGGCCAAAGCATCTACTAGTAACGGAAAGCATGCAAGATCATCAATAACATATAAGATAGATTGATAATCAACTTGACATAGTATTCAATATTCATCGGATCCCAGCAATCACAACATGTAGCATTACAAAAAGATGATCTTGATCATGATAGGCAGCTCTCAAGATCTAAACATGATAGCATAAAGTGGAGAGACAACCATCTAGCTACTGCCATGGACCCATAGTCCAAGGATGAACTACTCACGCATCACTCCGGAGGCAGGCATGGTGATGTAGGGCCCTCCGGTGATGATTCCCCTCTCCGGCAGGGTGCCGGGAAGAGCTTCTGAACCCTCCCGAGCTAGGGTTGATGGCGGCGGCGTCTCTGGAACTTTTCGTGGATAATGGCTCGGGTATTTAGGGTTTTCGCGTCGGGAAGAATAAATAGGCGAAAGGGAGGCGGCTGCGGAGCCACGAGGGCCCCACACCACCCCACGGCGCGGCAGGGGGCCCGCGCGGCCCCATGGTGTGGGTGCCACGTGGCCCTCCTCCGTCTCTCCTCTGGACTCCGTCTTTGTGTTGGAAAAATAGGAGGTTCTGTCCAAGTTTCGTCCAATTCCGAGAATATTTCTAGACTAGCTTTTCTGGAATACAAAAACAGCAGAAAACAGGAACTGGCACTGTGGCATCTTGTTAATAGGTTAGTCACAGAAAATGCATAAAAATGCTATGAAGTGTATATAAAACATGTAACAATTGGTATAATATCAACATGGAACATCAAAAATTATAGATACGTTTGAGACGTATCAAGTGGTTTTATCATTATGATCTTCGGAGTCACGTGAGAACACAATATCAAGGTGACAGTGTGGGTGACGTGTGTGGCTCTATTAATAGATTAGAGGGATATTTATCATGAGTGTTCTTGTGTTGGATGTCACTATAAAATTGTGGTATTTATTTAGTACTATTTTAGGATGCTCATAGTGACAGCATGGGGTGCCCTAGATGTGGAATACATACTTTAAGGTGTTCTTTTATAGCCCTATGCGATGGTCTTGGTGTTCTATGATATTGTGGTGTTTGTTTACTCAGACTTTAAGGTGTGCGCTTCGTAGCCCTACGCAGTAGATTGGTATTTCTATCCAACAGGAGAATAGTTCAGAGTAGCATGTGAAGAGGAAGTATTTATGTGTTCAATTATGTTATTATTGTTGAGAGTGTCCACTAGTGAAAGTATGATCCCTAGGCCTTGTTTCCAAGCATTGAAACACCGTTTACTCTCAGTTCTGCTGCATGTTCGCTCGCTGCCATTTTTATCACAAACTAATATACCACTTGTTAATTTCCATATCACCTGCATTTTACTATCTCTTCACCGAACTAGTGCACCTATACACCTGACAAGTGTATTGGGTGTGTTGGGGACACAAGAGACTTCTTGTATGTTAATTGCAGGGTTGCTTGAGAGGGATATCTTTGACCTCTACCTCCCTGAGTTCAATAAACCTTGGGTTACTCACTTAAGGGAAATTTGCTGCTGTTCTACAAACCTCTGCACTTCGAGGCCCAACACTGTCTACAAGAATAGAAGTTATAGTAGATATCAAGCTCTTTTCTGGCACCGTTGCCGGGGAGGTAAGGTAAACGGTACTCACATCCTCTGGCTATTAAGCTATTTTCTAGAATTGTTGCTCGCATGTGAGTGCTTGAAGGTATCTTCTTTAGATCCTGCAGTTTTATCTTTTTTGTTTCTTGTTTTTATTTCACTAGTTAGGCTTAATGGAAAACAACAACAAAATGAGAGAGCTTTATGAAATTTATCTTGAGTTAGGACATGAAGTGTTTGAAGATAAAATTAAAAAAAAACCTATGGAACTCTATTTGCATGATAGTGGTAATGTTATTAGTATACATTCTTTGAACACCATTATTGCTAATGCCATGGAAAGCTCTAAGCTTGGGGAAGCTGGTTTTGATGAAAATGATTTTTAGTCCCCCAAGCTTTGAGCAGGAAATTTGCTTTGATAATACTTTGCCTCCAATTTATGATGATTATAATGATTGTGCTATTTTAGTTCCACCTACTATTGAGGATAAAGTTTATTCTGATTATGATATGCCTCCTATATATGATATTTACAATGATGAACATGCTGTTTTCAGTCCATCTACTATTGAGAATAAAGTTCATTATGATTATACTATGCCTGCAATTTATGATGATTACAATGATGGTTGTGATAGTTTTACTCCCACTATTACTAATAAAATTGATTATGCTTATGTGGAGAGTAATGATACTTTTATGCATGTGGATCATGATAAGAATGCTTTATGTGATAGCTATATTGTTAATTCTATTCATGATGCTCCTGAGAATTATTTTTGAGAGAGGAAAATATGGTTATAGGAATCTTCATGTTATTAAATTTCCTCTCTTTATGATGAAAGTTTTGAGCTTTCTCTTGTGTTGTTTTTATATGGTTGTTGCTTTAAGACCTACTGGTCATTATGAGAGAGGGAGACACGGTTTCATATATCTCAATAATATTAAGTCTCCTTTCTTTATGTTGAAAGTTTTGAAGTTGCACTTGTTTTGTCTTTCTATGCTAGCAGCTTCAAACTTCAATAATTTGTTTTCTTACAAAATTCCTTTGCATAGAAAGTGGGTTAGACTTAAATGTGCTTTATATTTGCTTCTTGATGCACTCTTATATGTTCAACTCTTATTCTCATGAGAGCATCATTAAAATTGGCATGCCTAGCTAAAAGGCTTTAAAGAAAAGCACTTGTAGGAGACAACCCATGTTATTTTATTTTCTGTTATTTTCTTTTGTTGAATCTAGGATATTGTTACATTTTTTCTCTCGTTTTGTTGTGCCAGAAAGAGCCTGTAATAGCAAGATAGAGCTAAAGTTGGGTTTGCTGCCACAAACAGATTTCTGAACGTCACCGTTTAATTCGTTTAAAATCAACGGAAAATCTTTTTGATCTGCACTTTTTTTGTGCAGAAGCCTGAGCTTTGTAGCTATCTTTCGTTAGTCTATCATTTGCTGATTTGAGTTATGTAAGTGCCTTGACAAATTGATCTTTAAGGGTTGTTCTGTTTTTGACAGATTCTGTCTTTATTTTGCATTGCTTCTTATACGAATTTTGTTTGTGGTTTCTTTTTGTGGAAAGGTGCTACAAAGACCTGGTATACATTAGCTAATGTTAGAATGAGTTCTTGAAATGTGTCATTACAGAAACAAAGTGAATTAAATGTTTTGAGTACTAACACTCTAATGAAGTTTATGAGAATTTTTGTGTGAAGGAAGTTTTCAAGTATTAGGAGAGAAGGATGATATAATAAGATCAAGAAGAGTGAATAGCTTAAGCTTGGGGAGGCTCCCATGGATCTCCCCAACATATTTCAAGAAGACTCAAGCATCTAAGTTTGGGTATGCCCAACACATCCCCTTCTTCATCGACATCCACTCGCAGATGTTTCGGGTGCTCTGTCATCATTGCCTCCCGTGTGCACCATGAAGACCTGAAGGGGAGTGTCGTGCGAAATTTTGCTTTTCTCGCCGCTGCTGCGGCTGCTGATGAAGGTGTCCGCAGGGTTGAGGTAGTTGTCGACCATGGCGTGATCGCTGCTGTAGTCGGTGCGGGCGGACTCGACGTCCATCTCGACCTCGTCTGGTGAACTGAGGCGTGTTGATGACGGATCTGGAGCTCCTATTGATGCAAATCCGTTCCCCGCTATCAGGGCAAGTGTGCGGCGTTCAGTCGATGGAGACGCGGGTGTTGATGATGGCGTAGTCAGCGCAGAGGTGGCCATGTCTGAAGGTGTTGGAGACAACATCTCTGAAGGTGTTGGTGATGACGGCGGTGTAATTGAAGCAGGTGAAGCCGCCGTTTTTGCGGGTGATGAAATTGCCATTGCTGCAGATCCAATCGATGGCGCTACGGGTGTCGCGGATTGATACGAGTCCGCCGAGCAGATCATCCCTGATTGGTTAGCATTAGGATTTGAAGTACCAGAAATTACGCTCGCACCTGATTGCTGTTTTGAGTCTGCCAGTTGAGGTTCCGGCGAGTGCGGGTTGAAGTCGAAGGAGCCGAAGCGGATCGGTCCCATCATGATCACCGGCGAGCTGCCGGTTGCTGATGCAGATGGAGCCGGCGAAACCGTGGATCCAGCACCACTCCTTCCCGCAGACGGCGCCAATTGACGAGGTGTTAACTCGTCAAATCACATGGTTAGGCACCGAGGGTTGAGATCGGGAGAGAGATTTGGTAGCGCCGGTAGTAACTACGGTTGACAAGCAAGGTTTACCCAGGTTCAGGCCCCCTCAGGGTAATACCCTACTTACTGCTTGTCTGATTATTGATGATCTATCTATATATCTATTATATTATTAAAACAACAAACAATTAACGGTGGAGATTTGTTACGCTAAAAATAAGATGTCTAAACGGTGCAGATTTAGATTTGCCAATCCCGCACATGCAATCTGGGAAAAAAAAGGGACCGATCCAATCTACTTGCATTACACCTGGACTCTTTTTTTAGGTTTTCCTATTCAAATACAACTGCTAGCAATCAATCGATACATCACGGATTCGCTGACTGTCGTTTCTTTGTCGCCGCATAATCGCCCGCCTATACAGCAGTGCGACGGCCGGGCAGCCTGACGGATGGAGAGAAACGGCCGGCCGGCCAGCCGGCAGCTGGTCCATGCTCCATACGGATGGTTCCTCTGCGGTGAGTCCCTGACCGTAAGGAGGAGGCGGCTGCTGGCAAGGAGCAGATTCTTTTTTGTTTCAAAGGTTCGATTCAGATTTGATTGGTCATTGGTAACTGATGTATGTGTACTTCACCGATTTAATTACTGTGTTGTTGGCTAAAAAACCACAATTATGTGCACATGCCGCCGCCCGACGTATTCCGGCAACAGCCGAAGTATTCTGATCCCGCGACACGTCTATACATACGCTGCCTTTACCGCTGTATTCACTTCCGTGCCGCCGGCCGATTCACTTTCGGCCGTGTGCAGACATTTGTGAATGCATGCATGTAAGCAGGCCGGCCGGTACGTGACTCTTCTCTGTCTAAATGAAAAAAAGAAGAGAGAAAATATATCTTATTGTCACCTGGACTGCATCAGGTGGTAGCAGCAGGCAGGATTAGTGCCATGTCCGGCCACAACGCTGGATCGATGGCGCTAAGAGTAGTATCGCCAGGCACATATAACTAATCAAGTTTTTAAGTTTTTCTTTCCAATTAGGTTCGTCTGCTGCTCATACTGATCAGTTCGCCGACACCAAGGTTGACTATACCAAATTGCTGCATGGTAGGTTTTATTTTTTTGAGGATATAGTAGGAGGCAATACGAGGTAACTGATTTTGCACACCACTAATCTAACGTTTTTTTATATCATTGTGGTGTACAGGTAAGACCCGCAGATGCATCGCACCTTTTTTTTAGAAAAGAGATGCATCTCACATATCGAAGAGGGTACATAAGTCAGCCTATCTGATTAGAGAAGCACCAGGTTTGTCCACCACGTCCAGCAATAAACAAATGCACACTGGTCATGGTGCCATAGAAGACCAAAAAACAAAAAACTTTGAATACTAGGAAAGATTTGATAAGATGACATGCTTTGTTTAATTTTTAGTGACCAATCATGAAGAGGCGAATTAAAGTGAAAATTGTTTGCAGGACAGAAACAATTAGGATAGAAATATTTGTTAACGTTTGTCCATCCGTTGCACATATATCATGTCACTGAACGGAAATATTTTGTTTTTGACTTTTCTTGAAATATTCGTTTCCACTCCACGTGCCATCAAAATTAACATTTTACATTGATTTTCTACAAATATTTTTCAATTTTATGTCAGCGTTACGTAGGCATTGATATATCATTCGAAAATATATATTAGAAAAAAATAACGGTCAGGAAACATATGTCGCAGCGCCGCCACTGCTTTACCTGGAGTAGACAACGGCGTCTGGATTCTCCTAGGGCCAAGGACGGAGGAAGGGGGGGACGAGCGGGGGCGAGACCCCCTAACCTTTCGCTCGCACCGTGAAAACGTTTAGTAGATCGTTAATTTTTTCCCTATCCAGGCTACTTCGCCCCCCCTGTGCGGCTGTGCGTGCATACATGACATGCCAGGCCTTGAAAACTAGGAGCAGCACTACACACGTACTCCCTCCGTTCCAATTTAATTGACTTACTTTTCACCAAATGTGGATATATCTAGACATGTTACATATATAGATACATCCACGTGTGGTGGATAGCAAGTCAATTAAATTGGAACGGAGGGAGTACAAACTAATATCCACTTAGCCAGGCCCGCAACTAGTAGATTAATAGAAGCCCATGGAGACACCAACGACCAGGGTCCAGGGATTAGCACGTTGAGGCTACACGTACGAATGCACAATTAGAGAGAATCAGATCGAATCGTTTTTGCCTCTGTTCCAACACTTCCACTCCTTGACGGCCGTCAGCGACGGAGCCTTAGATTTCAGATAGTCGATACACAGACCATGCCGACGACCGCACGGGTACTCGACCAGAGGACGGCCGGCCGGCGGCCGCACCGTCAACATGAGCGACGGCGGCAAAAGGAAACAGGTTGGTCATCTCTCAACAATAGATTGATTGTGACTTAAACATTGATTACGAAATTTTTGATTGCCTACTTGTGCTTGCGTGGACATGAAGAGGACAAGAGTCGGGTTACAAACAGATGCGTCTTTCGTTCATTCAAAGATGATGGCGTATGACATAGTAGTTGATAAAGTGGAAATTAAATTGGTACTGCGGTCACCTACGAAAATCATTCTATAATCATTAAACTCGGCCCTAATTTAGAAAGTAAGATTTTTTTGTACCGGTAAATAATATTGCTATATTATGCTATAGCTAGCTGTTTACATTGAGTCTCCACACTATTTATTCTAATACAAAACAACACGCAATTAGGTCTGTGTCGAGAAAAAAATCCTCTGTTCTCTTCGCCCCCCTCATGGTGAAATCCTGGCTCCGTCCCTGGCATTGCCGCTTTTCCTTGAGTAGACAGCAGCGTCAGACGTCGTTGTAGCAGCCCAGATCAGATTCCGACCGAGGCTTGGACCAGGCGACCCGCACCGAATTACCAAAGCCGATGTCAACGATAGACTCATCTGATCGAAGTTGCCTTCTCAAGCTTTAGGCTGCACGAAGCAATAATGTTGGCATTCTCGACTCCATGGCCGTGGAGGCATCGTGTGATACATGTTCCGCCACTATCAACAAGGGCACGATCTGCCTCAGTCCACTTCAACTGGCCAGGAAATCAGGATATATATAGGTCCATTGATGTTGAGGTATGTAATCATCTAATGCAATTTACTGTTTCTGTATTTGTAACGTACATACAAATTTTGATCATGTAAGATTAAAGCAGCTTGAGTAGTATTTGACCTAAAATCCCCCGCGAAATATATTGGCATGCCACAACAAAGATCCATTGTATTAAGGTCGACCACCTGCATGCATGCATGATGCAAGGCTGGATTCGAGATAAACTGGTATTATGGTAAAATCTTTGCATCCATGATGGAGAGCAAAGGAAATAAAAGTAAGCCCTTTTGCTTCTTAGTAAAGAAGATTTCTTACACGCTAGGTGTTGTGATGAGCCGGGCATGAAAAGCATTAGAAGATGTGTCCAAGGTACATAATCATATTACATATGCTTGCATTGCTTTTGATATTAGGTACACAATCATATTACATATGTTTGCATTGCTGTTGATATATTCAGCTATCTAATTCAATTGAAATTTTTTCAGTCATACTATTTGCCCTATTCGTCGTCAAAATTGAACATAATAAATATACTCAATTTTCCTAGCGATGACTATGTAACTTTATGCAACTATATAATATAAGTAGGTGCAAATAACTATTATTTACTTCTATCAGTTTTCTATTTTTTGGTTGCGTAACTTTGGTAAGTGTAAATTACACGGTTCTTATGTACTTAATACATGTTCTTATATTTTTTAGTTATTCCACTAATGATGACAGTATTTTCCCAGCAGTCCTATTTTTACTTGGTATGCTGTCCCAAGGTGTTCAGATTTTCCGGAACTGGTTCAAGTCCAAATGATGTTTGCGACAAAGTATGGGAAATAATTTGTTGCTGCAGCTTCCGAGCTTATGCCAGATTGTGGGGTCAACCGGCAGGTCATATGCGAACTTCCTCAAAAACTACATTAATTATGTTACTTCATGATTATGATGATGCTGAAACGATTTTACTCAATACCTGCAGATAATTAAACTGCTTTCTATCCGTCCTTCTCCAGTTGAAGTGAAGATGAATCTGCTAAATATGAGATTGCCGAGGAGCATGAGATCGATTGGGATCCTTCAGCAACAGAGACATAATCTCTTAAACCCCCTGAAGATCTGCTGGTAACTGTTCGCATACCAGAAACTAAGGTTAGTTCATTATTTTTAAGCTCACTAATCGTATAGTGAACTTCTGCATAAGAAAATCTGGAAGCCTAAACAATGAAGATATTCAGGTTTTGAATTTTTCAAATGTACAGATGTTATATCACATAGATTGGAACGTGGAAGCAATTGGTAGCTCAATAAACCGAGTATCCTAAATCGTTCTCATATATTTTGATCGATCTTAAATTGTTTTATAGTATACTATCCAGAATAAAAATGATACATTAGATATGAATATTTGAGTTATAGTATCAAGAATAAAAATGACACACTAGATATGAATATTTGAGTTATATCAACGCTAGCCGCGCAATTGCGTGGGCCACCCAGCTAGTTGTGAACAAAGGAGCTACAATGGAGTCTCGGCGAGATGTCGATCTTGCCAGGGTTTTGGTAGCTATGGTATTGCGTGACCTAGATCGGCGGCCCTCCCAGCCATTATATAGGAGGCTGAGTCTCGGAGATTCGCAACCGACTAGGTTTACAGGTAAGGTAAGTCCAAACCGACCTAATCTACGCTTGACTTGGAGGGTACTCCTTCTTCTTGGGCCTTGGTCTTGATTCTTTAGTGGGCCTCTAGGCGTGGCCCTGATCCTATATGTGCACCAGGTATCTTCATGGTAGAGCACCCGAAGGGTAGGTCCACATTAGGGGCCGTGGCGGTAGTGCCGCTGGTTGACCGGCGGTAGTACCGCTGCCTCCTGGCTCTTCTTACTTCTCCTCTTCCAAGCCATCGTCTTGTCGGGCTTCATTCCTCTTGCGCCCTGGCCATCTTCCCGTGGACTCGTACCCGTGGTGACACACATAGCAGTGTAAATGAAATGATGTTCAAGTAGTATACCATTCAAAAGGGTCGGAAATGAGTTCTCGAAAAGGAATGAGTTCACCTTTGATGTCCATGGTGACTTGTGATGTGTTGGGTTGCTTGACATGGTGATGGACGTGACCTGGGCTACATCAAGTAATGTAGTGAAAACAAGGTGTAAAGGATAGAGGTAACCACAAAGTGGACACGAGGAGAGGTTTCTCGTATTTCCTTCCCAATGGAAGTACGTCTACGTTGGAGGAGTGTAGAGCCACCTAGGCACTCCAATAGCACTGATGTGCTCACTCTATTATCCAAGAGCTTCACCCGTGAGGGATTGGTTCGTTCCACTATGAGGTCAACTTGAAGGCGTTGACCAAAGCGATACACCAAGGTCAGGAACTCCACAATGAGTTGGAGCCTCCCAAAAATGTCCCGGAGTACCTCGCAACAAGTTGAGGTCACCCAAACTCACAAAGGCCTCCTAGGGTTACAAGAAACCCAAGGAAGAACAAGATCCACAAAGGGGTAGTGAGAGGATGAAGGGGAAAATGAATTTTGACTCGGTAGAAAGGTAGATCTATGCCTCCTCCACCAGATCCTTGGATGAGTTTAAGTTTGGTGGGTGGCAGAGGTAGATCTGGGTGTTTAAAGCTTCGAATTAATGGAGGAGAGAGAGTGCAGTTTGAGCAAGGAAGCTAGAGGTAGGTGGAGGGGAATTTATAGCCCTCCCGAAAATATAACCGTTGCAGTTGTTGGCGGTCCGGAACTTCCGATGGCACATTCCGGTACTTCTTCCGGACAAAGTTCTGGAGGGAGGTCAGAAGCAAGGCTCTTAAAAGACTTGGCAAAATTCCAGTACATCGGAACTTTCCGGAGTCCCGCACCGAAACTTTCAGGGTGCAGGGCCGGAACTTCCCCCCCCCCCCCCCCGAATATCCCGGCACTTCTTATAGACAAAGTTCCAGAGAGAGGTCAAAAGCAAAAGTCTTTAAGGACTTAGCAAAATCCAGTGGTCCGAAACTTTCCGGTGTCCAGAGCGGAACTTCCGGTGCGAGACACCGGAACTTCCGGCCCTAGAAACCAGAACTAGACCCCTCCAGACTAACAGCAACAAGCACATTTTTGTTAGCTCTCTTTCCTTTTTGATTTGATGGCTCGCTAACCATCATGCTTCATTCATCACCTGTATCAGAAAGCACTTAGCATACAGTTAGTACTCTAATTGTGTTGTCACTAATCACCACAACCTAGACGGAAGATATAACACTTTCAGGTGCCCCTGATTAATAAGGTCGAGGTCGGTCCCCCTTCTCCTCATATATGTTCTCCATCGGGCTGCCATGGTGGCAGACGTGGAGCTACAGATCTGGTGGTGGGACGCCGGGGAATATCTGAAGAAGCTCTCAAGCGGAGTAAATCCACGGAGGTCGAGCTTGCCGATGTGACCTATGGCCGAAGGAGGCCACTCCGCGCTGCGGCGTTCGGGAGGTGACGCAGTATTTTCTTCCTCCAGGCCAAGATGCCGAAGCGGAGGATCTTCGATCTCATCGTGACGTCCATCGCCGACGGCAACCCAAGTTGTTGGAGATATGCCCTAGAGACAATAATATTTAGTATTATTTTATCTCCAAGTTTATTATTAATAGTTTATATCTTTATGATACAACTGCATTGGGCACTTGAATAGCGAATACAAAGTATTCAAGAGGAAAACCTCCCATGCACGTGTAGAGATATGAAGAAGGAAAAGCGTTCCTAGTCTTGTCTCTAAAACTAGATGTCGTGTCTCGGGTGACGGACGCCGGGAGTAGATGGTACCCCCTTTTTAGGTTCGGCACGACGCGCGAAGGAGGCTGGACGACGCCTTACCGGGAGCAAGGTCGTCAAGTTCTTCGTCGGGGGGCGAGGGCAAACAACACAGAAAGACACACGGAGTTACCCAGGTTCAGGCCGCACGGAGGCTAAAAGCCCTACTCCTGCATGTCTGGATTGAGATGTTCATCATGGTGTAGTGTACAAGGGTGTTCTGGGGTGAACCCGGCAGAGTTTCGGCCGGAGTTAGATGAAGAGCAGATCCTGCCCTGGGGATATCACCTCTCTCTCTACCCTCCGAACCCTAGTCTAGTCTTGCCGGAGCTCTATCTTGCTTGTCCCCTTTTATCTCCCTCTCCCCGGTGCCATGGTCCTCCTTTTATAGGCTAAGGGGATCCGACATGGGCACGTGAGGGGCGTGAAGGGTTTTGGCGGGAGAACCCCTCGGCGGTCTTTGGAGGAGACGTGACGTCCTCTCCTCCAAGCATTCTCTGGAGGGCGGCGTGGTCGTCCGCCCTTGGAAGAGGTGGGACAGACAAAGCCTGTCCGCCCCACCAACTACGCTCGTGGCAACGTCACCAGGGCGCGGCCTTCATCTTGGCGCCCAAGTCTTCCACCAGCTTCCAGCGAGCTGGCGATCTTATCCTCTCAGCGGTACGGATGGAGGACCCGGGGGCGCGCTTGACCTCCCGTCGGGCACACGGACCCGCAGGTATCCCGCCTTGTTCTTCGAGCGAGGGGGTGACCCGGAAGGTCGCCTGGTCCTTAGCCGCATACCCTTGCTGTCGAACTTGTCGTGTTTCCTTGGGCAGATGGGCTAACCCATCTGCTGTACTTGACTCCTTGCCTTGTCCATCTTCTTGGTGGGCCCCAGTGGAGGACCCACTTTGGCAACATCAGGGGAACCCCATGTTCCACTCCTGCGACAGTATCCCCCGGGCATGGTCCCGGTGGCTCTTGCTCCAGCTGCTGCCGGGGCTATGGCCAAAGAGTTGGCCAAAGTGGGTACCCGGTGCCTCGCTTTCCTTGCTTCGGTCAATCAGCCGTCGTGATGGTCTTGGAGTTATTCCGCTTGGGGGAATAATTGTGTTTGCCTCCTCGATTCCCACTGCGGGGAAGCTGTGAAGACGGCAGGAGAGAGAAAGGCTCCGCACGCCATAAAAGCGGACGAGCGCCTCGCAAGTCCCCATCTTCTTCTTCCTTGATCTATCCCTCCCTTCCCAGTCCAACAGCTCCAATGGCGAGAGGAAAGAGAGGAGTGGGACGTCCTCGTGCTTCAGCCCTGACGGAGAAAAGCTCCAGTGGCCGCGGAAGGACCGCCTCAAGAGGGCGAGCGAAGCGAGGCGGTGGAGGTAGAGGGAATGTGAGGCGCGGAAGATCTCCTTCTCCACCCCCACGGGCTGCAGTCCACACGAGCTTCGCGCCTTTCGAGTTCATCCTGGATCTGCGCCGCAAGATCCACAGCCGGATTGACCTTCCGGACTCCTTTGCGATGGTGATGGAAAGCAACAAGCCTCCGGCTTGTGGCTGCAGGTGGAAGGCTGTCCCAATGGCCCTTCCTAGATCTCGGTGGAATACACCGTCGATGACTCCATGCTCCTTGGTCAAGGGTGGAAGTCATTCTCCCGCTCCCGCCGCCTGATCGGGGGCAATATCTCGCCTGCAAGTATGACGGAAACGCCACACTCGCCGTGAAGATCTTCCGTGCTACAGGAGGGTGCGTGGAATGCTGCGCCGAGAGTGAGAGCAGCAGCGGCTCCAGCTCCTGCGACGAGGATGAAGATGAGGAAAGCTCATCCAGCATCAAGGCCGAGGAGAGCTCGCTTTCCTGAGGGTGAGGAGCTTCAAGACGGCGGTCCTGAAGATGCCCTTGACCACCTTCTTGGCCGCCTCGTCGACGTACTTCTGGAAGTAGCGTCTTCCATTGTACGGTGGTGCTCCTCGCTTGCCGGGAGCCAATCTTTTTGTTGTAAAAATTAGCCCCCGCTGTAGATCTTGAAGTGAAGAAGAACTTGTTCTCCTTTTTGTCTTTGGCCTTCGTGTCGTACTTGATGTGAATGGGAGCGGTTTTTCGCCAAACGCGCCCCATTAATGCGCAGCCGTAACGCCAAGGGGTAGGTGGAGTGTGGGAGGTCTATAAAAGGCCCTCCAAACTCCAACTCCCTTGACGCATCTTCTCGCCTTGCTCCTTTCTCTTCCCCTCCATAGATCGCAGAGCAATGTCTGGAGAGGAGGAGATTTCCTTGTCCGACGTGTCGATGGTGGAATCCACCTTCCGAGGCGTGGTGGAGACGCCCACGGGAGCGGAGGCCCGAATCACCGGAAAGGCCGAGGTCGCTCCCCGACCTCGGGTCTCCGTGGTTTTCCCAGCGGTGGGGAACATCGCCGGCTCCGCCGCCATGGAAGCGTCGGTGGCGCTGGCAACCCGGAAGGATATCATCAAGATGAAACTGTGGAAAGAGGCCGCAGGCAATCCGAGATTGATTCACCTCCTCTGCGATCTTGACGATGTCTTCAAGGCAAAGTTCCCTTGGTTTTGGCAATACGATCCTTGGGAAAGGCCTGCGCCTTGACTCGATCTCTTTCCTTCGTACAGGATGAGGAGGACATCATGGATAAGTTCGTGGACCACGTGCATCTCCTCTGCAGCCAGCATGTGCCGGGTTCGCCCGGAAGTTCCCCGGCCCGTGGGATCCCTGAAGATCCTACGCGAATGCCCTCCTTCATCCCAGGCGTCCCCGGGAATCCGGAGTTCACCCGGCAGGCGAAAAATAAAGCAGAAGACAAGTCTGCACAGCCAGTGGCCCTGGACTGGCCTTAGTAGCATAGGCTTATTATGTAATCAAGAAGTTGCACAACTGAATGTAATTCAGAATTGTAATTCAGATGAATGCAACCTAGCCTCAACTCCCGGGGTCATGTCCCAAATCTTCCTTTGCACTAACGCGCTGTCAAGTTTTCAGAGGAGGTCCCTTAGGTGCCAGATACCCTGACTGTCTGCACACAGTAGTAGTACCCCTAAGAGCGCTATACCTTCCGGGCGCTTACTCCACTGTCCACAGGTACTTGGCCAGAGGGAAACGGACCGTTCGCTGGGGTGGAAGCATTACCCCCGCAAAGGCTCTCATCAACTATCAAGCATGCGCAGGTCGATGGTATATTGACTCCGAGCGAGATGTTATGCCTAAGTGCAGGATGCTGATGCAAGGACTTAGCTATTTTTCTGCCGTGTCCTCGATCCATCCTGTCCCTCCCGGGTATCCAACTCCTTAGCTGCTTTCCACCGTCAGTTCCTGTCCCGGGAAGGCGCTGCACACAACAAACTTTCAGTAGGAAAGAATGGACCCTCTTTTCATGTCGAGATAGTGTTTCATCCGGAGCAACCCGCAAGCAAAGTTGAATGTGCATTTCTGTGTTTAGGTTCGTTAAAACACAGCACTGCCCGTTCACTCCTTTCCGCGGCAGTACGACACGATCGGGTGGCAGTGCCTACTGATAGGCCACTCGCGCTCGACCCGTCAGCCACCGGCACCATGTCAGCCCCCTGCTTGGGGGTTGTTACGGATAACACACATCTCGACATAAATTGAGGCTCACGGAATTGAAACACTTATCTTTTATTTCTTGGCGATGACTTCTTACACCCTATTACAGAACACTAGCCCCTTGGGCGTGCTTAGCGGATTCGACGTTTGGCGATTCATGTTCGTAATTAGGGGTAGAACTTGCGGAGATTCTCGATGTTCCAGGCGTTGCCTTCCGGCCTGCCTTTCTCGTCTTCCAGATAGACTGCTCCGGGTCTCAGTGTATGAGTAACCCGGTAGGGTCCTTCCCACTTGCTTGACATCTTGTTCAAGCCCTCGAGATTTTGCATCTTGCGGAGAACCAGGTCTCCAGCTGTAATTCCCGGGATCGAACATGACGGCTGTGATACCGGCGCAGCCCTTGCTGGTATCGAGCAGACCGCAATGACGCCCGACAGCGCATTTCCTCCAGGATGTTTATGTCATCAATCCTTTGCTCAGCTTGGGCATCTTCATCATATGCGAGTACCCGGGGAGATCCGTGCCTTAGTTCTGTTGGCAGGACAGCTTCAGCTCCATAGACAAGGAAGAAAGGTGTTTCTTTGGTGGCTCGGCTTGGAGTTGTTCTGAGGGACCACAGTACACTGGGTAGGTGATCAATCCAATTCTCCCCTTGTTCTCCAGCTTATCAAATGCTTTGGTTTTCAGACCTCTTAGGACCTCCGCATTGGCTCGCTCCACTTGACCGTTGCATCTTGGATAGGATACTGATGCAAAGCACACCTTGATGCCCAATTCTTCACAGAAGTTGAGGAAGGCTCGACTTGTGAACTGAGTGCCATTATCCGTGATGATTCTGTTAGGTACTCCGAAGCGGTAGACAATCCCCTCGATGAACTTGATGGCGGCCTGGGCCGTCTGGCGTGGTACTGGCATTACTTCAACCCACTTCGTGAACTTGTCGACAGCCACAAAGAGGTATTCATGTCCGCCAACTGACTTTGGCAACTTGCCGACGATGTCTAGCCCCCAGACTGCAAACGGCCAGGATATTGGGATTGGTTGCAGTGCTTGAGCTGGCTGATTGATGTTCTTCGCGTAGTATTGGCAAGCTTCGCAGGTCTTGACAATTTGCTCGGCGTCGTGCAGGACTGTTGGCCAGTAGAAACCCTGGCGGAAAACCTTTCCCGCCAATGATCTTGATGCAACATGACTTGAGCACGTGCCCTCGTGGATGTCTCGTAGCAGTACTTGGCCTTGTTCTTGTGGTATGCAGCGGAGCTTGACTCCGTTGTCGCGTCGCCGGTAGAGCTCGCCGTCGATCAGGACGTAGAGCTTGGCTTGACGAGCCACCCGCTCGGCCTCGTGATCATCCTCCGGAGAGCATGCTCCGTCATGTACTTGACGATGTCCAAGGCCCAGGGTGGGTGGGTTCTTTCCACCGGCAGCACCATTTGACCAAGGAGAAGCATGGCTTCCCTTGGTCCAGGTCCGCCGGGTCTTGTGCGCCTTCTGGGCTGGTTTCCTGGGTTGTCGAAGTAGACGGGTCACCAGCCCCCAGTGTCGATGTAGACCTTGTCTTGAGCCTCTCGGGAGACACAGAGGTTTGCCGGAGCACCTCAATGTAGATCCCGGGAGGTACTGGTTCTCGCTTGGAGGCCATCTGTGACAGCTCGTCCGCGGACGTGTTGTCATCCCTAGGGACGTACACGGCCCGAAGCTGTCGAAGCGTCGCTGAAGCTTCCACAGCTCCTCGACGTACGGTGCCATCTGTGGGCAGGCATACTCCTTGTTCACTTGTTTGATGACTAGCTGAGAGTCACCCTTGACGATGAGCTTGGTGATACCGAGGTCAACGGCAGCACGAAGTCCCGCAAGCAGGCAATCGTACTCCATCGTGTTGTTCGAGATATTCTCCTTGTATTGCATCTGGACGACGTACTTCAGACGATCTCCTATGGGGGAGATCAAGACGACTCCAGCGCCTCCCTGGCCCTTGGTATAGGAGCCGTCGAAGTTCATGGTCCAGGCGTCGGGATCTTCTTTCCCGGGATGGCTAGATTCCTCCACCGGGTCGTCAAACGCTGTCTCAGTCCACTCCGCCGTGAAATCAGCCAGCGCTTGACTCTTGATGTTGTTCGTGTGCTCGAACTTGAGGCCGAAATCTTGAAGCTCCATGGCCCACCAAGAGACACGTCCGGTGGCGAGAGGGTTTTCCAGCGGACTCCTCAAGGGGTACTTGGAAACCACGGTGATGGGGTGGCTTTCGAAGTAGGGCCTCATCTTGCGAGAGGCGATGAGGATCGCCAGCAACAGCTTCTGCATCATGGGGTACCGCTCCCGGGCGTCGCGCAGCACCGAACTGATGAAGTAGACCGGGTGCTGTATCTTGCGGGTTACCGAGTCCTTGGCGGGCTCGGCTGCTTCGAGAGGGAGCGCGTCAACCCCCAGTGATGCTTTTTCTGCGACGTCGATGGCGGCGTCGGTGGGCATGCCAGGCTCAGGGCCCTCTGGCCCTTTTCACCTAGCTGCCTCTTCTTGCTTGGTTGCCCCGGGAGGATGTTCCCGGGACGCTTGCCGCAGACCTTGTCTGGAGGAGCGTCACGCTCTACCACAAGAACTACGCTGATCACCTGATTGTGGCAGCGATGTACAGTAGTAGGGGCTCCTTTTCTGTCGGTGCCACAAGGATGGGAGGCGAGGCGAGGTAACGCTTGAGGGACTAAAGAGCTTCTTCAGCCTCCGGGGTCCATTTCATGGGACCCGTCTTCTTGAGTAACTTGAAGAAGGGCAGGGCTCGTTCTCCAAGTCTTGAGATGAAGCGCCCGAGTGCGGTGATGCACCCGTTGAGGCGCTGTACGTCCTTGACTTGCCGTGGCGCCTCCATGCGCTCGATGGCCTTGATCTTGTCGGGATTGGCCTCAATCCCCCGGTGGGAGATTTAAGAACCCAAGTAGCTTGCCGGATGGGACCCCAAACACGCACTTGTCGGGGTTAAGCTTGAAGTTGACCCGACGAAGGCTGTTGAAGGTCTCGTGCAGATCTTGAATGAGGGAGTCTGTCGTGTCTCGGGTGACGGACACCGGGAGTACATGGTACCCCCTTTTTAGGTTCGGCACGGGGCGCAAAGGAGGCTGGAAGACGCCTTACCCGGGAGCAAGGTCGTCAAGTTCGTCGTCAGGAGGCGAGGGCAAACAACATAGAAAGACACACGGAGTTACCCAGGTTCAGGCCGCCCGGAGGCTAAAAGCCCTACTCCTGCATGTCTGGATTGAGATGTTCATCATGGTGTAGTGTACAAGGGTGTTCTGGGGTGAACCCGCAGAGTTTCGGCCGGAGGTAGACGAAGAGCAGATCCTGCCCTAGGGAGATCACCTCTCTCTCTACCGTCCAAACCCTAGTCTAGTCTTGCCGGAGCTCTATCTTGCTTGTCCCCTTTTTCTCCTCCTTCCTTCCTCCCACCTCCTCCGGTGCCATGGTCCTCCTTTTATAGGCTAAGGGGATCCGACATGGGCACGCGAGGGGCGTGAAGGGTTTAGGCGGGAAAACCCCTCGGCGGTCTTTGGAGGAGACGTGGCGTCCTCTCCTCCAAGCATTCTCTAGAGGGCGGCGTGGTCGTCCGCCCTTGGAAAAGGTGGGACGGACAAAGCCCGCCCCACCAACTATGCTCGTGGCAACGTCACCAGGGCGCGGCCTTCATCTTGGCGTCCAAATCTTCCACCAGCTTCCAGCGAGCTGGTGATCTTATCCTCTCAGCGGTACGGATGGAGGACTCGGGGGCGCCTGACCTCCTACCGGGCGCATGGACCCGCGGGTATCCCGCGTTGTTCTCCGGGCGAGGGGTGACCCCAGAAGGTCGCCTGGTCCTTAGCCGCAGAGCCTTGCTGTCGAACTTGTCGGGTTTCCTTGGGCAGATGGGCTAACCCATCTGCTGTACTTGACTCCTTGCCTTGTCCATCTTCTTGGTGGGCCCCAGTGGAGGACCCACTTTGCCAGCATAGGGGAACCCCATGTTCCACTGTTGCGACAGTAGCCCCCGGGCATGGTCCCGGCGGCTCTTGCTCAGCTACTGCCGGGGCTATGGCCAAAGAGTTGGCCAAAGTGGGTACTCGGCGCCTTGCCTGCTTTGCCTGAGTCTCGCCAGGGCGAAGTAGAGACGAGCCCCGAGCTTTCTTGGACTTGGTCACGGCGAACGTTGCGGTTCGCACGGACGGCCAACGTCTATCTTGAATCCAACGGGAGGGAGCGCTTGAAGCGGAACGTCCCCTCGATCCCCACGTCAGTCGGAGTAATGGGGCCGCGACGTGACGCGTGGGATGCCTTATAAGCCACGCCTCGCAGTACTGTAGCCATTGCTCCCGGGTATGTCCTCCCGAAGTTCTGGACATTGTCTTTTCGCGGCCGTGGCGGCCCTTGAAGACTTGCCGCTTGTTGGCGCAGATCCTGAGGTGGCGGGTTCTCCCAAGAGCTGCTCGACGTGGAGCCCCTGGAATCCCGTCAAGAACAGCGGATTGAGACCGGTCAGTCCTCGCGTGGTACCGTCGTGACGAAGCCTGCGGATACTTCCCTCCCCCCCAAGGGGAGGTATATGGGAAGCGGCTTCTCGAGGGCGTTCCCCAGCGCTGGGGAGTTCCTCGCCTTTGCTCGCGCCGAGATTGAGAAGCGAACGGAGGCTGTTCCTGGTGACGGGGAAGACTCACGTGCTCGAGAGGTGAGGCTAGCTGCAGACGAGGAGATGCTCAACGCTCGTGAGCTTAGAATAGCTCGCGAAGAGTGGGAGCTACAGCAGCGTCTTGGCGACTTCGAGGAGCAGGAACAAGCCCATTTCGAAGCCTTGGAACAGTTACAACTGAGAGCCTTCCAAGACGAGTCCGCCTGGAACAAGGGATGGAGAACGCGGCAGGGTGGACCCGACAGGAAGTTGAGCTGGAGAACGCGGAGGCCTTGCGAGCCAAGGACAAGATTATCGATTCCTAAGACAGGCGTCTCAGGAGGCTGGCTGGAGATCTTGAGTACGAGCGAAAGTGTCTTCGGCAAGCAAAACAGGAATCCCAGAGAATCCGTGATGAGAGGGATGATCTAAGGCGGCAGGTAAAATCCAGCGCCCACACCATAGCTGTACAGCGGGAGGCCTTTTTGCTTGCGCTGGGGAAAACCAAGGAAGTGCGCTTGCTGGTCGTGCAGAGCTGGAGAAGCAGATCCAGCGCCTGAAATAGGCGGTGGCATTAGGGAGGAAGCCGCAGCTCGGGCGAGCGCTACCCGGAAGGCTGAGGCTGAAGAGCTAGCTGCAGGCCGCGAGGCAATGGAAGCATCCAAGTCACATGCACATATTGCCTGGGATCAACACGAGGAGAAGTCCATCCAGCTTAAGGCGGTTCAAGCCGAGCTGGATGAGACTAAGGCGGCGTTGGAGAAGGAAAAACACCAGTTCCAGCTTCATCGGCGCGAGGATCACAACATCTTGCTCAAGATGTACACGTGGTCCTCGAAGATTGTGAAGGAGTTCACTGATCTGGGGTGTCTTCTCCGCCCACCCTCAAGGCTGACCATTCTCGCACTTTTGTGCACTATCCCGCATTCTTGGAGTACGTGGTGACGCTGATTAGGGGCATCCGGGAGCGGGCAAGCTGAGCCCCTTGCACGGAAGGAGAGCAGGCGATCCGGCAGGCCATCACCCATGTCGTCATGGCCCTCCACCAGCGACACCCGCAGCTTTCGCTGTTGTCCGAGCTGGAGAGGCTGGAACCCGGGATGCCGACTCCCCCAAACGCTGCTTGTCAGGTGGACGAGATCCTGGGCGCCTTTCCCGTGAGGACAACCCGTGAGCCTGCGAGGTCCTGCAAGGGACAGGACAATACCAAAGGCCATGAACCAAGCTTTTGCAATTGTATCGCCGAAAGGCTTATGAACTTTGTACTTTGAATGTAAATAACCTTTTCCCGAATTACATGAGTTTTATTGCACTCGTGGGGGCTTAACGCTCTCGGGAAGGATCCAAGGGCGCGAGCGCTAACCAGCCGTGAGCAATCAGACTGATCTGAAGTCCTGACACAGGGCGCAACCCCCCAGGGACCCACCGGTCTTGACCGTACGGACCTCAGCCCACGACTCCACTGCCAGAGGGAAACTGACAGTATTGTCACGGAGGCGCTACCCCAAGATTACGCTCGCTTTCGCTTTAGCCAAAGTGTATAAAACCGATGCAACCAGGAAAAAGCCCGCGCGAGCGCGTTTATACTTAGCTCGCAATTAGCCTCCTTTCGGTATATTCCGGCAATTACTTCGTCGCGCTGCCGCCGTAGCGGGTCTTCTATGCCATTTTTCAGGCATAATTCTACCCTGCCCCACAATTTTGGCGGGAACAGGGCTTCCGTGCCGAAATATACCCAAGGGCCCAGTGCACTGTCGCGGGGATTGGTCCTTGCATGCCACTTGAAGGCACAACTGGCTGGCTGATGCCGGTCCGGAGACCCCGGAGGCCACCTTCTTGGTGATCCGACAACTGGCTGGCATGATGGAAATGCTGGTCCGGAGACCCTCGTGCTGCGAAACCCGGAGACCACCGTTTTGGTGGTCCGGCAACTGGCTGGCATGGTGTTGATGCCGGTCCGGAGACCCTGATGCTGCTCACTTCTGAGGGCTGGAGGCCAACCACTTCGCGATCCAGTACTTCTGGGGAGGTCCACTCGGTCCCGGGTGTATTGTCACTATATGACACGGGAATTCCCATTCTCCTTCGTCAGAATTGCTGCAGACGAAAGTTTGGTCCCAACTGGCAGCAGTTAATCTTTGACAATCTTGTGTCCATTGGGCTGGGCTCGGTTCTTCACGCCCTTCAGTCTGAGTAGAGGCATTAGCGAAAGTCCGAAAAGATTTCCCTTTCTGCGGAGCTCCGGGATTGGCCTTGGTTTTCTTTGATTTCTTGGTGAAAGGGCAATCTCTGCAGATATGTCCTGGTTCGCCGCAGGCATAGCACTCCCCATTCTTCTGCCTTAACTGAATATCGTTGAACTGGCGGCACTCTTCCAGACTGTGTCTATCAGATCTGTGATACATGCACCACACTCCAGGCTGGCCATCCTTGCGTAGAGGAATCTTGAGCTCTTGGGGCACGTAAATGAGAGGATCTTCTAGGTGAGGATCATCTTCCGTGCTCTGATCTGGGCCCTCGCCTTTTAGAGGTTGCGCTGCAGGTGGTACATCAGAGCAGAGTTCCTCCCTTTCCTGAGGCCTTTCCTCGATGATTAAAGGACAGACATACGCCGCTGGTCGTATGAACTATGCTCCAAAGTCCTGACCCTTGGTGGCGGATGTCGATGAGGACTCCTCTAGGATGAAACCGAGCCCTGGATACCACAGAAACTCCATGGCTGCCTTAGCCTTTCTCTTCTTTGTCATCTTGGCCGGCGGATCCGACGCCTCGCTCGTGAGAGTCAAACCAGTGTCACCCTGGAGGCGTCGGAAGAATTGAAGTGGATCTTGTCACGGACGAAAAGCTCGACAAAGAACTTGACGATAAACTTGACGCAGAACTTGAGGTTGATGAAGAAGAAGACGAATCCAGCGCTTGCACCCCCTACCTGGCGCGCCAGATGTCGTGTCTCGGGTGACGGACACCGGGAGTAGATGGTACCCCCTTTTTAGGTTCGGCATGAGGCACGAAGGAGGCTGGAAGACGCCTTACCCGGGAGCAAGGTCGTCAAGTTCTTCGTCGGGAGGCGAGGGCAAACAACACAGAAAGACACACGGAGTTACCCAGGTTCAGGCCGCCTGGAGGCTAAAGCCCTACTCCTGCATGTCTGGATTGAGATGTTCATCATGGTGTAGTGTACAAGGGTGTTCTGGGGTGAACCCGACAGAGTTTCGGCCGAGGTAGACGAAGAGCAGATCCTGCCCTGGGGAGATCACCTCTCTCTCTACCCTCCGAACCCTAGTCTAGTCTTGCCGGAGCTCTATCTTGGTTGTCCCCTTTTTTCTCCTCCCTTCCTCCCACCTCCTCTGGTGCAATGGTCCTCCTTTTATAGGCTAAGTGGATCCGACATGGGCACGCGAGGGGCGTGAAGGGTTTTGGCGGGAAAACCCCTCAGCGGTCTTTGGAGGAGACGTGGCGTCCTCTCTCCAAGCATTCTCTAGAGGGCGACGTGATCGTCCGCCCTTGGAAAAGGTGGGACGGACAAAGCCTGTCCGCCCCACCAACTACGCTCGTGGTAACGTCACCAGGGCGCGGCCTTCATCTTGGCGCCCAAGTCTTCCACCAGCTTCCAGCGAGCTGGCGATCTTATCCTCTCAGCGGTACGGATGGAGGACCCGGGGACGCGCCTGACCTCCTGCCGGGCGCACGGACCTGCGGGTATCCTGCCTTGTTCTCCGGGCGAGGGGGTGACCCCGGAAGGTCGCCTGGTCCTTAGCCGCAGAGCCTTGCTGTCGAACTTGTCGGGTGTTCTTGGGGCAGATGGGCTAACCCATCTGCTGTACTTGACTCCTTGCCTTGTCCATCTTCTTGGTGGGCCCTAGTGGAGGACCCACTTTGGCAGCATCAGGAGAACCCCATGTTCCACTGCTGCGACACTAGCCTCTGATGATCATGTTTTTCTGATCATGGACTTCGTATAAGTCATATAACTATAGCAGTTTATGATCGGAATGATAATAGTGCTGAACCGACCCACCCTATGATCTTGCTATGAGACAAATCGTCAAGATGAAGAATAGCAAAGATTATACAGAGTTTTCATTAGCTAGTTCCAATACCTTGAGAACATCTAGTGACCGCTTGTTCGACACTCACGCCTTGATTGTCATCTAACATCCGGCCGTAACTAGGGACCATAACGATGGCTATTGGGTTTGAACTAGAATAAGTAATGGAACGGAGATTGTTCAAGAAGGGTAATTACTCCTCCAAGCGATGGAGAGATACATCCTCTAGTTACGCTCCATGGGGCAAGTAAAAAAGCTAACCTCGGGCAATGGGTTATCGGCCCCGTACGGCTTCACGGGGCAGTAGACATTACAAGGCTCCGTCGATTTGATGCTAGTCAGGGACCGCACCTTCGACTAAACCTCTTTCTTCGACAAATCCTCCTTCAACAAACGGGAGGAGTCATTCACGCCTTGGAACTCCCACATAGGGTGGTTCCGAAGGCGTAGCGGCGGCACGCGCAGCCTCATCATGGTGGCAATCAGGTGGATGCCACCCGCCTCCTTGCCGATCGACTTCAGCAGCCCAGCGACCATGTCTCGCAGGAGCTTCACCTCCGCCTTCTCCGCAGTCGACAGATGATGGGCCTAGGCGTTCGTCTTCCGCAGTGGCTTGTCAGCCACGCAGTCAGGAAAGCCTTCCTGCTCGACGGTGATGTAGAACCACTTCTTCCGCCAGCCTTGAACGGAGTTGACTTTCTTCAGGGCGAAGTAGGTGGTGTCGCCACGCACCTGGATCCTGAAGCCGCCGAGTGGGTAGGTGTAGCCACCTCGCACGTTCCTCCAAACGTTGAAGATCATCTTCCACATGCCCGAATGCGGGTGCACTCCCAAGAAGCACTCGCATAGCACCATGAAGCAGGCGATGTGAAGGACGACATTCGGCGTCAGATCATACATCTGGATTCCGTACGCGTACAAAAATCTGCGCACAAAATTGTGAAGGGGCAGGCAGAACCCCCGATGCAGAAACTCCACGAAACAAACGCGCTCACCCGTCTTGGGTCGCGGGAATGCATCCTTCCCGGGTTCGCGCACAACCAGCTGGTCCGCCGGCGGCAGCAGCCCGTTTTCCTGGAGCTCCTGGAGGTGCTCCCCCTTGACGCTCGACTTCACCCAGTCGCCGGGAATCTTCTTCAGCATGTCAATGCCCGTGACATCGACGATGGCGGCGGCGCTCGCCACAACATCACCTCTCTTGTTCTTCGTCCCCGCCGCACCGGTGGCGGCAGAGCTCGCTGTCGTGGGGTTATCTCGGCAGATGTCATTGCGATGACTTCGTAGGTGTGGGGTTTACGCGAATCAAGCGTCTCCGAGCTTAAGATCACAGGGCAGGAGGAAGACAATGTTTACCCAGGTTCGGCCCCTCAATGTGAGGTTAAGACCTACTTCCTGCCTATCCTAGATTGGAATTGATATGAATATGGTGTTACAAGGGTTGGCGATCGAGGTAGCGAGTCGCCGTATGATCTAGGGTTTAGGGCTTGGATCCCTTCTACGTCCTCCGAGTCCTCCTTATATGTACGGAGGCTCGCTAGGTTACAAGGAAAGTCTATTTCCTTAGGAAAGTGTTGACCGGAGTCCTTCTAGGAGACTACATATCTTCGTGTCGTCCAAGTCAAGTTATCTTTGGTCTTCTAGATCCTTCTTGCCGCAACCTTGAATCGGCCCATCTTCGTGTAAGCCCTTTTAATGGTGCAGCCGTGATCCCATAGTGAGTCGCACTTATCTTGATGAGTCGCGGGTTAAGTATTCCCCCTACATTAGCCCCCAAGTGTAGCCTGAATTTCATCAAACAAAAAGTTGTGTGTTCCCAGCCTCTTGCGGAGTGTCTGTCTTGAATATTTAGGCTAAACTTCTGTCTTCTTGGCTTTGTTCTTCGAGCGACTCCAGGCTATAAGCTTGATGGAAAAGTACTCTTTGATTTGACTGCGATGCTTTTGAAGAAAATTTTGATAGCAATATAATCTGCATCCCCTAAGGATTGAGTTGATTGATTGGTCGATCGCCTCAATGCTTGTTCTGGGAGGTAATGATGATTCCTGAAAATTCAAAACATCTTTAAAAAGATGGTTATGTTATAACAATATTGAAATGACTTCGTGCTCTTGGCTGTACATATTTCGACCTGTAGGTAGGTCTTGTTGATTTTCTCAGATCCTTTAAGTGGGCCCTCACGTGACTCGGTATTTCCCAAGCTAAATGTGTGTTCAGGGTCGAGAAAGTCTATGATAGGCATTCAGACTCGATTGACTCCACATGCCGGTACTTTGGCCACATAGTGCAATGTGCATCCGACTTTAAGGCTGATCAATCGAAGTTGCCAGTAAGTTGGCTGTTTCAAGGTGATGCAAAAAGCCCCAGGAAACCAATAATTAAGAAATGAAAGACTCGACAGCTCATAGAGGCGAAACGACAAACCCTTGGATACCAAAGGTGCCGGCTTTATTTCATAATCATTGTGAATACAATCAGCTGTATGTAGCTGTAGTTTGATACGGCTCTAAGTAGCCTTGATGATAACCAGCTCTGATTAGTTGTAAAGATGATGCTCAGCTCTGATTAGCTTTGATGATAATGTCCAGCTCTGATTAGCTTTGATGATAATGTTCAGCTTCGATTAGCTTTGATGATAATGTTCAGCTCTGATTAGCTTTGATGATAATACCCAGCTCTGATTAGCTTAGGTGTAGTATGGCCGCAGGTGTGCGATGTTCCATGGTCGAGGCAGTTCAAGACGATCCTCGAATTCTGAACGAGTACTATCTTCGTCTTGCACATCCATGAGGTAATATGACCCATTATGTAGATTTTTACTGATGATGTAATGTCCTTCCCATGGGGGGGGGGGGGGGGGATAATTTATGCATTCCCTTGTGGTCCTGCTTGAGTCACAGTACTAGGTCTCCTTCTAGAAAGGTGCGGGTTCTGATGTGTCGAGCATGATATCTTCGCAAATTTTGTTGATATACTGCTGACCTTGATGCTGCTAGATCTCTGGCTTCCTCTAAGGTATCCACCGAGTCTTGTCGAGTTATCTTGTTTTCCGTCTCAACATATGCTGTGACTCTAGGCGAGTCATGTATAATATCACTTGGCATGACGGCCTCTGCTCCATAGACCATAAAGTAAGGTGTATATCCTGTGGATCTGTTTGGAGTTGTTCTTAGGCTCCATAACACTGCTGACAATTCATCCACCCAACATCCTGGAGATGCTTCAAACTTTTTAATAAGTCGCGGCTTAATTCCATGTAGGATCTCCTGGTTAGCACGCTCCGCTTGTCCATTGTTTTGTGGGTGTGACACTGATGTGAGGTCCAATCTTATCCCATTGTTTGCACATAATATCTGGGTGGCCCCTTCAGAAGTGTTGCTGCCATTGTCTGTGATAATGCTACGGGGATATCCAAAATGGAATATGATCTTCTTTAAGAATTTCACCGCTGTTTCGGCTTCACAATTTGCCACTGGCTCTGCTTCAATCCACTTGGTAAATTTATCCACCATGACCAAGAGCTGTGTCATCCCATTGGAGGATCGCCTAAAAGGTCCCACCATGTCAAAACCCCAGACTGCGAAGGGCCATGTGATAGGGATCGTGCACAATGCTTGGGTCGGCATATGTTCTTGCCGTGCGTATTTCTGACATCCATCGCATATCCTGACAATCTGCTCTGCATCTGCCAACGCCGTGAGCCAGAAGAAACCATGTCTAAACGCCTTTGCCACCAAAGATTTGGACGAAGCATGATGGCCACAATCGCCTGCATGAATTTCATTCAAGATTTTCGTCCTTCCTCTGGCGATATGCATCTCTGGAATGTTCCTGAAATACTTCTCTTGTATAGCTCATTGTTGATGATGGTATAAGCCTTTGATCGGCACATTATTTTTCTGGCCTCCACCTCGTCTTCCGGGAGCACTCCGCGAGTCAAGAACGCCATGTATGGCTATGTCCATGCTGGCTGCTCATGTAGAGCCGCGACCAAAGCTGACTCATTTTTTGGCTCTACAGTATCAATCTCTGTGGGAGGCCTCACTGATGGATTATGTAGTTCGTCCAAGAATACGTTGGGTGGTACTGGTTGCCTATTGGAACCTAGGCGAGACAATGCAGCTGCTGCCTCATTTTGCCTTCTATCAATGTGGTCTACCTGAAACCCAGCAAAGTGTCCCGCAATCTGTTCCACTTCGCGTTGATACGCCGCCATGTTGGCATCTCTACTGTCCCATGTGCCAGACACTTGTTGCGCCACCAAGTCTGAATCGCCAAGGCATCATATACGATTTATATTCATCTCCTTCGCAATGTGGAGTCCATGTAATAATGCCTCATACTCCGCCACATTGTTTGTCGAGTTGAAGTGTATCTGAAGCACATAACTGAGCTTATCTCCTTTTGGGATGTCAACACCACGCCTGCTCCTGATCTGTCGGGGGGCTACCCCCGGGTAGGGTCAAGGCTTGGCATAAGATGAGTTTAAAGATATGCCGAGGTACGGAAAGGGCCGACCTGTTCGGGCCTGGGAGTGTCCGAGCTTCATCTTGACCTGGAGGATATAAAGGCCGACCTGTCTTGGCCCAGAGGGGTCCGAGGTATCCCGTTGCCATGGGCCGAGGTTCATAATCCGAGCTATGATCAGCCGACCTAACTACCTCGGTGCCATGATTTGTATTGTGAGTGCAGGAGAAGCTATTGGAAGGAAGTAAGGTCCGACCTGGTAAAGATCTAAAGCGCAAGACCCGAGGTACGGAGCCCGTCACATCCGTGCCGGCTAACCAAGGCAAGAAGCCGTAGGTCGGGCAGGAGTCAATGCTCCTGTCACTTCCCGCCTGACACGGGAGCGTCTGTCACGGAGCCTGGCAGAGGCGTGCCCCGGGTTCGGCGGGCTGCACGTCTCTGACCGCTGACCACGCGAGATCGGGGAAAAGGCTACGAGGTAGCACGGCGTGGCTACGTCCTGTCTCTATCAGAGGGACATGCTAGCTCTGCCGTTATGCAGCAGGGGATGGGCAGGCCATGTCTTGTCCCTGACAGGAGTACGATGATGACCAAAGCAGAGGCATGGCTACAGTGTTCAGCGAGGGGCACAACGGTAACTCGGCTGGCCTATATAATGGGCTTCACCCCCCTCCTGCTTGAGGGATCGACGGACGAGAGAGAGAGAAAAGAAAGAGAGAAAGGAACCTCGGAATCCCCGGAGACACCTCGGATCAAGCTCGGAGTTCCTTTTCCTCCTTGTAGCTTCATCTTCTACCTCAAGTTCTCACCATTGTATCATCATACAGCTCGAGGAGCAGCTTGTACTTGTCACCTTGAGCTATACACTGAGTAGGATAGTGCTGCAGTAGGGGTGTTACCTCCACAAGAGGGCCCCGAAGCAGGGTACATCGTGGTGTGCTTTGTGTTCTTGGTTTCTTGGTTCTCGTTCGTGTTCTTGCGGTTTCTTGCGTGTTCTTGCTTGTGCACTTCTTGAGTGCATAAACCCTCCCCGGATTCCCCCAACGACCATTCGGCCCCATCTTAGCCATACCTATGGCATCTGCCGTGATCCCACCACGACAGTTGGCGCCCACCGTGGGGCAGATTGAGGCGTTGGAGGGAGTTTACATCCGGACGGGCTCAGGCGAGCGTGTTCTTTCCGGGCTTATCGCCAAGATCGGTGAGTTCACCTTCATCAGCGACAATGCGGGGTGTTTCGCCGGCAAGCCCTTCCCCGAGCATGGCTTCACCATGATGCTTGGCAGCTTCGTCACCTACGTTGCTGTCGAGGTTGTTCGCGAGTACCCGGAGCAGGTGCTCGTGGACGACGAAACTCCTCTCCTCGCGGCTTTAGGTCGGCGTATCACTCGCCCCGAGAGCTGCGTGGAGGTGATGATGACCGGTCCGGTTGATGCCGCTGGCAAAGTAGATGCCAGCAAATCCAAGCCGGCCGAGGTTGCTAAGGTGAGATCTGCAAAGCCCAGGCTAGAGAAAGAGCTTGCCTGGCACCCCCGAGGTGCAGGGCCGAGGTGCGACCCTAGTAGAAATGGAGACACTGGCAGACCCAGTAAATCCAGGAGTGGATGTAGTAGTGACTGTGGCCGACCTAGAGGCAAAGCGTGTCCTGTTGCAAAAGGAGGCTGTAGCAATGATGACAGCTAGAGATGAGTTCAATAGAGATCTGCGTGAGTACAATGCAGCGAATGGCTTCACCCCGGTAGCAGTTGATACAAATAGGGGAGCCGAGGTGCGGCAGAGAGGCAAGGGGCTCAATGATGAGATAAACAGGGAGGCTCGACCTACCACCTCGGCTAGGAGTGAGAGTCGCGTGTCGACTGGAAGGCCGGTATATAGTTCCCCTGCTAAGAACCTCAGAGCTGCCGAGGCAGGCAGGGCCGAGCTATCCGGGTTGACTGGAGATGCATGGCGTGCGCAGCAGAAGCGAGTCAATGAATTAGTGTATGTAGCTAACCAGCAGAATGAGGCTCTCCGCAGAGCATATGCCGGGGCTGGTGATTCGAGATGGTTTATTCAGCTAGGCCAGTTAGTCAGGTGTCCAAGGGGCAAGCCTCGTCTCCACTCGTCGGAGGAGCCGATCGAGCCCGGAGTGTCACCTCGGGTCAGAACAAGCAGCTGCAGATGTATGATCCGGTGTTAGCAGCAAAGCAGAAGGTGGGCCAGGGCAATGCTAGCCGAGCTAAGGGAAACCCCGGCCAGGTAATGCAAGCCGAGCTAAGGGTAACTCCGGTCAGGGAAATCAGAATGGCGGGCAAGCAGCGTCGGCTGGCCGAGGTAAACCACCTCCGCCCCCGAGGTATCAGCAACAACCCGGCCGCAGGGGCAATATCAGCGAGAGCCGGAGTATGTTCAGCAACCTCAGAATGTCGGTCAAGGCGATGACCGATATATGATGGAGACTCGGCCATGGCGCGAGCTGGATACCACAGAGTGGATGGGGCGTTGGGACCTCGGATAGGAGCTCGGATGTTAGCTCCAGGCGATGTTCGTAACAAGCTGGATAGAATCTACTTGTCCGAGCAACTGGAGGAGGAAGGCCCTCCTGGTCCGGCGTGTTTCGGACCTCGGATCATGAAGGAGCCACCACCGCCAGTATCTCAGTTCCAGTTAGGTCGGAACACCAAGCCATACAACGGGAGCACCAAGCCGCAAGATTGGCTGACAGATTATGTATCCTCGGTGCACATAGCGGGGGGCAATCGCCGATGGGCGGTCCGGTATCTCCCGCACATGTTGGAAGGTCCAGCTCGGATCTGGCTGAATAATTTGCCGGAGTATAGTATCAACTCCTGGATAGACTTGGAGCTGGCGTTTAACAGCAACTTTGCTAGTACATACAAGAGGCCAAACCGACCTCAGCTCCTGGCAGCATGTAAGCAAGATGATCATGAAACTGACCGAGAATTCTTAACTCGGTGGAGCAATGTTCGGAATTCCTGTGAAGGAGTTGTAGAGGCACAGGCCATTTCCTGGTTTGCAGATGGTTGTCGACATGGCAGCATGCTGTGGCAGAGGCTCCAAAGAGATATGCCGAAATCCCTAGCAGAGACAATCCGGATTGCAGATTCTTATGCTCTGGGTGATCCGATGCAGCCAGCAGCAGAGGCAGTGGCACGTAACAGAAGGAGGGAGCCAATAAACAACCGGCTCGGACCAAGGTGTAATGACCGCCAAGAGTTCGGACAAAAGAGGAGGGAGCCGGACTACCCATACACCTCGAACCAAGTTGCAGCGGTGAACCCGGATCAGCCCGGAGCTGGAGGTGTCCAGAGGCCGAAAATCAATGGTCCGGCATTTAGTCCGAACCCGGAGCCACCCTTGACTTATGAATCAATGAGATGGTCCTTGCTGTTACCATACGACCGACCCGCGCAAGCCAGCCAACCATTCAACCCGGCAGTGCAGCTGGAACCGCAGAATCAGAGAAGAAGGGGCGAAGGCCGGAGGAAACAGAGAGGACCACCTCAGAGATTTCAGCCGAGGTCCCACCCAATCTGTCCGGAGCAAATGTTACCCCGATAACCACTGCACCTCCTCCGAGGCCTGCAGCAGCAAGGCCCGTGAATGTTGTGAATGTCCGAGGTAATAACAACAACAATGGTGCCGGACCAAGTCAGCAGTATGAATACCCCGGAAATGACTATAGAGAGGCTCATGCGAGCTATGTGGTCTTTGTGACCGAGCCAACTGACAAGAAGAGTGTGCAGAGGCGTGCCATGGAGGTGAATGCAGTAATGCCGGTGGTGCCGACCTATATGAACTGGTCTGAGCAGGAGATCACTTGGAGCAGGAAAGACACACCTCGGATCATGCCGAGCCCTGGAAAGTATGCCCTGGTGGTAGATCCGACGTTGTGTGGGCCTACAACAATGTGAGGTTCACCCGAGTTCTGGTGGACAATGGCAGTGCCATCAACATCATGTACCGAGACACAATGGTGAAATTGGGCATATCGCCAAATCAGTTGATGCCAAGCAGTTGTACTTTTCATGGGATTGTGCCTGGCGTTTCCTGTGCACCCATGGGCAAGATATGGGTGGATGTAGCATTTGGAACCAAGGATAACTGCCGAGTTGAGAGTATCGAGTTCGAGGTGGTGGACTTGGAGAGTGCATACCATGCATTGCTTGGAAGGCCGGCTCTGGCCAAGTTCATGATTTCCACCCATGTTGCATACCTGAAGATGAAAATGCCAGGGCCTAATGGGATCATATCCATCTCGGGTGACTACAAGCGAGCCATTCAGTGTGCCTCGGCGGGGTCTAATCTGGCCGAATCTTTGGTGATCGCAGCGAGAAGAAGAAGCTGCATCAAGTGGTGGCAATGGCGCAGTCAACACAGCTCGGCATGTCCGGACTGATGAGCCCGGACTCAACTGCAGCATTCGAGGTGCCCAAGGAGACCAAGAAGATCCCCATTGACCCGGAGCACCCAGAGCATGGCCATCATTGGGACCGGGCTGGGCGAGAAATAGGAAAGCGAGCTCTGTCACTTCCTCCGTGAGAATCGGGATATCTTTGCATGGTCGGCTAAGGACCTGCCTGGTGTTCCGAGGGAGTTGGCAGAGCACTCTTTATTTGTCAGGCCGAGGTGAAACCGGTGAGGCAACCGACCCGTCGTCTCTCAGACGACCGAGACAAGTGGTGCTGGACGAGCTGGCTAAGTTGCTTGCAGCCGGGTTCATTATGGAGGTGCTGCATCCGGACTGGATATCCAATCCGGTCTTGGTGGAAAAGAAGAAAGACGAGCCAGCCGTGGTCAAGGTGTGGCGCATGTGCATTGACTTCACTAACCTCAACAAGGCGTGCCCGAAAGATCCGTTTCCATTACCTCGGATTGATCAAGTGATTGATTCCACTGCTGGTTGTGAACTGTTGTCTTTTATCGATGCGTACTCTGGTTTTCACCAGATACCACTGAACCCGAAGGATCAAATAAAGACTGCTTTTATTACCCCGTATGGGGCGTATTGCTATCGTGTCATGTGTTTTGGTCTGAGGAATGCCGGGGCAACTTATCAGAGGTGTATGCAGAAATGCCTGCACTCTCAAATGGGCAAAAATGTGCAAGTGTATGTCGATGATATCGTCATCAAAACTAAGGAGAAACGTACTCTCCTCGAGGATCTCGAGGAGACATTTGTGAATTTGAGAAAATATCGGTTGAAGCTTAACCCGGACAAGTGCACCTTTGGTGTCCCGGCTGGAAAGTTGCTTGGATTCCTGGTGTCTAGCCGAGGTATCGAGGTTAACCCGGCCAAGATCCGAGCTATTGAGAACATGAAATTACCGAAGTGTTTGAAAGATGTGCAGAAATTCACAGGGTGCCTAGCCTCGTTGAGCCGATTTGTAGGTCGGCTGGGAGAAAAAGCCTTACCTTTGTACCAGCTCATGAAGAAAAGTACCGGGTTTACATGGACCCCGCAGGCCGACGTGGCGTTCAATGAGCTGAAAAAGATGTTGTCCACTGCCCGGTGTTGGCGTCACCATTGCACAATGAGCCGATGTTACTTTACATTGCGGCCACAAACCGAGTTGTAAGTGTGGCAGTGGTGGTGGAGCGCGAAGAAGGTGGCAGGTCGGTGCAGAGACCGGTGTATTACTTGAGCGAGGTGATCTCTACCTCGAAGCAGAATTACCCTCACTACCAGAAGATGACGTATGGTGTCTACCTGGCGGTCAAGAAGTTGAAGCATTATTTCCAGGAGCATCCCATGACGGTGGTGTGCGAAGCTCCAATCTCGGAGATCATCGGGTGCAAAGATGCAACTGGCCGAGTTGCCAAATGGGCGATTGAGGTGTCTCCATATGCACCACATTATGAGAGAAGAGATGCAATTAAATCCCAGGCGTGCCGGACTTCTTTTGTGATTGGGCCGAGATGCAGTATGAGCCACCCAGGCCGGACTATAATTATTGGAAATGCATTTTGATGGGTCCAAGACAAAGATCGGGCTGGGGGCTGGAATAGTCCTCACCTCGCCGAAGCGAGATCAGCTGAAATATGTGCTGCAGATTCATTTCTCGCATCAAACAATGTGGCGGAGTATGAGGCCTTAATCCATGGCTCAATGTGGCGAAGGAGATCGGTATCCGGCGTATGGAATGCTTCGGCGATTCCGACCTGGTGGTGCAGCAATCTTCTGGAACTTGGGATGCTCTGGATGCCAACATGGCGTTGTATCGGTTCCATGTGCAAAAGATATCCGGGTTCTTGAAGGGTGTGAATACAAGCATATACCTCGGACAGAAAATAATGCTGCCGACGTGTTGTCAAAGCTCGGTTCATCTAAAGAGGCAGTACCACCTGGAGTAGCCCTGATCACTTGAGAACTCCTTCAATCAAACCTTGCTTGTGGTAATTAATTCTTGTTGCTTGTGTTATTTATTTCTTGCAAATTGTGTGGCTTGCTCTAAATAAAAATAAAAAGAAAAGAAATAAAATAACAAGTAAAGCAAGAAAAATAAAAGTGACAATTGTTTTACACAAATTCTCCAAGTAAGAATTTGAAATGGTTTCAAACCAAATTCAGTGGAGTGGATATATAAACTCTCCCATTTTTATTCTTACAACTTTTCAATCTCAAAAATTTAATTTAAAAACCTAAATTTAAATTCTATTACTTTCTTTATTAAATTCAAAACACAAAGTGTGCTATGTTGCACTTGACCCATGAAATGCAACACAGCACCACAAACACCTATACATATTTATGAAGCAAAGTATGAAATCAAAATTCAGAAATTCAAAATTAAAAATGATGTGCACATTTCATCGAACACGTGGTGGGCAGGAGTCGTGTTCTTCACCGATTCCTCAAATCCGAAGTTGAATTGCTCGAATTCGAGGTTAATTCGTCGATTTGGCGCCAGCACTCACTCCCTCTCACCTCACTGACCTCGCCGCGCTCGAAATCGAAGAAGAGGGAGGGCCAGAGCGTGGAGGAGCAGCAGGAGGCGGCAGCTGGCGCACTGCGCCATGATCGCCACCGAGGCCGACGCGCTGTCGTCGCCGTGGACGTCGCAACCGTGCCCCCACTCTCTCCTTGCTTCACTTAACTCCCTCGCAGAGACACCGCACCCAGGCACGCCTCGAGCCGCCGTTTGCTCGATGCCCGTGCGCCGCCGAGCACGCCCATGGCCGTCCCGCGCCGCGAGCTCGCTCTGCTCGCGACATGCGCTGGCTTCTGCGCCCAGGACCCCCAGCAACATCACCGCACACCACTGCCCCCTATGGCTAGCCCGGCCGTGCCCTGGTCGCCCCCTTGCACCCAGTCCACCGTACGCCGCCGCCGAGCCTATTTAAGCTCGCCCCGAGCTCACTTCTCTCCACACCGCACCACGGCCTCTCCAACTCACTCCACCCCCTCTGTGCACCGCTAGGAGAGCGTGCACGCAGTAGCAGCCAAGCTCGGCCCTGGCAGCAGGAGCAATTGCTCGCCGGAGCCCGAGGTAGGCGACGACACGGCTGCGTCGTGCTGCTGCCCCTTCCTCTCCTCCGACCACCCCACCGTGCTCTCCGTACTCACCACACTCACCCGCCCCTTGTTTCCCTCAGGATCGTGCACTGACGCGACCGCAGAAGCACGCCGGAGTCCGTGGCCGTGGCCGTGGAAGTCCGACGCGTCGCCGTCGCCGCCTCACTCCGTTCCAGCAAGCTCCACTCGCACCACGAGCTTCCCCGAGCCTCCGCCGTCGATCTCGTCACGCCGCATCTTCCCGAGCCCCCTAGGTGAGCAGAGCATCCACCACCGTGCCGCCGGCGCGGCGGCGCCGCAGAAATTAGGTCGCCGCCGACGCGGGCTCTGTGAGCCGTTGGATCCTTGATCCACGGTCGCATACCGCTTCGCGCGCGTAGTCACTGACCCGTGGACCCCGCTAGTCAGATTTTTAAACATTTCCCGCGCGCGCACCGTTTCGCCTGAGTCACTGACTGGTGGACCCCACCTGTCAGGGATTTCAGCATTATCCAGAACAGTTAGGATTTCTAATTTAAGTTTCTCTGGAAATTCAGTACTGGACTCGTTTTATAAATTCAATAACTTGAGTTATAGACATCCAAATAAATCAAATCCAATTGTTCTGAAAAGCTTATGAAAATGTTTAACCAACCCAATTGGTCTCATGTCATTTAAATAAATAGTTAAAAAGTATTATTAAAAATACTACAGAAGGTTTAAAATTCTAAACTTGTTTGTTTCTGATACTCTGTTAGTCCAAATAATTCCAAACCAATTTTGTTAGCTTAGTACTGCCTTGTATTAGCTTCCCTAATTTTGGTAGAATTATTTGTGCAGTAGATTTGTTTAGTTTAAAGTTGAAGTTTAAACACCCTTCTGCACTCAAACATTTAAATGTTTAATGGTTAACCCAAATGAATTAGGACCAATTTTGTTAGGTCACATTTAGTCATGTTTAGTCACCCCTAAAAGGATTTAATTTTTGAAGCAATAGAATTTAAATGGTAGCCAAAACTTGATTATTAAGCTTCTGGATTCAAACAAATGTGTAGGGAGTTTAGTAACTCCAATTGATCCAAATCAAATTGTGTTGTCTTCTACACATCAGTAGCTTTCCATAGAATTTTAGTTTGTATTTTTGTGACCAACAGAACTCAAGTTGTGGAATTAAACATGTTCAACAAGTTTCTGCCATAATTTAGAAGTAATTAAATAATGTTTAATTCAATTATTTGAAAACCAAATTGTATGGTTTGATGTGTGCAGTAGCTATTGTGATGTTATGATTGTTATGTTGAGATGATTGCTTGTATAGCTTAGTGATTGTTTGCATTGTTTGTTTATTAATTAGACGAGAACGTTGTCGGATATATCGAGGAAGGAGAGTTTGCTGAAATTGAAGAACAAGAGCAAGGTCACTTTGCCGAGCAAGGCAAGCTATTCTCTGAGCTTGCACTACAAACATATGCATCTACTTTCATAACATGTTTTACTCTCAAGCAAGATTTATAAAACCCATTTCAAAAGTATATGGAAATTATTTTGCCACCTATGTAGAAATATAAGATAGTTATATCAAATTATAGGATGGGAAAAACAAATATGTTTATTCAAAACTCCTTTGAAATTACTTGTGAGATTATGAAATGCCGAGATGTCGGTGTTGGAATGGAGAAGTGGAAAAATGGTGATGTTTATGAAAAATGCACAGTGTGTCCTTGTACTTACGTCAACCATCCGATACCCTGTGCGACCACATTACCACATATGGGAAAAGGCTTAGTCATGTAGTTTGCTCTTATTAGTATGGGATACCTCATCGACGGAGATGACTCCGTTATGCATGAGGGGATGGTGAGGATCTACCCCTGACCCGGGTCCTCGCTCAAACTTATGGGGAGGATAGAAGGTTCCACCATAAACCGCCGGACAAAACTATGAGTCCTCACACTTAGTTTCCGAAGGGCTGGGTTGTGTTGGAAAGTGTCATATGGGAAGGATCCTATACTAGCATGAGCAAATAGGCTATGGCCGGCGGCTTACTTCGCATACACCTGGTATGGCGAGACGTGGCAGACACGATGAGTTGCCGGATGGATGTGGGAAAAGCGTGCTACCTCTGCAGAGTGTTAAAACTATTCGAATAGCCGAGTCCTCGGATATGGACAATTGGGAGGCCCTACTTTGACCATGTGCAAGTTTTTAAAAGACTTTGAGTTTTAAAAGAAAAATGAAGTGGAGAATGTTTCCTACACCTATACCAACGGATCGGTATGAGGTGGTTGGATGAAAGTGGACCATGACGGGCTATGGTCGGAAAAAGGAGGAGTTTTGGAGAAACAGATAAAATGGTGACTTCTTTAAAGTAGTTATAAAACTCTTCTTACCTTTTTCAATAAAGATATAGAGATGTTTTAAAAAAAAAGTTGTCAACTAAAATAAAACTAGTGCATACTCATGTTGGGGTAGTTTGCGAGTACATTCAAATGTACTCATATTGGTTTCGTCCCTGGCTATTGTCCTAGCCAGACTACGAGGAGGAGCACTACGCCGAGCAGGAGTATGGCGACTTCTACGCCAACTAAGGATCTCCACAAGTCAGCTGCCTGTCGGGTTGTCATCGTTAGAATATGATGTCTACTACGCCGTAGCTTCCGCTGATATTTTGGTTTGGCCCATGAAGGCACCTATGTAAGAACTTGGTCTAAATGACCATTTATGTAAGACTTTTATTCGGTATTGTAATGGATGTAAACTTTGGTATCCAATTCGGATTATGTGCAACGACAGACTGATCACGGGATCGTTGTGTTAAGCATAATCGGGTATTTCGGACAGCTAGTCCGGGGTCCCCACAGACTTGGTATCAGAGCCATCCTGACTTTAGGAAACCTTAGTTAGCATGGTCGTTTGTCAAATGTTACAAAAGATGAATTTCTAAAAAGAAAGGAATGAAGTATTTTCGAAAACTGCTTATCTCCAATCCTCTTACTTATGCAAAATTTTACTCTCATTAAATATTACATTTTCCTTGTATCCCTAAAATTTTGCACACCTCTCATTAAGCTTAAAATTTGACTCACTTGTTGCCCTACTATATTAAAATTTTGATACACTTGTCACCTAACTAACTTAAAATTTTGCTTAAAAATTGTAGATGGCACTCCATTGGACCGAGTTCGTTCAGCTGAGAAGGACAGCAAGCTGACGTTTGAGAGGGACTTGTTCGAGTTGACCAAGCTGTTAGGTCGCCCCGCTCCAGAGTTTGAGGGAGCTCAGATTGATGTTCACGGTGTCGGAAGGCTGAGCTGGCTCATCAGGTCGTCAGTTCGCAGGAACATCAAGTCTCCCAGTTCCAGGACGCTCATCTTCACCACCAAGGAGGCCACCTGGGTTGACGGTCTCTGTACTGCTACACAGAGGATGCTAGCCCGACTTTGTGAGGAGCACAAGGCGGAGTTAGTAGACTCCCGTTTCCGGTTCTACGGGAGGCGCAACTGCGATGGACACCCTACTCCTTCACCTTACCACCCGATGTTTGGGAGCTACATCATGGACATGGAGATCTTACTTCAGTGCACTCAGGATGATCTGTTGCGCACTAGGATTCAGCTCACTTTGACCGCGAGTCGCTCGTTGAGCTTCGCGAGAACGAGATGAAGCTGATGGAGGAGAAGGTTGCTCTTCTCAGGAAGAGGGCCCAGCTGAGGAAGACTATCGTGAAGCTCCGCACGAAGGTGGGAGCAGGACGGGCTGATTGAGGATCTAGAGCACCATACTGACGAGATGGAGGAGGAGGGCGAGGATCTCCGCAAGGAGAACAACGCTTTCCTCAGTGACGATGATGACTTCGTGGAGGAGATGGACTGTGAGGAGGAGGATGATGAGGAGGAGTTAGTTGACGAGGAGGAGGAGCCACTCGAGCAGTTCTCGAGGACGAGGAGGAGGATCCCGAGGAGCCACCTACCAGTCAGATGCTGACGTGTTAGAGCTGGAGGTTCCACCTCAGTAGGCGAGTGACTTGATCACTACCGCAGGATTAGGTTGACCCCTATCGCTAGTCGAGTCGAAGTAGTGGTTCTTTTGGAAACCAGATGTTATGTATCTAGATGTAAGGTGATGTTGTAAGCTTGATGTTGTAAGCTTGATGTTGTTGTGAACTCCTTGATGTGTTTTGTAAATATAAGTATGTTTGTCTTGTTTAAATCTGTGTGAAATATTTTCATATAACCTTAAATTAATCAACCACTTGCGAGATCGTCTTTTCCCTTAGTCGAACTTTTCTTGCCTTGCCTCTTATACCCGGTGTGCTTCAGGATGCCGCCCCGTCGCAGCAATGCGGAAGGATCAGGATCAGCACCACCACCACCGGACCCAACCCCCGCCCAACTTCTCGCGCTTATCATGGAGGAACGTGAAATGCCCGGCAGAGCGCCAAGCTCATCTCGTTGCCCTACAACAACTCGCAGCCGCTTATAACAACAACAATAACAACAACAACAACAATGGTGGTAATGGCAATGCGATGGAAACCAGCGATCCACCTTAGGCGATTTCAGAAGACCAACCCACCCACCTACTCCAAGGGACTTCACCCACTAGAAGCCGATGATTGGCTTCGCACCATCGACAATAATCTGAAGTTGCTGCTGTGGGAGAAAATGAGAAAGTGTTGTATGCAACCCACTATCTCGCTGGACCTGCAAGAGCTTGGTGGGAAACTACCAAGGCTCTCCAGCAAGCTGGTCATGTCATCAACTGGGCTGAGTTCCAGGAGAAGTTCCGCAAGAAGCATATTCCCACGGACTTATTGAGAGGAAGAAGGATGAGTTCCGCAAGCTGAGGCAGGGAAGTAAGATGTGGTCGGTTATCTGGATGAGTTTACCGACTTATCTCGGTATGCTCCTGATGACACCGACAAAGAAGAGAAGAAGATGGAGCGTTTCATGAGTGGACTTCATGATGAACTGCAGTGTGCTTGGTTATCCATGACTTCCGTGATCTGGAGTCACTTGTGGACAAAGCCATCCAGCTGGAGACCAAGCGCAAGTCTATGTATGAAGGTCGCAAGAGGAGGATGAATGCTCAGGAAGGTTCGAGCAGCCAGAAACCTCGTATCTTTCAGCAGAACACCAGGCCTGCCTATCGTCCACCCCAAGCTCCACGCCCCAATTACCCTAACCGCCCAAACAACTTCAACCGCCCCAATGACAATAACCGTCCCGGAGGAAACTTCAACAACTTCACCCGCAATCCCAATGTGATCTGCTTTGAATGCGGCAACAAGGGTCACTACTCCAAAGAATGTCCCAATCCCAAGAGGAATGTCCAGCGCCCCAATGCGCCGGCACAGAACAATGGTCAAGGCCGCAATGGAAATGGAAATGGCAAGAATGCCGCACCCGCGGAAATGCTGCTGTTGCCAAGGGTCGTCTGCACCACATCAATGCTGAAGAAGCTCAGGATGCTCCGGATGTTGTGCTGGGTACGTTCCTTGTCAACTCAGTACCTGCAACTGTTCTGTTTGATTCTGGTGCTACCCATTCATTTGTTACCCAAGAATTTGTTGCTAAGGGAGGTTTAGTCGAGAGCCTCTTACCCAAACCCATGGTCATCCAAATCCCAGAATCCACCGTAGAGACCAAGATGTTTTGCTCCGATGTACCCCTTGAGATCAAAGGAGAAAAGTTTCCAGTTAACTTAATTGTTCTGGGAACCCAAGGCATCGATGTTATACTCGGTATGAATTGGTTAGCCAAGTACCATGGTCGAATTGACTGTGCCAGAAGAGCTGTATCCATCACCACCGACAAAGAAGTAGAAGTGGAGTATGTGTCTGAAACTAGTCAATCTCACCCAGGCTGCCATGAGAGCATAGCTCGACCTGCCCTAGATGAGATCCGTGTTGTTCACCTGTTCAAGGATGTTTTCCCAGAAGAATTGCCTGGTATGCCGCCAGACCGGGAAATTGAGTTCATAATTGAGCTTATCCCAGGAACCGCCCCTATATCCCAAAGACCTTATCGGATGAATCCGGAAGAACTGGTTGAGTTGAAGAAGCAATTGGCAGATATGCTCAGCAAAGGACTTGTTCGCCCAAGCGCTTCACCTTGGGGATCACCCATTATTTTGTGGACAAGAGAGACGGTACCACACGCCTGTGTGTGGATTATCGCAAGCTGAATGACGTGACCATTAAAAATAAGTACCCTCTTCCCAAGATCGAGGATCTGTTCGATCAAATGAACGGAGCCCGAGTCTTTTCCAAGATCGATCTTCGGACAGGATACCATCAGTTGAAGATCCGAGAGACAGACATTCCCAAGACCGCCTTCACCACTCGTTACGGTTTGTTTGAATACACCGTGATGTCTTTTGGTCTGACCAATGCCCCAGCCTATTTCATGAATCTCATGAACAAGATTTTCATGGAGTACCTCGACAAGTTCGTGGTAGTTTTCCTTGATGACATCCTTATTTATTCCAAGACCGAAGAAGAGCATGCTGAACACCTGCGTCTAGTTTTGGAGACCTCCGAGAGCACCAGCTGTATGCCAAGCTTAGCAAGTGTGAGTTTTGGCTCAGTGAAGTGGCATTTCTCGGACATGTTGTGTCTGCCGGAGGAATTTCTGTTGACCCAGAGAAGATCAAGCCATTTTGACTGGTTATCCCCAACCAATGTTTTGAAATCCGAAGCTTTCTCGGACTTGCCGGTTATTACCGCAAGTTCGTTGAAGGATTTTCCAGTATAGCCAAACCTATGACCCAACTGTTGAAGAAGGACAAGAAATTTGAATGGACTCAGAAGTGTGAGGATAGTTTCCAAGAACTGAAGAAGAGACTAACCTCAGCCCCAATCCTGATCATGCCAGACGTCACCCAGAGTTTCGACGTGTATTGCGATGCATCACGCCTCGGACTTGGTTGCGTTCTGATGCAAGAAGGCAAAGTTGTGTCGTACCTGTCCCGGCAGTTGCGACCGCATGAAGAGAATTACCCAACCCATGACTTGGAGTTAGCTGCTGTTGTTCTTGCTCTCAAAAGTGGCGTCCCTATCTTGCGGGACATCGCTGCGAGGTCTATACAGATCACAAAAGCTTGAAGTATATTTTCACCCAGAAAGATCTGAACCTGCGACAGAGGAGATGGATGGAATTAATCAAGGATTATGATATTGGAATCCATTATCACCCTGGAAAGGCTAATGTAGTTGCCGATGCCCTTAGTCGCAAACCTTGCACCCTGAATGCCCTGATCCAAGCCGAACAGCCAGCCTTGTTCAAAGAGTTCCAAGATTTTGGACTAGAGCTTGTTAGCCATGGTTATCTCGCCAATTTAGAGTTAACCCCAACCCTGATGGATCAAATCAAAGAAGCCCAAAAGGTCATGAAAGCATAGAGGGAATTAGGAAGAAGATTTCCCTCGGCAAAGCACCCGGTTTTACCGAAGATGCTGAAGGAGTGCTGAAATTCAATGACCGTATCTGTGTGCCCAATGTCACGGAACTTAAGGAGTTAATCCTGAAGGAGGCCCATGAGACCCCTTATTCAATCCACCCCGGCGGAACCAAAATGTACCAAGACCTTCGAGAAAGATTTTGGTGGCATGGAATGAAGCGAGAGATTGGTTCATTCGTAGCCAAGTGTGACATCTGCCAGCGAGTTAAGGCTGAACATCAGCGACCCGCTGGATTGCTTCAACCTTTGAAAATTCCCGAGTGGAAGTGGGATGAGATTGGAATGGATTTTATTACCGGACTTCCAAGATCCAACCGAGGCCATGATTCAATCTGGGTCATCGTTGATCGACTGACCAAGGTTGCCCATTTGTTCCTGTCAAGACCACCTATCGGGCTCAGTTAGCAGACTGTATATTTCCAGAATAGTGAGCCTGCATGGTGTGCCTAAGAAGATTGTATCTGATAGAGGCACGCAATTCACCTCAAGATTCTGGAAATCCCTTCATGAAGCCCTCGGAACCAAGTTAGCATTTAGCACAGCTTATCATCCCCAGACCGATGGCCAAACTGAGCGAGTGAACCAGATATTGGAGGACATGCTTCGCGCATGTGTTCTATCCTATGGTTCCAAGTGGGAAGATTGTCTTCCGTTTGCAGAGTTCTCGTACAACAACAGTTATCAGTCTAGTCTGCAAATGGCCCCTTTTGAAGCCCTTTACGGCAAGAAGTGTCGTACACCCCTGAATTGGTCCGATACCGGAGAAAGCAAATTGTTCGGACCAGATACCCTCCGTGAAGCTGAAGAGCAAGTTCAGCTTATTCGTGAACGCCTCAAAACTGCCCAATCCCGTCAGAAGAGTTACGCTGACACCAAGCGCCGTGACCTCACTTCACGTCGGAGATTATGTTTATCTCCGAGTGACACCCCTCAAGGAATGCAGCGTTTCCATGTCAAAGGAAAGTTAGCGCCAAGGTATATTGGACCCTTCAAGGTCATTGCTCGTCGAGGAGAAGTATCCTATCAGCTGGAGTTACCCCAGGAGTTAGGAGATTATCATGATGTCTTCCACATTTCCTTGCTCCGGAAGTGTCTTGAAGTTCCTGACCAGCCTGATGTTTTCAAAAACATCGACCACCTCTCCATCGACCTGAACCAAGACCTGACTTATCGTGAGAGACCCCTCAAAATTCTCGAAGAAGATGTTCGTGTTACCCGAAGACGTGCGATCAAGTTTTACAAAGTCCAGTGGACTAACCACTCTGAAGAAGAAGCAACTTGGGAACGCGAAGATTATCTTCGAAGCGAATTCCCAGACCTCTTTAGTACCAGCCTAGCAAATCTCGGGACGAGATTTATTTAAGGGGGGAAGGATTGTAACATCCCAAAAATATTATCAGTATTATTATTCCAAAAATGAGAGCCAACAAAAACTTTTGTTAATTATTATGTGTTGTTTGCAAATTGTTGCTTGTGGTAATTAATTCTTGTTGCTTGTGTTATTTATTTCTTGCAATTGTGTGCTTGCTCTAAATAAAAATAAAAAGAAAAGAAATAAAATAAAACAAGTAAAGCAAGAAAAATAAAAGTGACAATTGTTTTACACAAATTCTCCAAGTAAGAATTTGAAATGGTTTCAAACCAAATTCAGTGGAGTGGATATATAAACTCTCCCATTTTTATTCTTACAACTTTTCCCTCTCAAAAATTTAATTTAAAAACCTAAATTTAAATTCTATTACTTTCTTTATTAAATTCAAAACACAAAGTGTGCTATGTTGCACTTGACCCATGAAATGCAACACAGCACCACAAACACCTATACATATTTATGAAGCAAAGTATGAAATCAAAATTCAGAAATTCAAAATTAAAAATGATGTGCACATTTCATCGAACACGTGGTGGGCAGGAGTCGTGTTCTTCACCGATTCCTCAAATCCGAAGTTGAATTGCTCGAATTCGAGGTTAATTCGTCGATTTGGCGCCAGCACTCACTCCCTCTCACCTCACTGACCTCGCCGCGCTCGAAATCGAAGAAGAGGGAGGGCCAGAGCGTGGAGGAGCAGCAGGAGGCGGCAGCTGGCGCACTGCGCCATGATCGCCACCGAGGCCGACGCGCTGTCGTCGCCGTGGACGTCGCACCCCGTGCCCCCCCACTCTCTCCTTGCTTCACTTAACTCCCTCGCAGAGACACCGCACCCAGGCACGCCTCGAGCCGCCGTTTGCTCGATGCCCGTGCGCCGCCGAGCACGCCCATGGCCGTCCCGCGCCGCGAGCTCGCTCTGCTCGCGACACGCGCTGGCTTCTGCGCCCAGGACCCCCAGCAACATCACCGCACACCACTGCCCCCTATGGCTAGCCCGGCCGTGCCCTGGTCGCCCCCTTGCACCCAGTCCACCGTACGCCGCCGCCGAGCCTATTTAAGCTCGCCCCGAGCTCACTTCTCTCCACACCGCACCACGGCTTCTCCAACTCACTCCACCCCCTCTGTGCACCGCTAGGAGAGCGTGCACGCAGTAGCAGCCAAGCTCGGCCCTGGCAGCAGGAGCAATTGCTCGCCGGAGCCCGAGGTAGGCGACGACACGGCTGCGTCGTGCTGCTGCCCCTTCCTCTCCTCCGACCACCCACCGTGCTCTCCGTACTCACCACACTCACCCGCCCCTTGTTTCCCTCAGGATCGTGCACTGACGCGACCGCAGTAGCACGCCGGAGTCCGTGGCCGTGGCCGTGGAAGTCCGACGCGTCGCCGTCGCCGCCTCACGCCGTTCCAGCAAGCTCCACTCGCACCACGAGCTTCCCCGAGCCTCCGCCGTCGATCTGCGTCACCGCCGCATCTTCCCGAGCCCCCTAGGTGAGCAGAGCATCCACCACCGTGCCGCCGGCGCGGCGGCGCCGCAGAAATTAGGTCGCCGCCGACGCGGGCTCTGTGAGCCGTTGGATCCTTGATCCACGGTCGCATACCGCTTCGCGCGCGTAGTCACTGACCCGTGGACCCCGCTAGTCAGATTTTTAAACATTTCCCGCGCGCGCACCGTTTCGCCTGAGTCACTGACTGGTGGACCCCACCTGTCAGGGATTTCAGCATTATCCAGAACAGTTAGGATTTCTAATTTAAGTTTCTCTGGAAATTCAGTACTGGACTCGTTTTATAAATTCAATAACTTGAGTTATATACATCCAAATAAATCAAATCCAATTGTTCTGAAAAGCTTATGAAAATGTTTAACCAACCCAATTGGTCTCATGTCATTTAAATAAATAGTTAAAAAGTATTATTAAAAATACTACAGAAGGTTTAAATCTAAACTTGTTTGTTTCTGATACTCTGTTAGTCCAAATAATTCCAAACCAATTTTGTTAGCTTAGTACTGCCTGTATTAGCTTCCCTAATTTTGGTAGAATTATTTGTGCAGTAGATTTGTTTAGTTTAAAGTAGAAGTTTAAACACCCTTCTGCACTCAAACATTTAAATATGTTAATGGTTAACCCAAATGAATTAGGACCAACTTTGTTAGGTCACATTTAGTCATGTTTAGTCACCCCTAAAAGGATTTAATTTTTGAAGCAATAGAATTTAAATGGTAGCCAAAACTTGTTATTAAGCTTCTGGATTCAAACAAATGTGTAGGGAGTTTAGTAACTCCAATTGAACCAAATCAAATTGTGTTGTCTTCTACACATCAGTAGCTTTCCATAGAATTTTAGTTTGTATTTTTGTGACCAACAGAACTCAAGTTGTGGAATTAAACATGTTCAACAAGTTTCTGCCATAATTTAGAAGTAATTAAATAATGTTTAATTCAATTATTTGAAACCAAATTGTATGGTTTGATGTGTGCAGTAGCTATTTGTGATGTTCATGATTGTTGTGTTGAGATGATTGCTTGTATAGATTAGTGATTTTTGCATTGTTTGTTTATTAATTAGACGAGAACGTTGTCGGATATATCGAGGAAGGAGAGTTTGCTGAAACTGAAGAACAAGATCAAGGTCACTTTGCCGAGCAAGGCAAGCTATTCTCTGAGCTTGCACTACAAACATATGCATCTACTTTCATAACATGTTTTACTCTCAAGGCAAGATTTATAAAACCCATTTCAAAAGTATATGGAAATTATTTTGCCACCTATGTAGAAATATAAGATAGTTATATCAAATTATAGGATGGGAAAAACAAATATGGTTTATTCAAAACTCCTTTGCAATTACTTGTGAGATTATGAAATGCCGAGATGTCGGTGTTGGAATGGAGAAGTGGAAAAATGGTGATGTTTATGAAAAATGCACAGTGTGTCCTTGTACTTACGTCAACCATCCGATACCCTGTGCGACCACATCTACCACATATGGGAAAGGGCTTAGTCATATAATTTGCTCATATTAGTATGGATACCTCATCGACGGAGATGACTCCGTCATGCATGAGGGGATAGTGTTGGTCTACCCCTGACCCGGGTCCTCGCTCAAACTCTATGAAGATAAGGAGGGGGATTGAAGGTTCCACCATAAACCGCCGGACAAAACCTATGAGTCCTCACACTTAGATTCCGAAGGGCTGGGTTAAGTGTGTTGGAAGTGTCATATGGGAAGGATCCTATACTAGCATGAGCAAAGGACAGGCTATGGTCGGCGGCTTACTTCGCATACACCTGTATGGCGAGACGTGGCGGACACGATGAGTTGCCGAATGGATGTGGGAAAAGCGTGCTAACTCTGCAGAGTGTAAAACTATTCGAATAGCCGAGTCCTCGGATATGGACAGTTGGGAGGCCCTACTTTGACCATGTGCAAGTTTTTAAAAGACTTTGAGTTTTAAAAGAAAAATGAAGTGGAGAATGTTTCCTACACCTATACCAACGGATCGGTATGAGGTGGTTGGATGAAAGTGGACCATGACGGGCTATGGTCGGAAAAAGGAGGAGTTTTGGAGAAACAGATAAAATGGTGATTTCTTTAAAAGTGGTTATAAAACTCTTCTTACCTTTTTCAATAAAGATATAGAGATGCTTTAAAAAAAAAGTTGTCAACTAAAATAAAACTAGTGCATACTCATGTTGGGGTAGTTTGCGAGTACATTCAAATGTACTCATATTGGTTTCGTCCCTGGCTATTGTCCTAGCCAGACTACGAGGAGGAGCACTACGCCGAGCAGGAGTATGGCGACTTCTATGCGAACTAAGGATCTCCACAAGTCAGCTGCCTGTCGGGTTGTCATCGTTAGAATATGATGTCTACTACGCCGTAGCTTCCGCTGATATTTTGGTTTGGCCCATGAAGGCACCTATGTAAGACTTGGTCTAAATGACCATTTATGTAAGACTTTTTATTCGGTATTGTAATGGATGTAAACTTTGGTATCCAATTCGGATTATGTGCAACGACAGACTGATCACGGGATCGTTGTGTTAAGCATAATCGGGTATTTCGGACAGCTAGTCCGGGGTCCCCACAGCAGCACAAGAGCTCTGGTGGCCAAGGTGTTCAGGCATGGGTTCTATTGGCCCACCGCTCTTGCTGATGCAGAGGACATAGTCCGGAGATGTGAAGGATGCCAAAGGTTTGCCAAGCAGACCATATGCCAGCCTCGGCGCTCAAAACAATTCCTATCACTTGGCCGTTTGCGGTATGGTGTTTGGATATGGTGGGAGAGTTCAAACCAGCCCGAGGTAACATGACACACATACTGGTGATGGTGGACAAGTTCACCAAGTGGATCGAGATGAAACCAATCCGGAAGTTGGATGGTCATTCAGCAGTGACTTTTTTGAAGGAGATCATTCTGCGATATGGGTACCCCCATAGCATTATCTCGGACAACGCATGAACTTTGCTGTTGGAGAATTTGCTCGGTTTTGCATGAACAAGGGAAATCCGGCTGGACATAGCCTCGTGGCACATCCGGAGTCTAATGGACAAGTGAAAGATCAAATGCTCTAGTGTTGGCCGGCATCAAGGCTCGGCTCATTGAACCACTGCTGAAAACGCCGGGGTGTTGGATAGATGAGATACCAGCAGTACTGTGGGGTCTAAGGACCACGCCAAATCGATCAACTGGCTATACGCCATTTTTTATGGTCTATGGGCAGAAGCTATGCTACCCACTGACATCGAATATGATGCGCCCAGAGTGGCAATGTACACTGAAGCCGAGGCAAAAGAGGCTCGGGAGGATGCAGTAGATCTGCTTGAGGAAGCTAGAGAATTGGCCTCATCTCGGTCAGCAATATACCAACAAGGTCTCCGACGTTATCATAGCCGGAGTGTCAACCCTCGTGTGTTTCACGAGGGAGATTTGGTGCTGAGGCTGGTGCAGCGCAAGAAAGGTCGGCACAAGTTGTCACCTCCATGGGAGGGACCGTTCATTGTGAGCCGAGCTCTGCTCAATGATTCGTACTATCTTATAGATGCGCAGGAACCAAGGAAAGATGGGCTGGACAACCCCGGATCAGAGGTCAAGCGACCATGGAATGTAGCTCTACTCCGACCTTTCTACTCATGAAGGGCGCAATGTATGTACCTCGGTTAATCCTTAATGAAATGTCGGCACTCCGAGGTTGAAGCTCGGGGACTGCCTCGCTCATGTGCTTGTGTTTTATTTCTGTTTGTCAATTTCGTTCATATGCCGAACTGTTTTGAACCTCGTCTCAAACTTCAAGTAATGTATGCTGTGTAACTAATCTTGTGACTCGACTGACGAACGCCGAAATGGTAGTCAAGAGCAAAGATGAAAAAACGTGGGAAACATGAAAATGGACTCGGGGACTCGGTCCAAAAGTATAGTTCGGCATGTGTCGTTTACTAACCCCTGTCTTTACCTTTCATTTATGTCGGATGATTTTGAAACACACCTCGGCATTTGCTAAGTACTGTATGCTATAAACAACAATCTTGTGACTCGACTGTCGAACGCCAAAATGGTAGACAAGAGCAAAGAATGCCAAGTATAGTAAACACGAAAGTGAACTCGGGGACTCGTTCCAAAAGGGTTCGGCATAAATTCTTAGAAAAGCATGGTTCGGATAGCAAGATAATAGTACTGGTAGCAAGGCAAACTACTTAAGGTCTATTACATCTGCACCCGGCATACCGGGATTTAATGTTTTTCTTGAGACAAGTTCAGGCCTCGGAACCAGAGACCTCGGTCGCCGAAGTTGTGGTAGTGGGATCTCGGAAGAAGCCTCGGGAGCCGAAGTCTTGGGAGGAGGAACCTCGGGCGCAGGAACAACCTTGGTCGCGGAAGCAACCTCGGTTGTTGGAGTGGATGCCGGGGTTCCGTCACGTCGGGGGAGATCACCTCGGTGGCTACGGCTTTGCCGGACTTGCCCTTGGGGTTCGGAGGTTCGTCGAAGTTGAAGTCATCATCAGAATCTCCGGCCACCTCGGTTGTTTTGCCGGCCTTGCCCTTGGAGCTCTCAGGCTCGTCGAAGTCAAATTCCTCGCCGTCAGAGCCTTCTTCACCAGTTCCTTCAGCAGCTTCTTCGACTCCTCGTCCGAGCTCTCTTCATCCTCAGAATAGAGGCGCCCTTCATCAAGGTCCGGGTGTTTGCATAACTAGCAAAGAGGTCGGCTGCTGCTTGGCGTTTCTCAATGCCATCAGGAGTGGTGTTCCAAGGAGAGCCCTTGCGCAGGGAGGTAACCGTGTGGATCTCGAACATTCATACCAGACAGCACGAACACCAGGGCCTTGTCCGCTCCAGCCCGAGCTGATGAGCATCTCCACTCCCGAAGTCTAGCCTCGGCTCCTTTCAGCTTCGTGGCGAGCTCGTCGATGCAAGTGGGAGTCTTAACCTTGGGCCAGAGGGCACGATGGACCTCGATGGCAGCATCAACCAGTTTAGTTCCAATGGCCCTGAGCGGCCTGATCCGAGCATTAAGGGCGACAAGGTGGTCCTGGATATCCCAGCTTTCGCCGAGGGTTTCTGTCTCAGCCCTCTTTGCCCGAGCTGCTTGAACTTCTCGGATAGCTTTGTCCTTGGAGTGCTCAAAGTGCTCTGAAGAAGACAAAAAGGCTGTCGCTGAATTAAGGCATACGGTGGCACGGGGTGTAGGTCGGCGGAAAATAAGGAAAAGGAGAAAGGAAACTTACTATCCATTTGGTGATTAATCCGAGTGAGCTCGGACAACCAGCTTTTCGATATAGCTCGGAGAGCGATAAGTTCGGTTTCGGCCGAGGTGGCGCGGTTCTCCAGGGTCTTGGCAAGCTCTTGCTGTTCGGCGGCCTGGTCTTTGACCTTCATAGCGTCCTCCACAGCAGCTTTGGCTTCATTAGCCCGGTTCAGCTCTTGTTGCAGCCGAGCTATTTCATCTTCGGCTGTCTTCAACTTGGAGGCATAGTCTTTGTCGCTCTGCTCCTTTGGATAGAAGAGTCCGGTGAGACTTCTTCAGTGTGTTGTGATCCAGCAGGAGGTTCTTGAAGATTTTGTCCGAGCATTGTTGCACTCCTGAAAAAATAGAGAGATCAGTTCGGCGGAAAGAGATTTGACACGAATATTGAAAAGTTACATTTCGAAGGAATCCGAGGTCTTTTTAGCACCCGAGGCCCAATTGAGTCCCGGGGACTCGGCATTGGCCTCGGGGACTCAGCATGGGAGAAATGACAAGTTTTTGAGATTCAAGCCGAGCAATTTTAACTCGGTGGAGTGTCAATTGCTCAACCCGAATCTCGGGGACTGGGAATAGTGTATGTTTGTCATTTGGTTTCAAAGGAAGAAAGAGAGTTGCGTAAAGAAACTTACCGATGCCTTCTTGCTGCAATCAAGGACCGCAGTCTGCATGTTGTAAATGGACTGGAGCACGGCGCTAGGTCCAGCTGGATGCTCAGAGGTCGGATTAGAGGAGACCTCGGCAGTGTCAGCCGAGTTCCAGTCCATGTCGTAATGCTTCTCCGAGCCTAAGCTGTTCCCGCTCTTGGTCCGGAGTTGCCCGACCTCCCAGCTGCTGATGTTCGGCTGGATGGTAGCAGCGAAAAGAGCTCGGGAGGTGGCGACCTGAGAGCTCGAAGGCGCGGTCTTGGTCAAGGTGGACTTCGGCGCAGGGACATGCGGCACCAGTTGGGTGCTCGCAGCCTTGGGTCCCGGTGGCGGTGGCGGCATCGGAGTTTGCTGTGGCTGTGTGGGGGGCTCAACATTTGGAGCTGAATCTTTCTGCTGCTGCTGAAGCTTTTGCTTCTGCAGTCGTTGTTGTTGTTGCTTCTTCTGCTGCTGTTGCTGCTGGTTGCGCGCAGCTTGAGACTTGGGGGAGAGCCGAGGCTCCAGCACGGTCTTAGCCGGAGTCTTGGCGCGATCTGTCTCCGCATCCTTCTGAGGACGCGGAGGAGTCTGATCTCGGCGGGGAGCGAGTGTCCCAGGCCGGAGTCAGAGCTCGGCGGTGGAAGTTCGGCGGAGGACACGCACCGGGGAGGAGATGGTCCTCTCCGGGCTGGATGTCAACGGACCGTTCTGGAGGAGAGGCTCTGGCGGGGCTGCCGAGGTTAACCTCGACCTCGGTTGTCTGAGATTCAACCACTGGAGGCAGTGGTGAATGTATCGAGCTGTGGCTCTGTTTGATCTGCCGAGCCGGGCTAGACGAAAAAGAAAGATTAAGTTAGAGTATAAAAAGCTTAACCTCGGAACAGCGTGAGAAGTAAAAGGAGCAAGGTGACTTACGCATCTTCCTCCACGGGGCCTCGTTTCTTGTGCCTCGCCGAGGTCTTCTTGGCACGCTTGGCTTTGGGCGCTGCAGTCTCCGAGGTCTTGGAAGCCTCGGCATCCGAGGTACCGGGTCCTGAGCGCTTCCGGGAAGCTGCAGACGCTGGATGAAAGTTCTTATATGTTGGAGGAGCATACGAAATTGGAATAACATTGACAGGTTCCAGAATTTGGCAATCGTCATCGTCATCATCGGGCCAATCCTGGATGGACGATCGAACTGGTGGGCGGTGCGATGGGCAACCGCGAGTCTTACCCGAGGTGGCCTTGGGAATAGGGAGGTGATCCTCATTGTCCGGATCTTCAGCCTCGGCGGCGGCCGGAATAGGCAGGTCGGGAGTCCACTCCTTAGAAGAAAGGGGGCCATCCTCGATTTCCTGTCGAGTGAACTTCTGCAGAGGTGGCAAGTAAAACCGAGTTAGCACAAGAATCAATACAAGGTCGGGGTGAAAATGAAACCGAGGAATATTATACGCGGGTAAGGTACACTTACTTGGGCTGGAAGGTGATCTCGGTCATAGGGCTTGACACCCCATTTCCACTTATCGGGCATGGTGGTCTTGGCGATGGCCCGGATGCGCCTCTTCACTTCGGAGTCACGAGTTCAAGTGCTGTTCCGGTGGGATCGTAGCGGCCACTCATGTGGCAGATCTTATGGGCCCGCGCTTGTAAGGATTAACTCGGCGGGTGATCATGGTGCGCAAATGTCATCTGCTCCCCAACTTTTCTCCTGGAGTGACATCATGGTTGGTGGATCAGTAAACCTCGGGAGCGTCGGGTGCAGGCTCGTAATCCCAGTTGAGTTGGGCAGTAGGGGCTCCAATGGTGAACTCCGGCAAGTTGATGAGGTCTTCGGTGCCCGGGTTCTTCACATAGAAGAAGGAGCGTTGCCATTTTCGGCAGGAGTCCAGGCCCTGAATCCGAGGAAACTCAGAGAGGCGCCGAGGTGAAATCGAGGCCGCCCCGCAAGCGGTCATCTCCTTGTCCACGACCTTCTTGTTCGGGACACTTTGTTTCTTGAGCTGGAAGTACTTGGCCCAGGACTCGATGCTTGGCCATAATCCGAGGTAACCCTCGGAAAAGTTGCGTAGGCCGAAAGTTGGAGGATGGCATTGGCGGGCAGGTGGTGTGGTTGTAGCCCAAAGGTGTCCAAGAAGTCCCGGAAGAATTTCCCGGCCGGGAGCCCGAAACCACGTTCGAAGTGATCCAGGAAGACGACCCGCTCCCCGGATTCCACCTCGGGTTCGATATCTTCTTTCTTCGGAACCCGGCAGATGAGATTGGCCGGGATCCGCCGTGAATCTCGGAGCCACTTGATGTCGACCTCCGTGACATCGATCCCTCCCAGCTACCTCGTTCTCCAGGTGCTCCTTCCTCGGCGTGATCCGAGGCAGAAGACATGTGGACGCTTTCCTGCAGAAGAGGGAGGTTCAACCGGGGTAAGTACCTCGGACAATTCAGGATAGCCGGGGTAAATACCTCGGATCATTCGGGACAGCCGGGCTAAAGGATTTAGGCGGGAAACACGTTTCTACCACTGCGAGATACTAGCAAAGATCTACCGATGAGCTAAAAAGGAAAATAAACTCGAGTTCGTCAAGGGGCAAAACTAAGAGGACAGTGCTGTGGATGTATCTAAATGAATCTAGATGAGATTTAAAGGTACTAAAGAGCTCGAGAGGGGATCATCTAGTTCATCAAGATCGTAGGGTTCGTCAAGATCCTCGAGTTCATCGAAGGATGAACACGTTCATGGCAATGGAGGGGAAACGAAGAACTCACCGGTGAAGAACGCGAAGGATCGGCGGCGAGTCGACGGCGCAAGGCGCAGCGCGCGTACTCCGGTGCGGCGAGGCGCTCGACGGCGGTGCGGAACGCTGCTGCAGAACGGCGGTGTGGCGGCGCAAGGTGCGGTGCACGTCACCAGCGAGGGCTCGACGGCGGCGCTGGAAGCGGAGACGGAGCAGCGGGCGAGTGGGGAAGAAGGAGAAGTCCCCCTGGGCCCCTATTTATAACCGCGTGCGGTAACTGCGCACTACCGCGCGGTTACCGGGGAGACGTGGGATCGTGTGCGGGCGGAGGAGCGTTGCGCGTTGTGGCCGCACGATCGGCCACATCGTGGGCCACAGGACGGCAACCGCCAGCGCCGGATTTTCTGTGCTGGTCAGCGCGAGAACCGAGGGGTCGTGGGCGGTCAAGTTGGTCAAGTACTTGAGTGCGCATGTGCACTGTTTGGTGGGTCCGGCTGACGAAGGCGGCGTGTGGTCAGGACCTGTCTTTCAAAGGTCCGGATTTCGAGGTCCGGGCAGAGATTCTTCGCCACGTGCCTCGGAAAATCTTGAGGCAAGATTGTGCTGAGTCAAGCAGCTCGGAAAGTTCAGATTGCATATCAACCTCGGATTAGATTATGGTCTGTGGGAAGTACCTCGGCAGAGCTATTTTGAGGTCGGTTTTAGAGGTGGTGCCTTGTTTATTTTGAACCTGCTACGGCCCTCCATCCGAGGTCGTAGGACCGCACCAGCTTCGGGGACTAATGTCGGGGGGCTACCCCCGGGTAGGGTCAAGGCTTGGCATAAGATGAGTTTAAAGATATGCCGAGGTACGGAAAGGGCCGACCTGTTGGGCCTGGGAGTGTCCGAGCTTCATCTTGACCTGGAGGATATAAAGGCCGACCTGTCTTGGCCCAGAGGGGTCCGAGGTATCCCGTTGGCATGGGCCGAGGTTCATAATCCGAGCTATGATCAGCCGACCTAACTACCTCGGTGCATGATTTGTATTGTGAGTGCAGGAGAAGCTATTGGAAGGAAGTAAGGTCCGACCTGGTAAAGATCTAAAGCGCAAGACCCGAGGTACGGAGCCCGTCACATCCGTGCCGGGCTAACCAAGGCAAGAAGCCGTAGGTCGGGCAGGAGTCAATGCTCCTGTCACTTCCCGCCTGACACGGGAGCGTCTGCCACGGAGCCTGGCAGAGGCGTGCCCCGGGTTCGGCGGGGCTGCACGTCTCTGACCGCTGACCACGCGAGATCCGGGGAAAAGGCTACGAGGTAGCACGGCGTGGCTACGTCCTGTCTCTGTCAGAGGGGACATGCTAGCTCTGCCGTTATGCAGCAGGGGATGGGCAGGCCATGTCTTGTCCCTGACAGGAGTACGATGATGACCAAAGCAGAGGCATGGCTACAGTGTTCAGCGAGGGGCACAACGGTAACTCGGCTGGCCTATTTAATGGGCTTCACCCCCCTCCTGCTTGAGGGATCGACGGACAGAGAGAGACAGATCAAGGGATCAAGAGAGAAAGGAACCTCGGAATCCTGAGACACCTCGGATCAAGCTCGGAGTTCCTTTTTCCCCTTGTAGCTTCATCTTCCACCTCAAATTCTCACCATTGTATCATCACACAGCTCGAGGAGCAGCTTGTACTTGTCACCTTGAGCTATACACCGAGTAGGATAGTGCTGCAGTAGGGGTGTTACCTCCACAAGAGGGCCCCGAAGCAGGGTACATCGTGGTGTGCTTTGTGTTCTTGGTTTCTTGGTTTCTCGTTCGTGTTCTTGTGGTTTCTTGCGTGTTATTGCTTGTGCACTTCTTGAGTGCATAAACCCTCCCCGGATTCCCCCAACGACCATTCGGCCCCATCTTAGCCATACCTATGGCATCTGCCGTGACCCCACCACGACATGATCCTTGCAGCTGTCTAGATCCATCAAAATGCATGACCAATATTTTGTATCCGGAGTGCTAGGTATTGACTGTATTTCTATCCAATCGTTAATAAAATCTGGTAGAGCCTGTGACTTGATAGCCGTCCGCGGCTCATAGTTGATGTGATATGGTCCGAGCTCAATCGCCCACTTGGCTATTCTTCCCGTGGCTTCACGGTTCCTAATTATATCTGCCAAGGGTGCCGCGCTGACCACCGTTATTGGATGTTCTTGGAAGTAGTGCTTCAACTTGCGACTCGCCATGAACACGCCAAATACTAGCTTTTGCCATTGGGGTATCGTTGTTTGGAAGCTGTAAGTACTTCACTGACGTAATATACTGGCCTCTGGACTGGGTACTCCTTTTCCGGCTCCAGCCTTTCTACAACTGCAACTGCGCTAACTGCTCACGAGTTCGCGGCTATGTAAAGCAGCATGGGCTCTTTATGTTTAGGAGCCGCTAAAACTGGAGCATTTGTCAACTGGTTTTTCAGGGCCGTGAGGGCTTCGTCAGCTTCATCGTTCCAGACAAAGGTATCAGACTTCTTTAGCAGCCGGTACAGGGGCAAGGACTTTTCTCCTTGCCTTGATACGAAACGACTTAAAGCCGCAACACATCCTGTGAGACGCTGAACATCTTTGAGGCTTTTTGGCTTCTTGAGCTCTGTAATTGCCTTTATCTTCTCAGGATTGGCTTCTATGCCTCTTTCTGATACTATAAAACCGAGGAGCTTTCCTACTGGCACTCCGAAAACGCACTTTGTCGGGTTTAGCTTCATGTTGTACTTCCTTAAATTATTGAAGGTTTCCTCAAGATCGCCGATGAGGTCCCTTCCCTTGTGTGACTTGACCACGATGTCATCAACATAAGCATGTACATTGCGACCTATTTGCTCATGTAAGCAATTCTGTATGCACCTCTGGTAAGTCGCACCTGCGTTCTTCAATCCAAATGGCATGCTGATGTAACAGAAGGCTCCGAAAGGTGTGATAAAGGATGTTTTTTCCTGATCTTCCTCCTTCATCTTGATCTGAAGATAGCATGAGTAGGCGTCTAGAAAACACAGCAACTCACACCCAGCTGTTAAGTCAATCACTTGATCAATCCGCGGTAGGGCAAACGGATCCTTTGGGCATGCTCTGTTAAGGCTTGTGTAATCGATGCACATGCGCCAAGTACCATTTTTCTTCATGACCAAGACCGGATTTACCACCCATTTGGGGTGAAATACCTCCGTGATGAATCATGCGGCTAGTAGCCGGGCTATTTCCTCGCCTATTGCTTTCCTTCTATCATCATGAAAGCGTCGCAGCGGTTGCTTTACGGGTTTAGCCATTGGGTCCACGTTGAGGCTATGTTCTGCTAATTCTCTTGGTACTCCTGGCATATCTGAAGGCTTCCATGCAAAATTATCTCTGTTTTCCTGAAGGAACGCAACTAAGGCTTGCTCTTGTTCCCCTTCCATGTGTGCTCCGATGCTCGCCTGTTTGGACGAATCTCCAGGAACAAGATCTATCAGTTTCGTGTCTTGGGCCGCTTTGAATTTGATTTGCGGCTCAACTTTGGCGTTCTGACTACACTCATGTCGTTTGGGTCGATCTGCGACTTATATGCCTTTAACTCTTCTGAAGCACAGGCTATTTCTACAAAAGCTGCATCTCCTTCTTCGCACTCAATTGCCTTTTCCCTATCTCCGTGCACGGTGATGACCCCTTTAGGTCCTGGTATTTTTAACTGTAAGTACACGTAGCAGGGCCTAGCCATAAATTTGGCGAATGTTGTCCGTCCAAAGAGGGCGTGATATGGGCTTTGGAATTTGACCACCTCGAAGCATATGAACTCGCTCCGGAAGTTTTCTTCCGTCCCAAAGGTTACTCCCAAGGTTATTTTCCCTACTGGCTGGGCGGATTTTCCCGGGACGATGCCATGAAAGATGGTTGAGGTGTGCTGTAAGCTGGAGTCTAAAAGCCCCAGGCGCTTGAAGGTGTCGTAATACATAATGTTTATGCTGCTTCCTCCATCCATGAGCACCTTGGTTAGCTTATTCCCGGCCACGTAAGGTGCCACCACAAACGCGAGTTTTCTTGGTTCACGAACTTGTGGTGGGTGGTCCTCGCGGCCCCAAGTTATTGGATGATCAGACCATCTCAGCCGTTGGGGGGTTGCTGGTACCACAACGTTCACCTGTGGGCTTCTGCGACTTAACTTTTCTTCTCGCTTGGAAGTGTCGGTGACTATGATGTGGTACTGCCCTGTTTGCTTGGGGTTGCCGACATTATTGTTATTATTGGGGCCCATGTTTTGGGCCGTGCTGGCGCGGTTTGCCCGCTGTGGGTTCCCGGGTTTCCTCCCTGAGACTGACTTTCATCTTTTCATCTCTTGTAGTAATTGCATTGTGCCTTTGTGTTGTCAGCAGGTCGTCCATCGCCTCCCGTATGAAGGTCACATGGCCTATTGAAGACTTCTTCTAGGTTGATTGGACGGAATCCTCTGCCGTGACCCTTTCCTCGATGGTTCTTGGGTCTGTCATTGGTATTAGCCATGAGCCCGGATCTCGCCTCTTCATTCTTTCTCTTGTTATTGCTACTGCCCTCATTGGCGTTGTTTGGGCGCTGGCTCCGGCTCTGCTTGCCCTTTGTGAGGCCGCCTTCTGTCTCGCCACCGGAGGCGTCCTTTGTTTTGTCTGAACCGGCGTATCTGTTAGCCGCGTCCATTAGTTCTCCCATATTTTTGACCTTATCCTTCATGCGTCCTAGTTTGTGAATGAGGGGCTCAAATTAGAAGTTCTTCTCCAGCACCAATACCGCGGAACTGACTGGTATATTATCGGACGAATGAATTATTTCTGCAACTCGCCTTATCCAATGGCGACTCGACTCCCCTTCTTTCTGGACGCATCTCTCTAAGTCCTCGATAGTGCAGAGTCGCTTACATGTTCCTTGAAAGTTTTTAATGAAGACCTCCTTCATCTCCTCCCAAGTATGTATGGAATTGGGGGGCAGGATATTCAGCCAAGTATGAGCCGCGCCTTCTAGCATCATGTTCAGATACCTTGCGCAAATTTCCTCCGAGGCGTTTAGGATACTCATTCCCATCTCATAGTTATTCAGCCAGGTGGTAGGATCCATGCTGGCGTTGTAGTTTGCCACCTTGCGCGGCCCTTTAAAGTCTGTCGAGAAAGGTTCTGATCTTATCCGCTCTCCGAAACACACCGGTCCCTTAAGTTGCGAGGCCAGGGAAGTTGATGTTCTTATTGGCTGAGTGACTCTTGTGGGCTGCGCCGGTTCCTCGGGTGCTGCGACTTGTGTTTCCACGGCCTGTGCCCTGACTGGCATGTTGGCTGGTGGTGGCTGTTGACGGGCAACACTTGGAGGTCTACTATGGATGCTTCTTTCTGCTACTCCGTTATTCGAGGCGGCTCGCGCCTGTCTTCCGCGACTCGTCATGTTCGCTTGCTGCACTATGGCGGTGCTTAGCATCTCTATGGCGTGTCGTGCTTCAGCATTAGCTAGGTCGTTTCCGGTTGGCAGGACTCGGGTAGTGCCCTTGCGGGGTGTGGAATCTCCTAGGTCGCGGCGATGATGGCGGCCTGATTTCTTCGTTGAGCCGCTCTGGCGCTGCGACTGTTGCTTCCACCGGGAACGCTACGCCAGGGGTAGGTGGGAATTCCATCGTAGGTTGAGTCGCAGGAACTCGCGGTTGCGGGTTAGCCTCCAGGACTTGAGTCGCGACTCGTGCGGCGTTCGCTGTCATCTGCTGGCGCTCCTCCTGTGCCTAAGCGCTGCCTAGGCGCCGCTTAATCCAACACTGAGCACAAGTGGCGTAGTCCCCGGTGTTGCCGACGGTGGTCGCCATTCGAGGTCAACCATGAGCACCAAAAGCGGTGGAGAAGAAGGACTGGATCGCATTTCACGTGTACGTTTTAGGGGCTTTCTTGTAAATGTTGAGGGCATGTATTGGATAGGGGCCTCTTTGTAATGTATCCCGACGATCAATGAAAGCTTCCGGGGCCTTTGGGCCTCTTCCCCGTTAAAAAAAGTACGATCCTCTCACTCGAATAGACGTAGCATACACATCTCATACTCAAGAGGCGACTGCTCTCTCCCAACTGCTACAGATCTCATCCTCAAGAGGGGACTGCTCTCTCTCAAATGCCACCGCTAGAGACCGTTGTTCCCTCTCTTGTAATTCGTTTTGATGAAAATACATGTAGGGGCCTCCCTTCCTCAAGATGCGATGGGTCCGGTCCGGCCCAGTGGCCCGCTGGACCAGACCTGGATTTTCTTACCATTAGGTAACGGGCCTACCCACGAAATTTTAGGTCCAAGCTGGTTCTAACCGTTCGAACCTAGGATCTTACCCGCACCTCTGTGGACAAACTGTAGGACGGCCGCCCCTGCGCTGCCACAGGATCAAGCACCTCGCCGGCACTGGAATCGGCTCGTCAGGGCAGAGCATGCCGCCGCCTCCCTGAAGAATCCTCCCTCCATCTTTCCCGACCGTCTCCCAGTCGCGGGGAGCGACCTCAGCAGGCGGCTCGGTGCGCACGTGCCGACGACGGCGAACGACTCCTCCGACGCATCTCCATGGTGGTGCTGGTCGACATGGCGAGGCTCGTGAGGTCGTTGGTGGAGCACTAGCTGGTTACCGAGTACACGCTCTCGCTCTCCTTATCGTCCCGTGCTCCTGCGTCGCGTCTGGGACCTCACGCTTGTCAACGTCGCCACGAACGCCACTAACAGGAGCACGCCGAACGCGGAGCTACAGAGGTGACCGTCTCGGGCATCCTCTCCGCGTGTTCGCCGACTGGGCTCCTTGGGTCATCGTTTCTGGTCGCAGCTACCGACGACGCGGGCCTCGGCCGGGGCGGCGCGAGCCTGCCGAGCCAACTCTACTCCAAGCTGGGCGTGTCGTGTACCGCGTGTTTGCGGTGGCGTTCGAGCGTGCGACCGCAGGAGTGCGGCGCGTCCTGACCGTGGTGCAGTTCGAGCTATGTTTCGATAGGAGTGTGCTCGAGTTAACGCGGGTCAGTGGTCAGGTATGCCGTATGCGGTGGCGCCGGTGGACCTGGTGATGTTGCGCATCGACGGGAACTGGACGGTGTTGGGTCCAACTCGCAGGCGCAGGTTCATCGACGGCGGGTGGGCGACGCCAAGCGTGGTGGACATCAGCCAAAAATGCACTTACAGAAGAGGTCCGAACCTAGGATTAACTTGAACCTGGAATGGGAGGTGCGGGCCTAACCTAAGCCTGCTACTTTTTGTATAGGTTCTATGACCGGACCGGACCTATCACATCTTGATCCCTTCCTGACTAGTCAGATTTTTTACTATAATTTTGCTAACCAATTCGGAACACCTCCCCTCCTGACTATAGCCAAAGTCTTCACATTATAATTTGCTAACCAATTTTGAACGACCGAGGGCTCCTTTGATTCATAGGAATTTCAAAATAATTGGTGTAGGATTGGAATCCTAAAGGATTTTTTTCTTTGATGTCGTTTGATTCATAGGATCATATCCCATAGGAAAAATTCATATAGGAATTCTATAGTACAAACCCCATAGGAAAATAACATGAGCTCCAACCTCATGAAAAAATTCTTTCACCACAATCAAACAAACTTTCTCTTTCCATAGGATTCAGTTAGACGGATTCAGTTAGACATGACATACCAATACTATGAAATTCTTATTCCTACACTTTTCCTATCCTACGAATCAAACGAGCCCTGACTATAGCCAGATTTTTTATATTATAATTTGCTAACTAATTTTGAACATTACCGGTTATACAAAGATGGACTGTTAAATATTCAACTGTTTGTAACATGGGTTACAATTCTGTGTGCAATTGTTTATTTGTGACTCAAACTTTCCATTAAATGCATGTTGTGATTCGGCAGCACAGGAACGGTCAGGAAGCGCCCCAAGGGACGTTCCAGTCTCTAGTATGATACAATGTGGATGGCAACAAGAACAGAAGTAGGCGAGAGGCGCTACGAGCTACGAACCTATTAGAGGCAAGCAGACACAATTCATAAAAGCATCATATCACGAGTGGCGGTACAGTGGGATTGCATGGTGGCGAAGAAAGCTTATTTGAGGTATGGAGCATATTGGCGACTAGCGGCGACAACCACACCGTATCCTACTCCTTGTACTTCATGCTCTCGAGCGTGAATCCAGGCATGTCGAAGGAGGTGGCAAACTTCTCGACCTCAACCTTAAGGTTCTCAATGTCCTTGTTGTTCACCAGGCCCTTGGAGAAGTCCTTGAGCAGCTTGCCGTGCTGCTTCTGGATGTTCAGGCAGATTGTCACGGCCTGGTGGAGGAACTCAGCGATCTGCTCAAAATCCTTCTCGACCAGACCCCTAGAAGTCATTGCAGGAGCACCTAAAAACAATAACCAGAATCAATGGAGAGAGTATTTCAGCAGTTATGAGGCAAGGGAAAAACCCATAGTAAAGAAAATCTTAACAGCAAATAAGAATAGAAAGGACACTCCACAAATTCATTAAACAAAAGGGTAGTTTTCTTTTGCATCAGCTGAAAAGTAATTTAGTTTGCTTAGTTTCCTGATTTTGCAAAGTTAATCAATTGCATAGCGATATATCTTCTGATCCTGATATGCTGCAAATCCTATCAGCTACATTATCATGCACTGTCAGATAAAATCTGTACCTAATAATAAAGGGAGCATCGCTTCCCGGTTTCCTTAGTTTGGTACGCCGACATTTTTGTAGAAAACCCCCGACAAACATGGAAATTAACCCACAGTCCACATGGCAAAGGAGCCTTCGCCGTTTGTACGACGGAGGGACTTATTTGCAATTCCCAGAAATCCAGGAATCTGTTTGCAAAAACGCCTTTTCTCTGAGCCCGAGAACGTCGTCGCGCCGCCACTCCACTCCTTACCCGACGAATCGGAGAAGACCACTAGCTCCGCCGTGTTTCCCTCTACCTTCTACGCGAGTTGCGCGTGCCGGGACGTCCGAAATCGTCGCCGACGTGCGCGTCTTCCCCAACTCCGACCAAACGCCGCTGCGGTCGATTCCGTCTCTCCCGAGCTCCTCTGGCCTCCCCGACCTATCCTTCGTCTTCCTGGTGAGCCCCCAGTCCCGTAGGACCATCTCCCCGTCCTCCCCGTGCTTTGTTTCCTCAGGTCGCCGTGCCTGCGGCGTGCCCGCCGTCCGCCGCCGCGATTTGGTCGCCGCCGGCAGCTCCAGCGACCATATGGTCCAAATCCGCCGCCAATCTCCTCCCCGCGACGCCCCCCCCGGGATCCGTGCGGTCCCAGGGCCGCGCGCGTGCGCCGCTGCTCGAGCGCAAGCTCGGCAGAGCGGGCGCGTCCGCCAACGCTGACGTCACCGTGGGCCCGGCCGTCAGGACTTTATTCATTTTGATAAATATTTTCGATAATTACTAAAACCCTTACATGCGGGTCCCACTGTCAGAATTTTAAACATTTCCAGATATTTCAGAAAAATGTCCAAAATTGTATAATATAAAACTTTTGATCTGTAATTCAGAAAAATGTTTTCAATATATCAAAATATTCAGAAAAATGTAATCTGTCTATCGGTATCAAAAATCATGCATATTTAACAACTTTTAACCACGCTTATTTAGGAGAACAAAATAACCAATTTACTCGGTGTAAAAAATAAATTATTAAAGTGTTTCATCGGCCCGTTGCAACACACGACACACGGGCAGGCATTTTGCTAGTTATTATAATAAGGATGATCCTAAACTTGAAAGTGCAATATCTTCTTTCAATGTTGTGACATTGTGCCTCATCATAATACAATTCCTAACACAGTTCTTTTTTTACTATCAATTCATAAGAATTTGCAGAAGAACTTTTAGGTGGAACATGAGAAGAATTAACAGATAATCCCTAAAAGAGAAAAGGATGTACGGTAGTGATCCAAATGAACAAAGACAGGGAATAAAGTAAAGTAAAAATAATCTAACACTATACCACTGGTATGTATAGACATGCTATGAAAGCGTTAACGCTATGGAGTGATTTTGGCACAAGAAAAAGAAGTCATGTTGTGCCCTTGCGAAATTATTCAAGGCAAATGACCATTGTGGATGTACGAATGCAGGAATAAAATATTAGAAAGGACGAAATTAGTATAAGGGCAATCGCCACTGATTGGTGGCAAACAGAGGAAATATAACAGATAAACAAAATGTACCCCATGCCAAAAACAAATGTACCCATTAGGATCCTCACGTGCTTAATTGTCAAATTACTCCCCGTTCTCTGGTAGGCAATCTTGCTTTCGCTCAACACATATATGGCAGTAAGGCATGCACATTTTTTCTGTAAGGAAAGATGGTGCTAGAACATGGTGAGGCAGTTCAGGCTACTGTTCACCAATGGTTTGGATTGATGCTCACGTGCTTTCAAGCATTAGATTTACGACGCCAACGGTTTGGATTGATGCTCTGAGTCTGATTCAAATTGGTACACTATATGGGAGTACAGATTTACAATGTGAATTTCAGAAGTGCATGGTCGTAGTTTTGGCATAACAGGGCATGTGGATCATAATTTAATCTGTACCAAGGACTTGTTTTATTTCACAGAAAATTTACCACTTCAACAGTGGTGAATAAAAGACCACAATGACCCTGATTGCTCACACAAAAAAGTATCATGTATGTATACGAAATAAGCAGTACTTCTCTGTTCATAAGTAGATGACATTTTAGATATGGAGAGTCTCCAACATTCAACTATGACGATTACTTTCATGCGATTATGTTCTTAAAAAATATAAAACTGCAATGTTTATGGAAATATTTTTATAACTAATCTAATAATATTGTTTTTGTATACCTATCTAATTTTTTTTATGTTTTACAAAACAAAGTAAGAGAAGTTTGACTGCAGATATTCTAGGAAGTCACCTATATAATGGAGGAAGTAATAATTGCTTCAGGCTTGCACCATCAAAAGATGTAATTAAAACTTTAAAGCAGAGGGAGTGATTCTCACCAATGCGGACACCACCCGGAGACAATGCACTGCTGTCACCAAAGACTGCATTTTTGTTCAGTGTAATGTTACAAAGGTCACAGAGCTTTTCGACCTTGTTTCCTACAAAGAATACCAATGTTAACTGATCATAGGCTGCTAGAAAACCAACTCACACAAATAAAGTACATACCAGTCAAGCCAAGGGGGCGGAGATCCCACAAAACAAGGTGGTTCTCAGTTCCATCGGTCACCATCTTGTAACCCTTGCTCATGAGATAGTTTCCAACGGCAACAGCATTGGCCTTGACCTGCTTTGCATAGGCCTTGAATCCAGGTGTCATGGTTTGTTTCAGCGCGACAGCAAGGGCAGCAATCTGGTGGTTGTGAGGGCCACCTTGGAGTGATGGGAACACCGCAAAGTTGATCTTGTCCTCGTAGTCATAAACAGCACCCTCAGGCTGACCCTTCTTTGGAGGCTTAGGGCCCTTCCGGTAGAAGATCATGCCAGCCCTTGGTCCTCGGAGCGACTTGTGTGTTGTAGTGGTAACCACATCACAGAACTCAAAAGGATTTGCAGCTTCCTTGATAAAAGGAAAGGATACGATAAGCATTTAGATACCATAGGACTACATCAACATTCATACACATTAGTCATCAATCTGTTATAATATGCCTAAAACATCTAAAGAAAGATGACCAGGATTTAACAAAACTAATAGAATGTTCTGTCCAATTTTCATGGTACATTATATATTTATATGCTTTCTTGTTTAGATACTCCCTCCGATCCGGAGGTAGTACATAAAATGTAATTCCTCCAACTAAATACCATACAGACAGCTGACCATTCAACACGTATCAAATATGCTTGTACATTTGAGACCCGTAGCACATCATAATTATACGGTGCCATATATCATGTCAGGAAATGGGACCTTTTGTCCTATGTACAGAAGGATAGTAAACGATCTAGCATTCAGGAAGTCAATCGGTGCACAAAACACAATTAAATTTCACAATGTGATCGAAAAATTACGCTGAAACAAAAAATGAACTATAATTATTATTTAAATAACAACATTAGAGGCAGGGATGTACTTGGCATAGCTTAGAGAGTGCACAGGACACCAGGTAAAAAATTATCTTATATATAATACTCCCTCTGATCCTAAATAACTGTTCCTAGTTGTACTAGGAAGTAGGAACTGTACGTGCATAGTATATTTTCCACGACATTTGAAGTGGATCGGAGGGAGTATTTCATATATGTGTGGTGTATGACACCCCATCTTAAAATCACGCGATGACACTGGGTCATTTTCGTTCTCTGTCCACCACTTTAGTAAAGGTGCATCTACAGATTGTTCATGGGCTTCCAAAGTGCATCAATTATAGGTATAGAGATAGTAGTGTAAGGTCAATGTGGCAGTCAAACTGAGTAAACGTACATGCATGAAGATTAAACTTGTTCTGATGTATGTGCACACTGTGCAGACAGTCATTTACTATATTTTATCGCTGTTCGGTTTAAGCTGTTTCTAAGCATATGTTCGATTGCTCTTAATAGCCTTCATCACAACAAAAGAAATCACTTTCACTGCAATCCAGATTGTTGCATGTTCTATCAGAAAAAAAAATCATTGATTCTTCAATCATGTATTTTGTCTTAAATACAACTACATTGTGTTTTAAAAAAAGTATATATTTCTGCGAATAAATTGCTATCAGTTACATGATAGGATCTGCTAGTATCAGTACGTTACAATTTGCCTACTGGGAAAAAGAAGGACAGCAAGAAAAACAATTGGAGACACGAGGTTAATTATCATCTGTGTCATTATTTAATGATAAACCTAACCAACAATTGGAGATACCACCGGCTAGCTACTCAGCACCAGTCACTATGTAAAACATGCACAGATCTGATACACTAGTTCACATACAACTGCAAACTCAACAACCCCAGGTACTAACAAGATCTAAACAACCAACTCTCATTGGTTCCACAGATAGCTAGATCCAATCTTCACGACATACAACAAAACAAATGCGACAGCGTAACAGTAAAAAAGAGCAATCTTAGAGCGAAGATCCAATTTTACCTGCGCGGCGACTAGGCCACTGATGTGCGCCATGTCGCAGAGGAGCATGGCCCCGACCTTGTCAGCGACAGCCCTGAGCCTCGCGTAGTCCCAGTCCCTGGGGTATGCGCTGCCACCGCAGATTATAAGCTTGGGGCGGAAGTCCATAGCCTTCTCCTCCAGCTTGTCGTAGTCGATGTACCCGTCGGCGGCGCTCACCTTGTACGGCAGGCTCTCAAAGTAGATGGACGTAGCAGAGATCTTTTTCCCGCCGGCGGTGTAGTAGCCGTGCGTGAGATGTCCGCCGGACGGGAGGTCGAGCCCCATGATCCGGTCGTGCGGATTGAGGAGCGCGGTGTAGGCGGCGAAGTTAGCGGGCGAGCCCGAGTAGGGTTGCACGTTTACGCCCCATGCAGCAGTATCGAGGCGGAATGCCGTGAGAGCGCGGTCGCGGCAGAGGTTCTCGATCTCGTCAATGACGTCGTTGCCGCCGTAGTAGCGGTTGCCGGGCATACCTTCGGAGTACTTGTTGGTGAGAGCGGAGCCGAGAGCCTCGATGACGGCAAAGGAGGTGAAGTTCTCGGAGGCGATGAGCTCGATGCCGCTGCGCTGCCGCCGCTTCTCCCTCTCGATGAGGTCGAAGACATCTGGGTCGGCGTCGGCGAGCGGGGTCAGGCCCCACGACGCGACGGGATCCATTGCGGCGGTGCAGGGAGTAGAGAGGGAGAGAGGCGGCGAGTGGAGGGGATGGAAAGAGGGGATGGGATATAGGAAAGGACGGCCCGTCTGCAGAGGGATGGTAGGTGATGGTGGTTGGGGGTAGGTGCGGTGCGGTCGAGTCGTTCGACTGAGTGCGCGGGTCCGGGGGTTGGTGTGGGTGCCGTCGGGCCGCATATTATCGAGCCACCCGATCTGGCGATCTCCCGAAGGCACCATATTTTTCTTATTTTTTATTTTTTATTTATTAAAATATAAATTAAACGGGCCTCTGAGTCCTTTCCCCCAACCACCAATATTTATTAAAATTTATCAACAAGTTAGCACGGCACGGCACGAAATTTTCTTATTTTTTATATTTTTCTGTATTATTTTTTAATTTTAATCTATTCTATACTACTATTAAAAGAGCAAACTTTACCGGATACATTAAATATATACCGTACGATCTCTGATCAACGAATAAGATTCTTCCATCCGTGTTGAGCTAAACTCAACACATAATGCGAAACGTTTTTTTTTGTTTTTGCAATGCACCGGCCACACACCGCCCTCACCACCTCCTCCCCTCTGGCCGCTCCTCGCTCCCCTTGGCCAGTTGGCCTGCCGATGCCACGGTCGCCGGCTGTGGTAGCGAGGCATGACGAGGCTGCGCCACTACGGGAGGCTTTGGCAGCGGCGCATCATGGACGTGAGGTGGAAGAGGTCTCCTGCCCACCAATTCCCTGCGCTTCCTGCCCACCCGCCAACCCTAGGTCACCCGCCGCCATCTGGAGCTCCGTCTCGCCGCAGGTCACCACCCACCCGCCGCCGTGGTCCGTCTCCCTCCCTATCTGTCTCGATGCGCCAGCCATGGCGACGGCCCAAGCAGCAGCAACAGAGCTGCAGAGGAACGCGCTGGAGATGGAGGAGGGAACGCTCCAGATAAAGAGCGTCCTATCCTCCGCTCCAGATAAAGAGCGTCCTATCCTCCCGCTGGGCCATCGGCAACAGCAGTAAGTCGCGGCGCCGCCACGCTCGCTGTCCGTCGACTCGCCCGACCACTCTCGACATCATGCTACGCTCGCCGGCCGTCATGTGCTCACACGCGCGCCCGTTCTCGGTAGCAGCGGCTGAGCGGCCGGTAACGGCGCCGCCGCACTCGTGCTAGCTAGCTAGCTCGCCGCGCTCTCGAGCCCTCCTGCACGTGCTAGCTAGCTAGATGCGCGCATGCGTGCTAGATGCGCGCGTGCGTGCTCTGCTCCCCGGCGACTGGCTGCAGCACGACGAGCTAGAGTGAGGACGTGGTCGCTGGCGGCAGCACCCGTGGCGGTCCTCCGCGTTCACGAATTTCTGTCCGGGACGGCGCCCCTGGACACCCGCCGCATGACCTTGGAGACGGCGAATCAGAGAGCAGCGACGCGAGGCCGGCGACGAGACACCACGGCGCCCTCGACCACGCGCTCCCGGCGAGGTCCTGGAACACCGACGACAGCCTCAGCGCCGCGCCGGCGGCAGCGAGGCAGCGGCGGTTGTGGTCTCCATCTCCCGCGTGACCTGGCCTTGGCGGCCATCTCCCCGCACACGTCGCCGGGCCGTCTACTTCAGAGTGTCCACTGTGGTTTTGCTAGGAAGCCTATCGAATCAAGTTGTGCTATTGAGTTCGTATGTAAGCTAGATTAATACAGCCAGCTTGAAATCAATCCACTGCAAATTTCCTTCAAATCAAGTCCTTCTATTATCTTGGCTTATTATAAAAAAAGCGTGGTGCATTGTGCCAGAAAAAAATATTATAGCAAAATAGTTCCTCCACTATATTATGTGGTTAAATCTAATTGTCCATCATTTACAGAAAATTCCATTGTGCGTGCATGGACAGCTGATAGTAGACTTCTTCTACATCAAAACAATAACCAGGGAATCAAGGTTAGTTGTCGCCCCGTGCAGAAACAATGAATTGACCTTGATAGTCTTTGATCACATTCCTGATGATGTGATAGTAGGCCTGTCGACTCCTTCGACATCAAATTGCATGTCTACGATAACCAAATGGAAGCAAGTTGAGTCGTCCTCGTCGCCTTGCATAAACCATGAGTTTGGTCCATGTTCAAATAATTAGGCAGATTCCTGTCATATTATGTTTCATATTCTTGATTATGTTGCTTCAGTTGCTCGCTCTCCCTTTTGAATCTAACCATTCGCAATTAGAGTTAGTCACCTTCCCTTTTGAACCTACCATTCTACATTTATATACTTTGTTTAAGAACCTAACATTTTTATAAGCTTCACACCACCTTTCAGTCTACAATTGTATGTATGCATCACTCCTTCACCAGAGAGGCAGAGACCAAAGAGTCTAACCTGAAGAGATATTTAGAACCATTGCCAAGCTGTAGCGTTAAAGTACGTAGCATTAATACATATTTGTTCAAGAACCTCACGTTTCTATGACCTTCACAACACCTTTCAGACCTGCAGTTATAAAATGTTTTGATTCATTTATATTTGTTTATGCGTGCATTGTACGCACTCACTAAAAGAGAAATGAGATTTCAATAGATATTTTTATTATAGATTGTGATAATTGATACGTGCGTTGCACGTGCAGATTTACTATACTATTAAAAGAGCAAACATGTGTTGATACATTAAATCTGAGCCCTTCAATATTTGACCAATTATTGAGATTACTCCAATGTTTGACAACTCAACAAATCTTTTCGTTTCATGATAATTACGGGATTTGCCACCGCTAAAAGAACCGGGGCCTGTACAAGGACGGGCACGTGGAGCGCCTCCCGGCGATCCCGATAGATGTACCCTGCACGTGGCATTCGACAGCCGCAGCGAGCGACGTCCTCACGTGCGACGTGGTCGTGGACCGCGCCATGGGGGTGTCTGCGCGGCTGTACGCGACAGCCGCCGCGGCAGTGAAGGTCCCCGTGGTGGTGTACTTCCACGGCGGTGGGTTCTGTACTTCTGTGTCGGCTCTGCCACGTGGAGCTGCTACTACGAGTTCCTCGCCCAGCTCCCTGCTCGGGCGGGGTGCGCCGTGATATCCGTCGACTACCGCCTTGTGCCGGAGAACTGCATCCCGGCCGCGTTCGACGACGGGGTGGCGGCGGTGCGATGGCTGCGGCAGCAGGCGCGGTACGGCAGGAACGGCAATACCTCGGACGAGGTCGCCTGGTGGCGCAGCCGCTGCAGGCCAGTTCGACCGCGTGTTCCTCATGGGCGACATCGTGGTGCAACCCGCTCTCACGTGGCGCGCCCATGCTGGAACCATGCCGCTGCCGCCCGTACTGGTGTGCGTTGCGGAGGCGGACATCCTGCGCGACCAGAAACTGGAGCTGTCTGTGCAAGGCGCTGCGGAAGGCGGGGAAGAGCGTGGATCAGGCCATGTACGGCGGCGTGGGACTTCGTCAGCGCCAGGTCCAGCAGCTAACACCGTGTCACGTCAGTCGTTGATTAATTAATCCAGTCTACCACAACCGGATTCAGATTTCAGAGTAGTTGATGCCGTGTAAGCAGCAGTATCTTGCAGTACTCGCTCAAGTAAGGAAAAGACAAAAAAAAAAAAAAAAAAGGAGGTCCAATACGAAACTTGGATTGTTTGTGATTTGAGAGAAAATAAAAACATAAGTCCATGACACGTGGGTCCGATTCGTCATTCACTGGACAAATGGACATGTCCGGTGTGGGTAAACTCCAACACCCCAATTTTTTGTCCACATGTGTCGCTTTTTCGTCCTTTTTATCCGTTTAGGGGTATTGAACATTTCTCCGCCCGGTACATCTCATGGCGTCCACTCAAATTTTGGGCCAACCCTTGCATAAAGGGATAATTATACAAATACTAATACACGTGTTTTATATGGAATTGACTTGACAGTGCCTTTTCATGCATGTTACTTAGAGCGAGATCATGTAAATATGCTTTCTCTGTTCTGGCTTAGTTCTTTTTTCCTGCTCACATGCATATAAGATTGACAATGATTTTGAAAAATATATACATCAAAGTTTGAAATGTGGTATCATAATTAAAACTTTTGTGGAGATAAACTGCAAATAAATTGTAAAACTAATGATGTTATCAACATAAATTTCACATGTGGGTTCAATTTAGTTAGTATAGTTATAAATTACTACGTCGCAAAACTAACATTATATAGACGTGCGTGGCACGTGCAATTGTACTAGTAAATTAAAAGAGCAAACTTATGTTGATACATTAAATCTGAGTACTTCAATATTTGGCTAACGTTCCTAATTGCTCTAATGTTTGACAACTCAACATATATTTTCGTTTTGATAGTAATTATAAGTATTGCCATGGGTACACCTTATCTGGTTAGACGGCCGCGGCGACTGGCTTGAAGGAGCAAATGAAGACCGGCCTCCACGGCCCACAGCGGCGCCACGACGGAGGCTTGCACGCGCGCCGGTTTCCGGCGCTCGGCTCTGAGGAAGACATCCGCGGCGGCCGCTCCCTCGCCCCAATCTAGGCGCCCCACTTCATGTATGATGTCGCCCCTTGCCTCCGGGCTTAAGCAGCACCTTGCCCGCAGGTCCACCGCCTGACTCTTTGCCATCTCCAGAAGGAAACGACATGAGCGCGACATGCTCCTGGCCGCATATGCGAGTGCTCCTTTGAAGTCTGAACCTATTCTCTGAAATCTGGATGCGAAGGAGAGAAACAAGCATGTGGGGAAAAGGACGCGACATGCGCATGTGTAGAGGAATACGTATGCCCATAAGGCAAGCCATCAGCTGCAAGTAGTGTTCGTAAGATTTCATACTGGCTTATAGCCAGCAGCCTGCAGGGTTCTTTCACCAAGAGCGATCTGTAGACTGTAGATATTGGGCATCAACTTCTTTTGCAGAACCTACAGATTTTATCATTACAAAGCGTTTGGAACAGTTTTGCCCGGTGCTAATTTTCAGAGTACATCATCAGGACAACACCCGGAAATTAAAAGGATACCAGAGAAAGTTTATTCACCAACAGCTTAACTGAATTCAACGCATGTCACCAGGAAGAAGGACAACACGATCAGCTCGCTGAAATCCTGTTCGTTCGGTTGAAAACATTCAGTCAGCTCCTCATCTTGGCAACAGCTACTAACTTAAAGGAATTGGTCTGTGCACGCGGGTACCCTGGGGTCGGAGATGATGATGCCCATGACATAGGTGAGCAGGTAGGCCGAGGCGCGACGCGGCGACGCCGGCCATGAGCACCCACGCCGACACCATGGGGTCGGTCACCCAGATGGAGCCGACGCACAGCAGCAGACAACACCACTGCCTTGGGCCACCACTCGTGCTCCCCATGTCAGGGACGTCGTCACGGGGATTACGTACGTGCCCCGTCACCGTGCTCGTGCTGGATATGTTCGCAGCGCCGCGAGATCGGCGTGGTGGTTATGGGCGTGCTCACGGAGTCACGGTGATCGCCCTCCACTGCAGAGAAGCGGTCCAGCACGTTCGGCAAGTGGAGGAGGCCGGTCACGGCAGGGGCGAACAGCAGCTCAGTTCCGGAGTGGCACGCGGAGATACTTCCAGGGTGAAAAGATGGGGTTCCACAATGGCAACTAAGTAGAGAGGAAGAAACAAGGCCTGAAAGAAGGAAACAAGAGGGGTGTGAGGTTGTCATATGAGAGTGTTAGTTGGGTTAATGACATGGGTTTTCCGTCTCTCCCAGCGGGCGTGCTCACCCAAGCCTACTCTTCGAGCCGTCTAAACGGCGAGCCACCATAGGAATGTCGTTGTGACGTCGTTGATTGGTTTAGTAGAAATGAGAGGAACGGTTTTATGAGTGAAAGGCGGAAATTTTGTAATCTACTTCTTTACAATGTTGTGATTGATAGCTGATATGGAATATTCAATATAATATGACCAAGTTAATCCCCGATGTTCTTAAGTATGAGTTGCAAAAATGAGTCCAATATACATATTTGGTTTTCATTTGCGGCAACACCAAGTGTGCGTATGGACAAAGCAATTAATTTGTGTAAGGTATATTGGAATTTTTTTTGTTATATGGACAAAGAGATATGTTGTTTTCCAAGATGTAACAATTTAATATTTTGTGCTTAAATTTATTATCAAATCAATATTGTGGATATGTGCATTGCACGTGCAAATTTACTAGTTTTAATAAAAGGCCGAAAACAGCCAGAAAGGGCCAAATAGGCATGCTAGGCCTTTGGCGCGAATCATGTCGGAACGGGCCGTGCTTTTTTGCTGAAACTCGGACACGTGGGCCATCCTGGCAAGGCGCCGAACAACTATCGGGCTTCATCGGGCTATGTCGGGTTGGCCCGATGACCAACGTTAGATGTGGGTATAGGTGGCCAAACGGGTCATTGTTCGAATTACAGCCTGGAAGGGCCTGACCCAACATGCGGTTAAAAGGGTTGAGCTCGGCCCGCGACATGATGGGGCCATGTCTAAGTCTCGAGGCGAGGCATGCGTAGCACGTTTAGGTGAGGTGGCCCGTTAAGCGCGAATTTTCGAATTATGACACACATAGCGATTCTCTGACTGATCCCGATTGGCGGTGATGCGAACGGTTTTTCCCGTCACGGGTATATGCTAGATCCGTCTGGCCCCAAAAAATGAATGACGAAAGGATTCTAAACGGCAACCAATCTCTTGTTAGAAACGGTGCCCTAGAGGCAACACTTCCATTTTGTATTCATAAGAGTGTCTATTGTATATACTATCTCTTAAGGTTGTTGTACTTTGATGTGGTGTTTGTCATATGTTTATCCTCTGTTTATTTCACTTTCTACATTTGTCAGTATGTCAGTTTTGATGTGTGGCATCTAGGTGGCTTAGGACTCTTTTCTTTATTGTGGACTGTTCAAGCCGACTCCAGGGAGTCGGCGTGACTAGACCTTGTATTAAGATGGACAAGGCAATATACGTTTTGGTAGGCTGCCGAGGTTTTGCATTTTTTTCACCTTCCCCTTGGTCTTATCCTTTTGTCCTCATGGGTTGTTGTCATCTGCTCTGCCGACTCCACGCGTTGGGTGGGTAAATGGATGCTACGTGTGTTTCTATGCCGTCTTTGTAGGTTTGTTTCTCTGTTGGTTTACTATTTCTTCTGTCTATGTGTCATGCGATTGTGTTTTAACTTTGTTGTTTCTTTTATCCTGTGATGCTGGTCTCTTCTTGCTTTAGTTTGTTCATGTTTTTCTCGGTTTCGTTTGACCGTGCTTAGTTTTGTCTTGCTGGGGATTATTTCGGGCGCGAGTGTTTTTTATTTTCTCTTTAATGGACAAGGTCAGCCCTACCGACTCCCCGGGAGTCGATCAGTACCGACAAAAACCCACACACTAGAAGAAATTCGGCCTTGTACCACGGAGCAGATTCGTGGTAGAAAGGCCGTTTTTCGTGGCTAAAGGTTTTTAGCCACGAGAGGGGGTCCGTGGTGTATACCGCGTGGGTGATTTTTTAACCACGGAATTGGGATTTCGTGGTAGATGGTTCCGTCATCAACCACGAACAGGTTGCCGTGGTAAAAGAATCTAACGGACACGTGGCAAACGGCGTTATCTCTTCTACCACGACGGGGAAACCGTGGTAGATGCCAGGCCCACCCGAGGCCTGGTACTGTTGGGTGGGCCGGCCTGTTAAGGCTAGATGGGCCGCCCGTTAAGGCTAGATGGACCGGCCCAGTAAGGTTAGATGGGCCGGCCCTTTAAGGCTAGATGGGTCAGCCCGTTAAGGCTATATGGGCCGGCCCAGCAAGGTTAGATGGGCCGGCCTGCTAAGTTAGGGGCCTGGTTCGCTACGACTAGTGGGCTGGGCTGATCCGATTTTATGGGTCGGCCCGCTACTATTCGTGGGCCGGCCTGCTGGCGTAGTTGGGCCGTCCTCGTTGCTGCGGCTGGGCAGGCCTGCTAGTTCTCATGGGCCGACCTGTTAGTGTTTGTGGGTCGGCCTGCCAGCGTTCGTGGGCCGGCCTGCGAACTTTAGATGGTTCGGCCCGCTAGGCTTTGGAGATCGGCCCATCTGATTTAACGGGCTGGCCCATTTAGTTTACTGTAGCATTACGTTTCGGCTAGATTCCCGGCCCATTAATATTAACACGCTGGCCCGTTAACCGTGATGGGCCACGCCCATGCAGTTTATTATGCTGGTTCGTTAACGTTCAGTGGGCATGCCTCTAATTTAGCTAAACCGCCTGATTACCATTTCACGGATTAATAATTAAGAATAATAACGTCCGAGTGTAAATGCCTGATACTACCAGACTCATACGTCACGGCCAGAGTGAATCAGCATGAAACTTGACGATAATCCATAAATAAATAAAAACTACATCAGCTGGAAAATCTTCAAAAAATATTACATAACCCTCAACATATTGAATAGTAACTAAATCAAGGATTCTACTCGTATCGTCCAGCTTCACTCAGCAGGTGAAAAGAGTTGTCAATTCATCCAGGTATTGATCCAGGTTTGCGAGAACTTGCACAATGGGCGTCTTGATAGGCCTTGTGGACGGAAGCAAGCAAAAGTGTGAGGGTCCGACATGATCTTCGGGTTTGAAACAAAGACATAAGAAGTTCAACAAACGAGGCATACACATTACCAGAGCAATCCACCTGAGCATCTTACGGCTCCTTATAATCGTACTAAACACAGTAGAATGTGGCATAGTTTAATCATCCACCAACTCGTAAGAAACATAGAACCTGCCTGCAATTAAACAAGTGCGTGCCTAAGATAGACAAATAATACAGTGTAAGAAGCAATCAAGCATTTTCTACCGTCTATAGACTAGCCAGATCATATGATCAAAGACATAATCAAACACAATGTGCTTCATATCAACAACGAGATGTTTTCACCGTTTTAATCAGCGAGCAACTATAATAAAGAAAAGATCATTTGTGTAAAGAAACTGTAACATTTTTTGCATAATACAGACTAGCTACATAATGAAATGAGCTATTCCCTCAGTTCCATAATTTAAGAAATTCTAGATATATCTCAAGGTGGACTACAGACGGAGTGAAATGAGTGAACATTCACACTAAAATGTGTCTAGATGCGTCTAAATATGTAGTAATCAAGAAAAGGATAACCAGGCATATACTTAGGCAGGGAGGTAGTATTAATTGTGTCCCCCATTTATAACTAGCCTGATCATTTGAGTAGAAAAACAAGCTATTCAATCATCATGTGACATGTATAGCAAGGCACATTGGGATAAAACATGGGACTTACAGTGTTCTTTTTTAAATGGCTCGCTGTTGTCTTTCAATTGGATGAAGATATAAATAGTTACCCGCTGTTAATTATATGTGGAAAGCCGGTTGTTCTTCCTCTGCATGGTTTCAAGATAATAAATAGATTGCATATAGAGGGAATATAGAAGGGACATGTATTTCAAAGGTCATAACATTGTGATCAGTGTTGCAGCTTTGTAAGAGCAAAATAGCACACAAAACTATAATCGCAACAGTATGACGACTCTAAACGTGAAGTATAGGATAGCCAATTGAAAAACTGCAGCTTAGGACAGATACTCGAATCACTTGTGAAGTTTACAAGTATATGTTTGGTGACTTAAAATCATGAATAAAATAAGAGTAGGCAGTTAACAAGCTGGACATTATAATGGCATCATTTCTAAAGTCGTAGAGCAGGGAATGGGTGTTAACTGGCATGAATTTTAGCACTAGATAATATCAGTTCAATGACTAGAGGATAAAGCTAATACAACGAGTTTAGGGTGCCATTTAAGAATAGGAGGGTATGAAAGCAGTGCGTTGGTATGTCGCACAAATTTAGAAATACAGTTCATTACGACAAAGCATGAAAGCCTGATACATTGTTAACAGCACAAAACGCAAAGGGAGATGTGGTTACCTACCTGGCGGCGGGTTCTATGCTTACTGGACGCGGTTGACTAGAGTGTCGGTGAAGCAGATCTCGATGGTGAAGCAGATCTCGGTGGTGAAGCAGATCCGGCGGCGTCGGCGAACTAGATATGGTGGCTATCGGCGTCGGGGTCGGGGAAGAAGATCTGGGGCGGTCGAAGGCGATTCGACGCGGTTGACGAGAGCATCAGTGAATCATCATGCACGGCGGCGTCGGTGAAGCAGATCATGGACGGCGGCGTCGGTGAAGCAGATCCGGTGCGGTGGGCGAGGCAGTGGGCGAAGTAGATCCGGTGCGGTGGTCATCAGTGAAGTGGGGATGGTTGCTACGGTGCGGTGGTGCTGGAGGCGATTTTTGGGGATGTGGGGTGGGTGGGTGGTGGGGGGAATGGTCGCGTGGGACGCCGAATCAAGGCTATAGAGGTGAATGGCGGTGGGGAGCTGAAATTACCAAGACACCCCCCACCGACCCCAACAACCGACTATACTATGGGCATTGTGCCTTCTGAACGAGTGGCACACTAGTACAGAACGACACATCGGATACCCCTCTATGGAAACGGCAGGCGTTAGGCGACGGAGAATCGCGCTTTCCGCGCGGCCAGTGCGTACAAACCTGACCTGGGCCGCGGCTGGCCCGTCAACATAGGTAACGGAGAAAGTATTAACTCCGTTACCCATAGTATTGGCAACGGTCTTAATTCTGGCTCCGTTTCCGATATGTGCCTCTATAGCAACGGAGACTTTTGGGTGTCCGTTTCCAATGTGGACACGTTCCATCTTCTTGGAATTCGAAGCGAGGCGAGTAAATGCCATGGCGTAGTGGCACCGCCCACTACTCCTTGAAAACCCCAATCCTTGCTAGCTCAAGACGCCACCGAATGCTCTCTCTCTCTCGCTCGCTCGCTCCCTCCTACTGATTAGCGAAGATGCCTCGCAGCAACGACACACAGGAGCACACTGAGTCGCCGCAGGATAGTCCCCCCGTCAGCGGCGAGTCCGTTGAAGGACCGACGCCGGAGACAAGCGACGACGAATACGCCAACTTCCATGATCCCACCTTGATGCTGGGCCCGCCGAAGGTTGATTCTGATGACGAGTCAACCGAAGAGGAGAAGGAGGAGGAGGAGGACGACGAGGAGGACGAGGCGGAGGCGCCGGTCCCGAAGAAGGGAGCCCCGGCGATGGAGAAGAAAGCCGCCGCCACCGCCTCCGATATGCTGCCGCCGCCGTCACCTCCAATGGCCCCCAATAAGCGAGGCCGTGAGAAGGACGAGGATTGCGCGGAAGCAGGGCGCAAGAAAAACAAGAAGTAGCTAGTAGTAGTTCTATAAGTTCTCCAACTGTAATTTACTTTATTATTATTAATATGTACTGCGTATGTAATGTAGTAATCACTAATATTAATATAAGTATCCTATAAGTGGTTTTCTCCATATAGTAGAGATTAGAAAAATATTATTCCAGAGAGTACAAGAAATTCCACAGAGTGGGAGCGTAGGTCCCACACCTCAGTGAAAGAAACACAAAGGAAACGGTCCTTCTAAAGAACCGTTTCCTATGTTTTACCTATATATATGGGCGTACAGAGAAAAACCTAACACTCGTTTCCTCACTCTGACCCAGTATGCTAGATCTGTTCGTGGCGGCGCCTCCTGGCATTGCGGCCATCGCCGGCGCCGTCTCCGCCCAGACGACGGCTATCACGGCGAGGTCTTCGCCATCTCCCCCGACACGGCGAGGTCTTCGCCATCTCCCCCGACACGGCGAGGTGTTCGCCATGTCCCTCGACACGGCGAGGTGTTCACCATGTCCCCCGACATGGCCAGGTCTTCGCCATCTCGCCCGACACGGCGAGGTCGTCGCTTTGTCCGCTTCCTCTGCCTCCACCACTTCCGGATCTGCTAGATCGATCCAACGGCGACGTGAAGAAGGTATCAGATCCACATCCGGTAGTTCTATCTAGATCATTTCTTGATGTAGTTAACTTGCCTATTGTGCACTTGCAACTAGTTGTAGTTTAGCTTACTTGTTGATAGCAGTTCAGTTCACATCCGGTAGTTCTATCTAGATCATTTCTTGATGTAGTTAACTTGCCTATTGTGCACTTGCAACTAGTTGTAGTTTAGCTAACTTGTTGAAAGTAGTTCAGTTCACATCCGGTAGTTCTATCTAGATCATTTCTTGATGTAGTTAACTTGCCTATTGTGCACTTGCAACTAATTGTTGTTTAGCTAACTTGTTGAAAGTAGTTCAGTTCACATCCGGTAGTTCTATCTAGATCATTTCTTGATATAGTTAACTTGTCTATTGTGCACTTGCAACTAGTTGTAGTTTAGCTAACTTGTTGAAAGTAGTTCAGTTCACATCCGGTAGTTCTATCTAGATCATTTCTGGATGTAGTTAACTTGCCTATTGTGCACTTGCAACCGGTTGTAGTTTCGCTAACTTGTTGATAGTAGTTCAGTTCACATCCGGTAGTTCTATCTAGATCATTTCTTGATGTAGTTAACTTGCCTATTGTGCACTTGCAACCGGTTGTAGTTTAGCTAACTAGTCCATGTGAAAACAGGAGTCTATTTCGGTGACACTGCATAAAAAAGTCAGAGACATAGAACAAACAACGAACACTACTCAAGACAGTAGTGTTTGTTAACTTTTCCATAATGTCCTCCAATTATATACATAGGTCAGTATACACTAAATGCTACTATATACTTCATATTATTGTATTAAACTAGCAGAGTGGCCCGCGCATTTGCGCGGCTAGATTTTTGATTCATATATGTGCCATCACATATATTTACTTTAATTTAGATTTTTAATACTTTGAAATCAGTCACATTTTATTTGTCGTTTGAATTAGTCTTAAATGTAGGAATCAACTTGATGTGGTGTGTGTTTTGTGTGTGTATCTATATGTACATTTTGCAAACAATGTTTTTATTTAATTTGATAGTTGTCTGTGTGTTATGGTGTGCGTGCATGTATGATGTACTACTCTGGTTTTGTCAAAAAAGAATGTGTATTATATATAAACTTTTAAGATTTACATACCAATTCCACTTGGCATTCAAGAATATTCATTTCCTGTTCCATCACATAATAGAACCCCAATCATATATCTTAGAACCAAGGGCCGTGAAGTGTCCAAATGGTATTGTTGATACATCCTAAATTTTATTTTCCATCCGATATGTTTTTCTTTTAGAATTATGGCCCTACCTGGTCGTGAAGTGTCCATCCGATATGTACATCTCTACTGCTCGGCGCGGCGCTACTCGGCTAAACTGCCTCAGGTCAAGCAATTTATGGCCCTAAAACATATTCATGGATATCCAGATTTGCACCAAATGACATCAGCCATATCTGGCCCTAAGGGAGTATGAGTACGTATATATTCTTCTGGAGCAGATGGACTTTAGGCACTGGCCTATTAAATCAACAATTAATATATCAATTTTGTACTGTAATATCAGATCATTGGAGACATCAGCCATATCTGGCCCTAAGGGAGTATGAGTACGTATATATTCTTCTGGAGCAGATGGACTTTAGGCACTGGCCTATTAAATCAACAATTAATATATCAATTTTGTACTGTAATATCAGATCATTGGTGGGAGCTAACAGTAGGCACTACGTGATTTATCTTAAATTATAAGAATTTTTTTGCTGTGATGTTACTCTTCCTTTGTCACCCCTAAAGATTTAATTTTAAAATATACATTTATTTGATAGTTTTGAAGTAGAAATTGATCTCTGAATGTATACTTACTTGGTATTTGATCTTTTATCCCGTGTATATCTGAAATGTATGGGTGGTTTAGCAGTGCTACCCTAGAATTTATTGGCTTAATCTTGGTGAGAAATCCATTGGCTTAATCTTGGTGAGAAATCCAATAACATCTTCAGAATGAAAGATAAATAATTTGGAAGACGGTAATATGACTTGGAAATACAACTACAATGTCATACCTGTGCATTATTTCTCTTTCTCTAACTGTTCTTGTAGAGCAGCGATCCTTAGCAAATTCAGTATAGCAACTTAATAAATTATATGTTGATGATTTCACCTTATTTTCCGTTGTACCATACACACAATAATTCTAATTTCAACATTTGCCAAGCGATATTTGCAGCCTGTTGGCTGAAGAAGAGAACAGGATCATGATTGGACCTCAATGGTATGATTGAAAAATAATCAGATCCCAATTAATGGATACCGTCATAGCGTCGCATGTTGCCAAATTTAATGCGGTGCTGCTATATCGTAGTCCGGCTTGCCATCATCTAACTTTCTTCATGTCCGGCTGCGTCGTGACTTCTGATGTTGCGCAAGTTACATGCAAAATTAATGAACAACTTATAGTAAGAATACCCGATGCAAACAACTTATGGAGCAAATCGTAGGATAGTGTCATATTATGTAAGAGTGTACACAGGTGTAGGCATGTATTGTCCTAGCAGAGGCCAAGGAATGAAGAAACATCCTCGCATGCTTTTGCTTGATGGACCTTTTTTTCTATTTCTGATAAATATCAAAAGCTATATTTTTGGAAAAGGATGTTCTGAACAATCAGAGGCAAACTACTATATCTAATGAAGCATGCACTAAGAATAAAGTTACTCAAAAATTCAGAAGCAACGAACCTTGATAAAGTAAACATGGATAACTGAAATTCAATCCCTTCTCTCTTAGTGATGTGAAGTGATTGTTCCATCAATTCTATGGAGGACGAAACAGTGTAAACAAATCATGTCTCTCTATGCACCTCTGCTGGATCTGCAAAAGTATGAAGGGGTAAGCTGGTTGTGCCCACATACGTTGATATTATATGGAGGCAAATCGATGAAATCCATCACATATATATAGGACATGTGGTTTGGATATGAACATTTGACTTGTAGTCATTCTATAAGAAAAAGATATCCAAATAGAGAAGACAGAAAGTTTCAGATACCAAAGTTATTTCCAAAAATATTGGACCAAAACAAATATGTTTTTTTTTTATGTTAGAGGATATGTATGAGATGTATTGCTTCCAGCAGTACCTTAAATCACTGCATGCATCAGCGAGTCTTTTTGCTACTTCTGCATCCTTCACCATCATAATCGCACACCTTCGAGATTTAATTAGATTCTTTCAACATTAAATGCCGGTAGTTTGCAGAAAATATAGTTAGCTCCCACGACAATTATAATAAATAGGAAACTGAAACACGGACTGCGCATCAACATCCTCTGTGTTTTTCCAAGAGGATGCCAAACTATCTTCAAAACCATCAGTTTAACTGAAATTATGGAAAGTGTGTGGAAGAAAGATGTTATATCTAGTAGACACCAAAAGATTGTCCTCTTATGTAAACAAATTTTATGAAATCCAGATGCCTAGAAAACGGAAACATCAATTGTGGTGCATTGCATATTTTTGTTTCTCAATGATGTAACTTTCCAGTGCATTGCATATTTCTGAATCTCATATCAGCGCCACATCTTTCAATTGTTCCTGCTTCCTAGGCGTCGTTGAAGTGCAAAGCAAATCCAGTTTACAGAGTCAAAGCAGCCTCAGTGTCGTAGCAGCGGCTTTGAATAGTATGTGCAGCGTGGCCGCGATGTATGATGTGAAGTTAAAGTAATGACATGATGTATAGAAGTTTATTTTAATGGTCAGAACCGTAGAAGAAAATACTTGTGAAAGATGGTGTCAGTCGGACTGGACGGCAATGCGTATGTATCCGTGGCCTCTCTCTCTCGACATGAGTTGCTTGTGTTCTTGTGCAGCCAATCTTTTTATATAAGGTGCATGCTCTTTCTTCAGATCCTCCTTTTGGGTGCTTGATGCCCATAATGTCGCAGAAATCCGAGGAGGACACCAAGAATTACGTGGAGCCTCAACAACTCCTAGTATAACATGACAATGATCGACTAAGGTTAGCAATAAGAATATCACAAATGAAATCTTATGCTTCCGCCTACAAATTTCATGCATAAATAGTTTGAAGTACCTTAGAAGCCTAAAAACAACATGAACACATCCAGGCGTTTGATTCTGACCGTGAAAATCAAAATTCTTCGCTGACACTTAACCCTCCGGCATCCGGCATGCATGCATCTCTAGCTCCTGCAACATTGCCGGTGATGGCCGGCGGAGTCGTAGTTTAGAATCAGCGTGAGATATATTGGTCCGCTAACCCTTAATACCTCCACAGCTGTGAGCAGCCATCCGTCAGCTCAGCGCCACGGCCAGGAGCAGCATGGCCAGGCTAATTATGTGGAGATCGAGACAGAAGCGGTCGCATGGACTCAATTGTCGTTGAATTTGAACCCCTAGGGAGCAAGCAAATCCGGACATAGAGAAGGACGCCGAGTGAGGCTCACCTGGGCGCAGATGACGTCGGGGTTGAGGCGTGCATCCCACGCGATCGTAATGGTCGTTTTTTCCAATTGATTAGTCTAACGGCCGGAGAAATTGCCTTATCTCGCGGAATATCACGATCGCCGCTGGCTGAACTTACCTTTCCCCTCGAGGATGATACGAATCATAGCCACAGAGGGAGATGGGAGACATGTACCATGCATGATGTAGAATCAACAATGGCGAACCGTCGGAGGAGAACTTGAGGAGAGAAGGTTTTCCGTTTAAGTCGTCATCGGCGAAGTGAAGCCGTGGATGTTCCTTGCCGCGCATGTGCACAGTTCATTGTTAACGTCTGGCTGTTGTTGCCGGCCGGCCACATCGACGTTTCCCTCGAGGATGATACTGACTGATCGGTCTCAGGGAGATGGCAGACATGCATGTACCATGATGAAGAATCAACAATGGAGAGCTTGAGGAGAGACGACCATGTAGAAGATTGAATCAAGAAGAGACCTTTTGTGGTACGGGTTCTAAAGAAAATTGGTTTTGTAGATATGGTAAAGAATAAATAAACCCTAGCTACTCATCACGTTGTACAGTCGTACTTTTCCTGCACGCTAGCGTATGCTGATCGAATTTTTCTTTCACGTGGACTCTACCCAATTGATCTCCACCGTGGGCATATCTTGATTTTTCTTTCACGTGGACTCTAGCCAGCATACCGATTGATCTCCACCGTGGGAATATCTTAACTTACCGGTGGTAAATCTAGACCGTTAATTGTTTGTTGTTTTAATTATATAATAGATTGTTCGTTCTATCTAGTAGTGTCAGAACTAACATAAATCCTTATTTACATTTAGGGATATCAAGCTGTTCCCTTTCAAACTCCACCATACATATCCACCGTCGCTATTGTGACGTTTTGGTACACTGCATAAAATACTTTTTTAAGTAAGAGTGTTTTATACAGTATCGCCGAAATGTCACATCGGTGACGTATTAGATTAGATTTCGGTGACACTGCATAAAAAATCCAGAGCCGGTGGTGGCCTCCATGGAAAGGATGATCGTTGTCAGGCATCCTATGAAACTGCTGACATCGCAATACCTTGTTGACAAGCCGTATGTTGGCTGCTCCGGTTCATCAATAAGAGCCACCTCAAGACATAGGTAAGATATCGTTTCAGTTTGCTTAAATTCATAGTGTATTTGTTTTAGCATATGTATTTAACAATTGTAACTCTATTTACTAATGTATAGGGTCCAAAGCTTCAACATCCTTCACTCAAGAAGTTGAGATAAGAAGAGATAACTAGAGTGACACCTGCGAGGATTGTGGAAAAGGATGTAGGGAAGAAATCATATATTCTTTCCGTCCTTTGACATGATAGGCTTAGTATAGATGAAATCTGTTATCGTTTTACCTCTTATGTTTGTCACATCTTGTGATGCAATTGTAAAGGTGAAATTGTAATGGAAATGTAAAGTTACATTGTGATATGAATGAAATCTGTTACCGTTTTAGTATTTGAGCTTGTGCTGTGAGATTTTAAATATCTAGTGGCATTTGTAAACGTGGCATCCTGTAACCGAAATATGAGAAATGCTCAGTGCAAACAGGTGGATGGCAAACTCCGTATCTGATGAAGGAAAACTAACGAAACGGAGGTCTGCGCACAACCGTTGCCAAATGGAGACCTCATCGGAAACGGTTTTTGGCCTCCGTTACCGATGAAGGCCTTCACATCAGTGACAGAGGGGGGACACGGACCCTTTCTCCATTGCCGAAGGGGTTTTTGGCCCGTTTCCGATGTGTCGTTCTGTACTAGTGGCACAAGTGGAATTCTGAGGGTTCAAACCTTGGGAGGCGGTAATATTTGGCGCTCACTCATATTTGAATTCGCCCATGGAATTGAATAAGACAAATTTGTTATCAATGTTGCCAATGGGCCAAATTGAGAGCCCAACTACATTTTGGTACTATTCATTGTCAGATTTGTCTATTTTATTTTATTTTATTTTATGAGCTGTGTTATGAATTTTGATTTGAAATTTTGTGACATGTTAGATATGAATAGTACCAATGTCCAAACTTTTTCGAATATTTTTTGAAAACATTTTAGGTGGTCAACTAAAGTCGGGTGCACCGGTGCATAGATTCTCCTGTTTCACTCGATACGTTCTCTAGAATAAGGGTACCGTACTCAACTGGGGATTAAACAATGTAGATCCATTTATCACATGAAAATGGTGTTCTTTAGCCAAATGGGTGTTTTTATGCGAATTTCTCTACGGGTAGAAATCTTGATAATATATCAGCTTCGTAACTTTTTTAGCTTTATAAAATATCACGCTCTATGGTATACCCAGTGAATATACATCTCGGGTACCCTACCATAAGGTACCTGGTGCACGTGTCGACTAAGTCCCAACTATCAAGAGTCTACATGAAGCCCATGAAGAAATGCCCAGCAAGATGGAGTATCCTCCAAGATTAAACATAGGCATAGTCGATTTAGCCTTTCCTTACATGTAATCTGGGTCGGAAGATTAAACGCGGCAGTCCCGAGACTCAGCCTATTATATAAAGGTTGGGAGGGCCGCCGATCCAGGACAAGCAATACTCGAACCACCAAAAGCCCTAGCGAGATCGACATCTCGCTAGAGCCTCCCTGTAACCGCATAATCTCACACGATCAATACCAGACAAGCAGGAAGTAGGGTGTTACTCTCCGGAGGCCTGAACCTGGGTAAATCTTTGCCTCTGCTTGTCAGCCGATGAAACTACCAGTACTACCACGTTCTATCCCCATAATCTCAACCCTAGGTCCTTAACCATGGGATTTGATGAGTTAACCTCTCGTCAATTGGCGCCGTCTGTGGGAAAGAATAGTGCTGGACTCACGGTTTCTTCGGTTCCATCGAAAACGGTGACTCGCCGATCGCATCATCAAACGGCAACTCGCCGGCTGCATCAACAAACCAGAACTCGCCGACTCGGTCGGCACACGGCAACTCGCCGACTCACTCAACAAACGGCAGCACGCCAACCTCACCCGCAAAAAGCACGTCAGATCCTCTGATGAACTTTGAGCCGCACTCGCCAGAATTCCAGGAGGCGTTCGCTGATCTCGAGTCAAGTTTGGGTTTAACCGTTGGTTCGTTCAAATTTTTCGTAAACAAGCTTGGTATGCAGGATTTGACAGATCCACGCCAACTCGCGACTTCCGTACCCGAGGCTCCATCGGTTGCGGCTCCTTCGACTGCGGATCCATCAACTGCGTCCATACCATCGTCGATCCTCCCAGCCTGCTCGTCTTCAACAACCATGTCGACTCGAGAGATCAACGAGCTCATTGAAGAACTCCAAGGTGAGGAGGCCGAATCAGCATACCGCACAAATGATCCCGAGCTCAATCTTCCACTCGATGATAGCTTTGACTGCGGGATCTCCCTCAGCGACTTCGATGAGCCCGAAACTCATATCGACAACCACGTCGACTCCGAGATCTGCACCAACAACAATCTCGACTGTGCGATCCATAACAACTTCGCCGACACCGACATGAGCATAGGCGATGAAGACATCGACAGCGAGATCCGTTCAGACGGACCACTCGACGGGCATGTCAACTCCGACATGAGCCTCGATGAAGACGTCGAGCCCATGACGGGACTCGAAAACACATACACATACCCTCGGGTGATACCCCAGCAGGTCTACGTTGCCTTCGCCGCAGAATCATCTGATGTTGCGGCCAGTCGCAGGCCTACAGAATTCCTGTGCACAGTTACTATGCCGGATGGAGTCACAAACCTCACAATTACTGCTGAGATGGCAGCAAAAGCAGATAAAGTCATCAAGGAGTGCACAATGATGCCAGCAGACGCAACACGAGAGGAGATGTTGACCTTCCAGTACTTCCACTGGCAGGAATCGCTTCGACTGCAGCAGATCAGAGCAACACTCGAAGAACGTAAAAAGCAGGCTAGTGTATTTCAAAAGCGCCTATGGTGACGCTAGCCCCCGAGCCCTCAGCCCCCGAGCCACTGGTGCTCAGCGACACCTTCTTTGTAGATGCTTGCTCTTGAGAGAACAGCTGTTCTTCTTCTTGGGCCTCTCGAGAGGCTCCATGTCCTCGTCAGCGGGGAACGCCATGGCAGCGGCCTTGTAGGCGATCTCGACAGCGCGCGTGGCGTCCTGTACGTGACCATGGATAGTGATGGTGCCACCGCTGCCAGGGATCTTGACCATGTTAGGCGTGGTGCGTGACGGCCATGAACTTCGCGAGGGCGGGGTAGCCGAGGATGGCGTTGTAGGGCAGGCCAATGTGCGCGACGTCGAAGTCAATTAGCTCGGTGCGGTAGTTCTGCTGCGTGCCGAAGGTGACCGCGAGCCTCACTTGCCCCAGAGGCGAGATCGAGCCACTGGTGACTCCGGTGAAGGGCCTGGAGGGCATAAGCCACTCGTAGGGCACTTGAAGCGTCTCGAAGGTCTCGACAGAGATGACGTTCAGGCCTGCACCCCCATCAATGAGCGTCTTGCCGACGGCGATGTTGTTGATGGTGGGGGTGCACACCAACGGGAGGGTGCCCACAGTCTTGGTCGACTTGGGGTGATCTTTGGCGTCGAAGGCGATGGTGTACTGGGACCACTTGAGGGGGCGGGACGTCTCGACCCCGGGAAGCGCTGCATTGAGCTCGCGAGCGAACTGCTTGAACTGATTGTTGGACTTGGGCGCTTGGGATCCGCCGAGGATGCATGCCATAGCACCCTTAGGGGCCTGGTAACCTCCAGGCTCTTCGTCGGGGAGGTTGTTGTTTTTCTCGGCGGCATTCGCCTGAGTCCCCTGCGGCCTCTGGTAGTTGCCTTTACGTCCGCCCTTGCGGTAACCACGGCCTCTGCCGCGGCTACCGCTGCCTTCTTCTTGCTCGCGCTTCTTGCTCAGCTGCTTGAGGTCGTAGCAGTTCTCTGTCGCATGGCCGCGCCTGTTGTGGTAGATGCAGAACGGGCGGTTGTCCACCTTTTTCTCGCCAGCCTCGGAGAGTCCTCGCGAACATGCTTGGCGTCGGGCTCAGCCGCTAGAACAGCGGTAGGCTTGCGCTTTGTCTCGTCACGCCTCTTCTGGGTCTTGGATCCCTCGACGGGTCGTCCGCTGAGCCCACCTTGACGAAGAGGAGGCCTTCCTCTGCCTTGGCGCACTTGTCTGCGATGTCGAAGAGCTTCACCACGGAGGAGAGGGTATCGTGGATGCCGAGCTTCTCGAGCATCCTGTGGTTGGTGACGCCCTCTCTGAAGGCAGCGATGACGTGCGAGTCCGGGATGTTCGGGATCTTGTTGCGGACTTGGCTGAAGCGCTGGATGTACCTGCGGAGGGTCTCGCCAGGCTTCTGGCGCACAGCGCGCAGGTCGTTGTAGGTGAGGGCGCGCTCGTACGTGCCCTTGAAGTTTGCAACGAACTGCTGGCAGAGCTCCTCCCACGAGTCAATGGAGTCCTCGGGAGGTTCAGGAGCCACGACAAGGCAGAATCCTTGAGAGCGTGGGAGAACCAGTTGGCCATGACCTTGTCGTCCCCCCCCCAGCTTGGATGGAGGTGGTGTAGAGCTGCAGGAACTCGATGGGGTTGTTCGTGCCGTCGTAGCCCTTGGGTAGGTCAGGCCTGAACTTCTGTGGCCAGACGACGCGACGCAGGCTGCGGGTGAAGGCCACGCATCCTGTGGCGTACGAGGCAACGCCGCCCTGAAGAGCTCGACGGTTCTGTCGCCCCGCCTGGCCGATTTCCTCGACGATGCGCTTCTGGAGGTCCTTCTGGCGCTCCATTTCCGCCCACGCGTCTGGGGGAGTCCGCTGCACGATTTGGCAATCGCGCGGCGAAGACGCGTGGGAGGCGGCCTTGTGGGCCGTAGCTGGAGGCGGTCCTGGCGGAGGCGGCGGCGGTGGTGCGCCGTGCGCGGCAGTCCCTGCGCGTCCGGAGTTGTGGTGCACCAGAGAGCGCGACGTCGCCGGAGCTGCGCGCGGCGCAGCCGCGATGTCGACGAGGTGTTGGAGGCGGCCGAGCCAGTTGTCGTGCGCTTCGGCGGTGGGGCGGTAGCGGAAGAGCTCCGCAGCCATGAGCAGCGCAGTGTTCGGACTGGGCGCTGGACGCCCAAGAGTGGAGGTGCTGTGGCGCTGGGACGGATGCGAGGACTCAGCGTCCTCGCCGTGCCCGTGGTCGACGTCTTCATCGTAGCGGTCGTCGTGGTGGACGTCATCGTCCTCGGGGTGCTCCACACGTGGCTCAGCGGTGTTGCGCCCCGAGGCGCGGCTGGCACGGGGACGGCTGCGGGGATTGGTGGTGTTGGCAGCGGGCTCGGTGGTAGCCCTGCCTGACGCCCGCCGGGTGGCGCGAGCTGCGCGAGTGTCCGCCATGGTGCAGAGGTCGGTGAAGGTTGAAGACGCGCCTCAGCCCCCTACCTGGCGCGCCAATTGTCGGAGAATAACTTCCACGAAACAGGGATGGTCAAGCTCACGAAGAGAGTTCGTGTAAGGGGCTGAACACGTTGGTCAAACAACCCTCAACCTGCATGGCGACGGTGCTCGTCGACCATGAGGAGGGACATCACGACAGAGATGAACACCAGCCCGTACCCTGGTTCACGGCCCTCGTGTGGAGGTAACACCGCTACTCCTGCTTGTCTGTATTGCACTGCTATGGAGGTTACAGTACAATGAGCTTGCCGAGGGCTCTCTTTTGGCAAATGGTGTGCACAAGGAAGGGGAAACAGTGATCTTCTTCTTCCTTGCGCGTAGGTAGCTAAACTAGACTGGAAATGCGATCCTTTGCTACGGTGGTGCACCTCCTCCTTTTATAGGCGCCCCGGGCCTCTTCCCTGCGCTCGCGCCGCGGAAGGGCTACCACATGGCGACAGAAGGAGGAGCACGGTGCACCGCAGCCCAGATGTCCATGGACGCGGTCCATGGGCGTAAAGCTGATGCCTGTGGCAGAGAAACCACCGTCCATGCAGGACGGCCAGCTGGGGCTGCAGAGGAACGTGGGGGTGCCCACGGTGACGTCGGCCGTGGAGCGTAGCGCCGACCAGTCCCCCTATCACCAAAGAGGAAATCGTTGTAGTCCGGTGCGGATGGCGCAGCTTTGTTGACTCCTTTAATCACCAAAATGGCAACTGCGGCGTCGTCGTCACCGCGCAGAGGCGCGCCACTCTGCGGCCGCTGCAGAGCCCATGTGCGCTCTGCAGAAGTTGCTTTGCAGCGAAGGAATCCCCACGAGGGCTGGGGTGGCCCGTGGAGGATTCGTGTTGACCTCTCTCTAGGGAGATCACCTTGAAGAGGGGGCAGCAGTGAGGAGGGCCTCTGCAAGCCTCTGCTGCCTCCTCAGCCCTCGCGAGGCGATTTTCCTCGCGAGTCTCTCCAAGCCGTAGGCTTGGTCCTTAGCGAAATTTAGCCATCGAGTGTCGAGGGCTGTGGAGGATAGGCCCAGCACACCCTGGTTCTTACTGAGCCGACAATCAAGCCTCCAGCGGATGACCCCAATGCAAAATTACATCGCCAACAGATCAAATCACTCGCCTTAGCGGCAAAGGCCATACGCCAAATCCCAAAAACTCCAGGAGGGAGTCGAGATCGTGCCATAGTAGACACGCGTCGTGAAGAACATAATCGCTGTGGTCACCATCACCACTCAAAAGAAAGAAGCGTCTCACGCCGGCGCAGGTCTAGAAGTAGATCATGCAGATCTTACAGTAGCGACTCGTACTCTGATCAGGAGCCTGAGCCACACGGAGCTCTGTGCTTCACTCGACGTGTCCGCGAGACACGGATTCCCAAAGGGTTCAAACTCACATCTGAACAGCCCAAATACACGGGTCGACAGGAACCTTCAGGGTGGCTGGAAGACTACAGACTGGCTATCGCGTGCCAGCGAGGCACAAATATCACAGCCATGCAATACATACGACTCATGCTCGAAGGCACAGCCCGCGACTGGCTCAAGGCTCTACCTCCATCAACATACGACTCGTCGGATCAATTCCACGCAGACTTCATCAAAAACTTCGAGCCTCTATGTGAGCGACCAAAAACGTTCGAAGAACTGCGAGCCAGCGTCCAACGTCAGACGAAACGTTGAGGTCATACATCCGGCGATGGACTGAGATACGCAACTCAGTTGGAGTAATTTCAGAAGATATGGCCATGGATGCTTTCATCATGGGCCTCGCCAGGCGAGACTTCAAAAAAGCACTTGGTTGCCAAAAGGCAACCTCTGTGGCTAACCTCCTGAAGATCGCGACTGAGTGGGCAGACGGAGAAGATATGGCGTGCACCACACGCGGGTCCTCACCCCGTGACAATCATGAAAGCGGAAGTCGAAGCCGCAGAGACTCATACAGAGACGATCGGAGGCGCAAACGTTCAAAACGTCACTACGACGACGACAGACCCGAATTCATGGCGGCTGGATTCTCCACACCCCGCAACGACCACGACAGAAGCGACCGACGGTCAGAAGATCGACGGGACAGTCCAGATGATCGCCGGGATAGTCGAGACCGCGGCCAACGCAGCGACAGCTACAAGAAGAAAGACTGGCGCAAGTCGCGCTCCGGCGCACAAAACGAGCGATCATTCGATGACAAGATGGATGCTGATTGCAGATTCCACCTGTACAAAGGGGAAGATGCAAAAATTGCGCTCCAATCACTCGATGCGAAACTGCAGAGAATTCGACCAACTAGCGTATGAATACGTGCAACTCAGAAAGGCAGCAGCCGCACCCGCACCTGCACCTGCACCTGTGCCTCAGCCAAACAATGTGCCCGTCCTGATGGCACCACACCCACCACCACAGCCTGCCGCAGGCGGAAATATCGCGTGTGCCATACAGCCCGTTGATGCATGTAAAATGCATACATGAACTTTACATTTTATTACATGTTATTCCATGTTATTTGCATCATATAAGGGTTATATTCATGATTTATATTGAGTTTTGGGGATAATTAACAATTTCCCATTTTTCTGGAATTAACCCTGCACTGTCAGAAAACCCTTTTTCTATATTTTTACGTTTCAGGCGACCAAAACGTCATAATGACCTGAGATTTTACGGGGATCACTTTTTTGGAAGGAACGAAACGTAGGCGCAAAGGAAACGAAGAAAAGACCGAAGGCAAAAGTGGGCCCACACGGCCAGATTCCCTGACCGCGTGGGACCCCCATCTGGCCCTCGGGCCTCCGCTGCCGTCGATCTTCTTCCCGAAGCTTCGTCTTGACCTAAAAACGACTATATATAGACCCCCAGGGCTTTCGCGAAAGGGAGCGCCGCCGAAACACAGAAACCACGAAACAGAGACCTGGAGCTGAAGATTGGAGGGGGAAAACTCCGGCGCGCTGCCGGCGTGGTCTCCTTCCCCTCCAACAACATCTCCACCGACACCATGATGAAGAGGGAGTAGTCCACCCTGGACTATGGGTTTGTGGAAGTAACTTATGTATCTCTCCTCTCTATGAGCTTCACTAATTAGTACCGTATGAGCTGCTGAACATGATTACGGTCATCTATGTAATTCCTTTGTGGTGGATCTTTATTATGAGTTAATACATGTTTGAGATTGCAATGGTTTTGTTTCAGTTATGAAAGTAGATGCATATTATGTACCCCGTTCTTATTTACTTGTCATGATCAAGCATGTTTATGAGAGCATGTGAGGGGGAACGTGTGCATTAGTTGGAGTAACGGGGGGTGGCTAGTGCAGTGAACGTGACAGATAGTTCTGCGATCCACTTGGGTTTTCTACCTTACTTTGTTGCCTCACTAGGGATAAACAAAAATACCATGCTACCGGAGAGTGGATGTGACCTTGGCCACTACCTCCATGACTAGATCTAGCATGTTCTTATTTTAACTTCATGTCATTGAACTTATTGCTATGCTCTGATTTATCTTAATTACTAAGGTGTTATGATTTAGTTCGCATCTTGGTGGAGCATAAGAGAGAGAACAACTTATACTTGAGATCTCTATGTTAGGACGTGATGCCCATATTATTAATAACTTGTCAAACCATGTCTTGCCATCTTTCATGTTAATTTTAGTGTTCCATTGTCTACCACGTTATCAAGAGAGAGTGCATTTGTGAAACCATGAACCCCGGTCCATTTTTAATCATAAGAAACACCTTTCCAACACTTTTATCACCACTTTTGTTTGCTGCCATTATTAAATCCGAAAATACAAAAACACTTTTACATCTTGCATTCATATAAAAAAACCAAAAATATCATTTATCATTACTCCACCATCATTGCATATTTATTTTACCATCATTGCATATTTACTACTGTTTGCATATTTATTTTATTATCATTCTCACACCTTGTGCTTGACAACCACTTGGTGAGGTTGAGGGCACAAAACAATTTATTTTGTTGCAGGTTCTCAAGAGAAGGATAAGGAGATAACACCTGAAATACTGGTTCCCCGAGAGTTCGATATTAAACCCTCGAGTCACCCCTCGTGGGGAAAACTGTCTTCCACTACTACATACACTCTGCACTTGGAGTCTCAACCTAACCCATTTACTTTTCACGCAGGTACCACGAAGGGCTAGCAACTGTTTTCTGGCGCCGTTGTGGGGTAACTACGTGAAGGGCCATCAAGACGTTTTCTGGCGCCGTTGCCGGGGAACCATAGCTGAAAGGTTTATCCAAGGATCACTCACATCAAGTCAACTTCATCACCAACTTGTGTAACAACCTAAGCTTGGGGAGGTTGCACCTACGTGAGCATCATCTTATCCATCTTTACCTACAATCATTTTATTTTGTTTTGTTCTTGTCTTGCATATCATCTTTATATTTCGGTTTGCATATTTATATTCAGTTTTGCATTTTTGTGTTGCATTTGTTATTTCGAGTTGCATTAGTGTCATTTTACTTTCAGTTTTGCATAAAAAATTAAAAACACATAAAAACTTGCAATCATGAGTCTTGAAAACAAAAAGAAAGTGAGTCTTCCTTTAAGTTCCATTTCTAGTTTTAAACAACAACCTGGAGAAACATTAAAAGATGCCTGGGTTAGAATTAATAGGATGCACTATGAAGATCCTACACCTTGTGAAGATGAAAAGCTAGATCTTTACTTTTATTATGGAATAGATCCTTGGTATCAAAATGCTTTAGATGGGGCTACAGGTGGAAGTTTTGTCCTGTCAACACCATCCTGTGCGGCCATGACACTTAGAAGAATTTTTGGTAACTTTGTTGGTAGAAAGAAAAAGGTAGAGGATACCACAGTAGCACTTGCATTATCTAAAGATAAATTCGAAGCTGGTTTAGAGAAACTACCAAATAAAGAGGATTTTGAACAACTAGCATCTGTTTCTAAAAATATTATTCCTAAGATAAATGATGAATTAGTTAATGTCATGCATAAACTAAGATTATGTGAGAAAGAATTTCTTGAAAAAATATTAGTCTCAACAGTATTGAGGAAAAGTTGGTTTGTGTTAGTGATTTATTAAGGAAAAACCCATCATTTAAACATGTGAAGGAAGTTCCTATTAAGAAACAAGTTTGGATTAAAAAAGAGAAAAAGTTGAGGAAGTTAAAATGCTTAGTGAAGTTAAGGAACCATTTGTTGATTTAGAGAAGTGTAGCTTGCATGAATTAATTTCTATCTTACAAAAATTTGCAAGTGATCCTTCTGTTAATATTAACCAGGCTGGTTTTGGTTCCTATATTGCTAATCATGTCTTAAAAGAAAAGATTGCTAGGTACAATCAAGAAGCTATGATACCACCTAAGCTTGGGGATATCTGGATCCCTAAGGTACTAGTAACCATTGGAAAAGAGACACACCATGCCATTTTAGATCTAGGATCTAGTGTCTCTATATTATCTAAAGAACTATATGAAGTCCTTGAACTTAAAAATATTGAGAAATGCTCTATTGAACTTGCACTTGCTGATGATTCCATTAGACATGCTCTAGGAAAAGTAAGTGATGTTATGGTAGAGTTACACATGACTTTTGTGCCTGTTGATTTTCTAATCATGGACATGGGGAATAAAACCTCTAGTCCTATTATTTTGGGAAGACCTTTTCTTCGTACTACAGGTGCCATTATTGATTCAAAGGAAGGGAATGTGAAGTTTCAGTTTCCACACAAGAAGAGCATGGAACACTTCCCAAGGAAGAGGGACACACCAAGGTTCAAGCTCCCTCATGAGCTACGTCCCCTTTGATTATCAAGTAAGTAAGCCTAGCTATATGGCTATAAAGAAAGCGCTTTACGGGAGGCAACCCGGTTGTTTTTGTTTGAGATTTTCTTTGAGTCCTCTTGCTGTAACAAGAGAGTAGTTTGTTAGTTTTGTTTCTGGATTTTTAATAAAGAACCAAGTTTTACCTATTTTGGGTTTGAAAAGTTGCTATTCATTTTCGGAGAGTTTTCTGCCTGCACGAAGTCTGTGCACGGTTTGATTTTTCATTTTTTATCTGTAACTCCGATTGAGCTGTAATTTGAACAGTAGCTTCAACTTTTCATCTATGCACACGTGATTTTTTGCAGATTTTTTGACGAGTTTAAGTAGGGTAGAAAAATGCGTTTTGCTGCTGCTGTTTTTCTGGACAGATTCTGTCTTGATATTGTTTGATGCATTCTTTGAGCTTTTTGCTTGAATCTTTTTGATTCAATTGAGTTTATGAGTAGGCATACAACATTATATACTCTCTGGACATTCATATGAATTTTTGCCTAAGGATTTTATGCAGCAAGGAACCTATTTGTTTATCACTACTAATATCACCCCACAGAAAAGAAATGGGAGAAACGGTGTTTTGAAGTTTTTTCACAGGGATTAGAGGAGCTGCACCAAGAGCTATCCAAGGATGGTGAAGACCATAAGCTTGGGGATGTCAAGACAACCCCACTAGACCAACACACTCTCGGTTTGCACACGTCTAACTTCTGTTTTTCGATCAAAGCACTTTATCGTATAAACTTGGAGCGTCTGTTTTTTTTGCTTTTGTTATTTCGGTTTGTTAATAAGACCACCACTATCATTTATATATGAGAGAGCTACTGGAAGTTTGGGTTGAATTATGTTGGATGCTATTAAATATATTGGGATAGGGATGTTTGAGTTGATTTTAAAAGATACATATAGTTGCATAATTCATGTGCTTTGAATGAATGTTAATTTGCAAGTGTGTTGTCAAGAGCTATCTTTTACCATGTTTAGATGTTGAATTTTAACTTTACTTGGTTTAACATGGATTGATTAGTTCTATGGACACTTATGCATGCATTTAGATGGTCAACTTTCTCCCTATTGCTAGCCCAAAAATTACAACAAGTAAAAAGCTTGTTTCCCAACACCTTCAACCAAAGTTTTTCCAGTGAGTCCACCATATCTACCTATTAGCTTTATGCTATTCCAAGTATGTTTATCATGTTATATTGTGTTATCTACATTTCTGAATTTAAATGCTTATGTTATTGATTGTCATGGGAAAAATTGGTTAAAAGCTCTCACGAACTTGATGCACAATTTACTTTTATTGCATTTAATAAGCATGAACCATTGTGATTAAAATTATGAAGTTGTGGGCTTGACAATTGTTTTGGTTGGGAGTTAGCCCATATGTGCTGTCACATGGCAAGCTTTCAACATTGCACTTATTTATATTTAGTTGATGTCATGTACTTTTGTTTATGGATGCCTATCATGGGTGAAATGAATGTGGATACTTAGTAAGTTCAAAGAGTTTGTATAAATGGTTAGAGAAATGCCTGGGCCGCTAATCTAAGCCATGCATCATTCATGGTGGAAATTTACAGCATAACCATAATGTTCATTCAGTGATGCACCTCATAATAAAAAGCTATACCCATAGTAAATAAAAGAGTGCTGAGATTGTTCATTGTCTGTTTGTCTTGTTGTTTTGACATGGGCTTGTTCATGTCAAGGGGCAAGAGGTACCCCAGTGCAGTTCTTGATGATACTATTATTACTTGCAATGACCTTTATTTGAATTTACTTTGTGGACCAAAGTGAGTAACACATGGTGTAGGTACTTGTATTCAAGGGACATGAGACATTCAACCAATACATTGTCAAGCACACCACTCATATTTGCTTTCACTTTAAACATTAATCATTCAAGATGCTATGATAGGGGTAATGAGAGCTCCACACCAATGACTACCACATTGCAAGCATTAACTTAAGTAGAAGTGTTTGGAAGTTAGATGAAACTTATTCATGCTTTACCTCTACTTATTTATCTATCCAAAGTGTCCACCTTTTATATTCAGTTTTCATAAGAAGTACTCTATGACCACCATAGGATGTTTTTACTTTTCATTATGCATACATTTGGTCCATAGTACTTTCATCTATGTTACACTTTGTGAATTTATTGTAACACCCCGGCCCACCCCTGGGTCGGGCCTGTCACCCCTGGCAGCTCTCTAGGATCTCTAGACTGGCCCCACAGATCAACACTGGTCTTTTCTCCGCACTTTGTCCTCACTCGTGCGCACCTGGGAAGGACTTCCCGATCGGTCACCCATCCTTGGAGTGCTCCGGGCCAAGCACGCCTAACCTCGGAGTTCTTTCCAGATGAGCTTCCGGAAAAGAAGTTGCAACTTGTTGATATGAGTATTCTATCAATCCTGTTAAGCCCTGAGCCAGGATCTCACATCCTTCCCCCCTTAGAAGACCGACGCCCTCGTCGGTCAGCCCCCAGTCCAGGAACTTCCCCCTTGGCACCCGTCTGTGCGCCCAGTGCCGGCACATGCTCCACATGTCCACCCACTGACCCGCACACGCCCGAGTTACCGCGAGGGTCGGCTCTGATACCAAATGTAACACCCCGGCCCACCCCCGGGTCGGGCCTGTCACCCTGGCAGCTCTCTAGGATCTCTAGACTGGCCCCACAGATCAACACCGGTCTTTTCTGCGCACTTTGTCCTCACTCGTGCGCACCTGGGAAGGACTTCCCGATCGGTCACCCATCCTTGGAGTGCTCCGGGCCAAGCACGTTTAACCTCGGAGTTCTTTCCAGATGAGCTTCCGGAAAAGAAGTTGCAACTTGTTGATATGAGTATTCTATCAATCCTGTTAAGCCCTGAGCCAGGATCTCACATTTATCATTGAACATCTTTACATTGAGTATTTGATATCACTTCATAATTTATCTTGCATATTGTTATTCCTTTGAAGAATGAATCATTTGACTTTATGTAGCAACTAGCAGAGTGGCCCGCGCATTTGCGCGGCTAGATTTTTGATTCATATATGTGCCATCACATATATTTACTTTAATTTAGATTTTTAATACTTTGAAATCAGTCACATTTTATTTGTCGTTTGAATTAGTCTTAAATGTAGGAATCAACTTGATGTGGTGTGTGTTTTGTGTGTGTATCTATATGTACATTTTGCAAACAATGTTTTTATTTAATTTGATAGTTGTCTGTGTGTTATGGTGTGCGTGCATGTATGATGTACTACTCTGGTTTTGTCAAAAAAGAATGTGTATTTATATAAACTTTTAAGATTTACATACCAATTCCACTTGGCATTCAAGAATATTCATTTCCTGTTCCATCACATAATAGAACCCCAATCATATATCTTAGAACCAAGGGCCGTGAAGTGTCCAAATGGTATTGTTGATACATCCTAAATTTTATTTTCCATCCGATATGTTTTTCTTTTAGAATTATGGCCCTACCTGGTCGTGAAGTGTCCATCCGATATGTACATCTCTACTGCTCGGCGCGGCGCTACTCGGCTAAACTGCCTCAGGTCAAGCAATTTATGGCCCTAAAACATATTCATGGATATCCAGATTTGCACCAAATGACATCAGCCATATCTGGCCCTAAGGGAGTATGAGTACGTATATATTCTTCTGGAGCAGATGGACTTTAGGCACTGGCCTATTAAATCAACAATTAATATATCAATTTTGTACTGTAATATCAGATCATTGGAGACATCAGCCATATCTGGCCCTAAGGGAGTATGAGTACGTATATATTCTTCTGGAGCAGATGGACTTTAGGCACTGGCCTATTAAATCAACAATTAATATATCAATTTTGTACTGTAATATCAGATCATTGGTGGGAGCTAACAGTAGGCACTACGTGATTTATCTTAAATTATAAGAATTTTTTTGCTGTGATGTTACTCTTCCTTTGTCACCCCTAAAGATTTAATTTTAAAATATACATTTATTTGATAGTTTTGAAGTAGAAATTGATCTCTGAATGTATACTTACTTGGTATTTGATCTTTTATCCCGTGTATATCTGAAATGTATGGGTGGTTTAGCAGTGCTACCCTAGAATTTATTGGCTTAATCTTGGTGAGAAATCCATTGGCTTAATCTTGGTGAGAAATCCAATAACATCTTCAGAATGAAAGATAAATAATTTGGAAGACGGTAATATGACTTGGAAATACAACTACAATGTCATACCTGTGCATTATTTCTCTTTCTCTAACTGTTCTTGTAGAGCAGCGATCCTTAGCAAATTCAGTATAGCAACTTAATAAATTATATGTGATGATTTCACCTTATTTTCCGTTGTACCATACACACAATAATTCTAATTTCAACATTTGCCAAGCGATATTTGCAGCCTGTTGGCTGAAGAAGAGAACAGGATCATGATTGGACCTCAATGGTATGATTGAAAAATAATCAGATCCCAATTAATGGATACCGTCATAGCGTCGCATGTTGCCAAATTTAATGCGGTGCTGCTATATCGTAGTCCGGCTTGCCATCATCTAACTTTCTTCATGTCCGGCTGCGTCGTGACTTCTGATGTTGCGCAAGTTACATGCAAAATTAATGAACAACTTATAGTAAGAATACCCGATGCAAACAACTTATGGAGCAAATCGTAGGATAGTGTCATATTATGTAAGAGTGTACACAGGTGTAGGCATGTATTGTCCTAGCAGAGGCCAAGGAATGAAGAAACATCCTCGCATGCTTTTGCTTGATGGACCTTTTTTTCTATTTCTGATAAATATCAAAAGCTATATTTTTGGAAAAGGATGTTCTGAACAATCAGAGGCAAACTACTATATCTAATGAAGCATGCACTAAGAATAAAGTTACTCAAAAATTCAGAAGCAACGAACCTTGATAAAGTAAACATGGATAACTGAAATTCAATCCCTTCTCTCTTAGTGATGTGAAGTGATTGTTCCATCAATTCTATGGAGGACGAAACAGTGTAAACAAATCATGTCTCTCTATGCACCTCTGCTGGATCTGCAAAAGTATGAAGGGGTAAGCTGGTTGTGCCCACATACGTTGATATTATATGGAGGCAAATCGATGAAATCCATCACATATATATAGGACATGTGGTTTGGATATGAACATTTGACTTGTAGTCATTCTATAAGAAAAAGATATCCAAATAGAGAAGACAGAAAGTTTCAGATACCAAAGTTATTTCCAAAAATATTGGACCAAAACAAATATGTTTTTTTTTTATGTTAGAGGATATGTATGAGATGTATTGCTTCCAGCAGTACCTTAAATCACTGCATGCATCAGCGAGTCTTTTTGCTACTTCTGCATCCTTCACCATCATAATCGCACACCTTCGAGATTTAATTAGATTCTTTCAACATTAAATGCCGGTAGTTTGCAGAAAATATAGTTAGCTCCCACGACAATTATAATAAATAGGAAACTGAAACACGGACTGCGCATCAACATCCTCTGTGTTTTTCCAAGAGGATGCCAAACTATCTTCAAAACCATCAGTTTAACTGAAATTATGGAAAGTGTGTGGAAGAAAGATGTTATATCTAGTAGACACCAAAAGATTGTCCTCTTATGTAAACAAATTTTATGAAATCCAGATGCCTAGAAAACGGAAACATCAATTGTGGTGCATTGCATATTTTTGTTTCTCAATGATGTAACTTTCCAGTGCATTGCATATTTCTGAATCTCATATCAGCGCCACATCTTTCAATTGTTCCTGCTTCCTAGGCGTCGTTGAAGTGCAAAGCAAATCCAGTTTACAGAGTCAAAGCAGCCTCAGTGTCGTAGCAGCGGCTTTGAATAGTATGTGCAGCGTGGCCGCGATGTATGATGTGAAGTTAAAGTAATGACATGATGTATAGAAGTTTATTTTAATGGTCAGAACCGTAGAAGAAAATACTTGTGAAAGATGGTGTCAGTCGGACTGGACGGCAATGCGTATGTATCCGTGGCCTCTCTCTCTCGACATGAGTTGCTTGTGTTCTTGTGCAGCCAATCTTTTTATATAAGGTGCATGCTCTTTCTTCAGATCCTCCTTTTGGGTGCTTGATGCCCATAATGTCGCAGAAATCCGAGGAGGACACCAAGAATTACGTGGAGCCTCAACAACTCCTAGTATAACATGACAATGATCGACTAAGGTTAGCAATAAGAATATCACAAATGAAATCTTATGCTTCCGCCTACAAATTTCATGCATAAATAGTTTGAAGTACCTTAGAAGCCTAAAAACAACATGAACACATCCAGGCGTTTGATTCTGACCGTGAAAATCAAAATTCTTCGCTGACACTTAACCCCGGCATCCGGCATGCATGCATCTCTAGCTCCTGCAACATTGCCGGTGATGGCCGGCGGAGTCGTAGTTTAGAATCAGCGTGAGATATATTGGTCCGCTAACCCTTAATACCTCCACAGCTGTGAGCAGCCATCCGTCAGCTCAGCGCCACGGCCAGGAGCAGCATGGCCAGGCTAATTATGTGGAGATCGAGACAGAAGCGGTCGCATGGACTCAATTGTCGTTGAATTTGAACCCCTAGGGAGCAAGCAAATCCGGACATAGAGAAGGACGCCGAGTGAGGCTCACCTGGGCGCAGATGACGTCGGGGTTGAGGCGTGCATCCCACGCGATCGTAATGGTCGTTTTTTCCAATTGATTAGTCTAACGGCCGGAGAAATTGCCTTATCTCGCGGAATATCACGATCGCCGCTGGCTGAACTTACCTTTCCCTCGAGGATGATACGAATCATAGCCACAGAGGGAGATGGGAGACATGTACCATGCATGATGTAGAATCAACAATGGCGAACCGTCGGAGGAGAACTTGAGGAGAGAAGGTTTTCCGTTTAAGTCGTCATCGGCGAAGTGAAGCCGTGGATGTTCCTTGCCGCGCATGTGCACAGTTCATTGTTAACGTCTGGCTGTTGTTGCCGGCCGGCCACATCGACGTTTCCCTCGAGGATGATACTGACTGATCGGTCTCAGGGAGATGGCAGACATGCATGTACCATGATGAAGAATCAACAATGGAGAGCTTGAGGAGAGACGACCATGTAGAAGATTGAATCAAGAAGAGACCTTTTGTGGTACGGGTTCTAAAGAAAATTGGTTTTGTAGATATGGTAAAGAATAAATAAACCCTAGCTACTCATCACGTTGTACAGTCGTACTTTTCCTGCACGCTAGCGTATGCTGATCGAATTTTTCTTTCACGTGGACTCTACCCAATTGATCTCCACCGTGGGCATATCTTGATTTTTCTTTCACGTGGACTCTAGCCAGCATACCGATTGATCTCCACCGTGGGAATATCTTAACTTACCGGTGGTAAATCTAGACCGTTAATTGTTTGTTGTTTTAATTATATAATAGATAGTAATCACCTTTGTTATCCATTGATAGTATTAAAATGCAAAGTCCATGTTAGTTTTATCACCTTCATACTCGGGACGAGCATGGGTTAAGCTTGGGGATGTTGATGCATGTAAAATGCATACATGAACTTTACATTTTATTACATGTTATTCCATGTTATTTGCATCATATAAGGGTTATATTCATGATTTATATTGAGTTTTGGGATAATTAACAATTTCCCCATTTTTCTGGAATTAACCCTGCACTGTCAGAAAACCCCTTTTTCTATATTTTTATGTTTCAGGCGACCAAATTACGTCATAATGACCTGAGATTTTACGGGGATCACTTTTTTGGAAGGAACGAAACGTAGGCGCAAAGGAAACAATGAAACGAAGACCGGAAGGGCAAAACAAGTGGGCCCACGTGGCCAGATTCCCTGACCGCGTGGGACGCCTCATCTTGGCCCTCGGGCCTCCGCTACCGTCGATCCTTCTTCCCAAAGCTTCGTCTTGACCTAAAAACGACTATATATAGACCCCCCCAGGGCTTTCGCGAAAGGGAGCGCCGCCGAAACACAGAAACCACGAAACAGAGACCTAGAGCTGAAGATTGGAGGGGAAAACTACGACGGGGCGCTGCCGGCGTGGTCTCCGTCTCCTCCAACAACATCTCCACCGACACCATGATGAAGAGGGAGTAGTCCACCTCTGGACTATGGGTTTGTGGAAGTAACTTATGTATCTCTCCTCTCTATGAGCTTCACTAATTAGTACCGTATGAGCTGCTGAACATGATTACGGTCATCTATGTAATTCCTTTGTGGTGGATCTTTATTATGAGTTAATACATGTTTGAGATTGCAATGCTTTTGTTTCAGTTATGAAAGTAGATGCATATTATGTACCCCGTTCTTATTTACTTGTCATGATCAAGCATGTTTATGAGAGCATGTGAGGGGGAACGTGTGCATTAGTTGGAGTAACGGGGGGTGGCTAGTGCAGTGAACGTGACAGATAGTTCTGTGATCCACTTGGGTTTTCTACCTTACTTTGTTGCCTCACTAGGGATAAACAAAAATATCATGCTACCGGAGAGTAGATGTGACCTTGGCCACTACCTCCATGACTAGATCTAGCATGTTCTTATTTTAACTTCATGTCATTGAACTTATTGCTATGCTCTGATTTATCTTAATTACTAAGGTGTTATAATTTAGTTCGCATCTTGGTGGAGCATAAGAGAGAGAACAACTTATACTTGAGATCTCTATGTTAGGACGTGATGCCCATATTATTTATAACTTGTCAAACCATGTTTTGCCATCTTTCATGTTAATTTTAGTGTTCCATTGTCTACCACGTTATCAGAGAGAGTACATTTGTGAACCATGAACCCGGTCCATTTTTAATCATAAGAAACACCTTTCCAACACTTTTATCACCACTTTTGTTTGCTGCCATTTTTAATTCCGAAAATACAAAAACACTTTCACATCTTGCATACATTATAAAAAAACCAAAAATATCATTTACCATTGTTTCCACCATCATTGCATATTTATTTTACCATCATTGCATATTTACTACTGTTTGCATATTTATTTTATTATCATTCTCACACCTTGTGCTTGACAACCACTTGGTGAGGTTGAGGGCACAAAACAATTTATTTTGTTGCAGGTTCTCAAGAGAAGGATAAGGAGATAACACCTGAAATACTGGTTCCCCGAGAGTTCGATATTAAACTCTCGAGTCACGCCTCGTGGGGAAAACTGTCTTCCACTACTACATAGACTCTGCACTTGGAGTCTCAACCTAACCCATTTACTTTTCACGCAGGTACCACGCGAAGGGGCTAGCAACTGTTTTCTGACACCATTGTGGGGTAACTACGTGAAGGGCCATCACCCGTACCTCAGGTGGACGAACCTCAGTACCCTCCGCCCCAAGGGCAGATGTACATGATACAGAAAGGTCGCCCTTCCAACAGGGAGCAGAAATTTCGCACTCGACAAGTAAATATGGCGGTCATGTCACCCCCTGATACGTCTCAAACGTATCTATAATTTTTGATGTTCCATGCTTGTTTTATACCAATTGCTACATGTTTTGCATCTACTTTATATCACTTTTATACATTTTTTGGGACTAACCTATTAACAAGATGCCGAAGTGCCAGTTCCTGTTTTCTGCTGTTTTTGTATTCCAGAAAAGCTAGTCTAGAAATATTCTCGGAATTGGACGAAACTTCATGGGGATCCCTATTTTACCAGAACTCACCTGACGGACCAAAGGAGCAGCAGAGGAGGGCCACCAGGGCCCCACACGCCACTAGGGCGCGGGTCCCCCCTGGCGCGCCCTAGGGTGGTGTGGGCCCCTCGGGGGTCGTCAGCCGCCGCCCTTTCGCCTACTTATTCCTCCCGACGCGAAAACCCTAAGTGCCTGAGCAAATATCCATGAAAAGTTCCAGAGACGCCGCCGCCGTCAACCCTAGCTCGGGAGGGTCCAGAACCTCTTCTAGGCACCCTGCCGGAGAGGGGAATCGTCACCGGAGGCTTCTACATCGCCATGCCTACCTCTGGAGTGATGCGTGAGTAGTTCATCCTTGGACTACGGGTCCATAGCAGTAGCTAGATGGTTGTCTCTCCAATTTGTGCCATCATGTTTAGATCTTGTGAGCTGCCCTACATGATCAAGATCATATTATTTAATGCTACATGTTGTGTTTGCTGGGATCCGATGAATATTGAATACTATGTCAAGTTGATTATCAATCTATGCCCTATGTTATTTAAGATCTTGCATACTTTCCGTTACTCGTAGATGATTTGGCTAAGTAGATGCTTGTAACTCCAAGAGAGAGTATTTATGCTAGATAGTGGGTTCATGCCTCCGGTAATCTGGGAGAGTGATAGCAACTTCTAAGGTTGCGGATGTGCTGTTGCCACTAGGGATAACCTAACAATGCTATGTCCACGGTCATATGTATTTGTTTACATTACGCACTTTACCTAATGCAATTATCCGTTGCTTGCAACTTAATACCAACGGGGGACTCGGATGACAACCCGGCGATGGATTATTAGTCATAGACGCTGTTGGATGACGGTCTATGTATTATGTCGTAATGCCCAATTAAATATCATAGTAATCATCATGTCATGTATATGCATTGTCATGCGCTCACTATTTGTCAATTGCCAGCTGTAATTTGTTCACCCAACATGTTAGTTATCTTTTATAGAGAGACACCACTAGTGAACTTTGGACCCGGTCCATTCTTTTACACTGATTAAACAACCACAAACTGCAAACTGTTCCTTTTTCATTCTCTGCAATTTAATAATCATTTTCCACACCATACGTTTAATCCTTTGTTTTCAGCAAGCCGGTGAGATTGACAACCTCACTGTTTCGTTGGGGCAAAGTAGTTTGATTGTGTTGTGTGCAGATTCCACGTTGGTGATCGTATTGCGCCGTGCGAGCCACCAACAACCTTCTAAAGAGTTGCTGCTCCTACTGGTTCGATAACCTTGGTTTCTTTCTCAGGGAAAACTTGCTGCTGAACTGCATCATACCTTCCTCTTGGGATCTCCCAACGAGGTGTGATTCACGCCATCAAGCTCTTTTTCTGGCGCCGTTGCCGGGGAGACAGCAGTCTTCTGCAAGGGGAGTTTCACGCTTCTAATCTCTTTACTTTGTTTTTGTCTTGCTTAGTTTATTTTATTTTATCTTGTTTGCTTTCAATTATCAAAACACAAAAAAATTAGTTACTTGCATCTAGTTTACTTTCAAGTTATTTTCTGTCTTGTTTTTAATTCTGCTAAAATGAGTACTCCTGAGAACACTAAGTTGTGTGATTTCACTAGCACGAATAACAATGATTTTATATGCACACCTATTGCTCCACCTGCTGCTTCAGCAGAATTTTATGAAATTAAACCTGCACTTTTAAATCTTGTTATGAAAGAGCAATTTTCTGGTGTTAGTACTGATGATGCTGCTGTTCACCTTAATAACTTTGTTGAACTTTGTGAAATGCAAAAGCTCAAGGAAGTAGATGGTGATATTATTAAACTGAAACCTTTTCCTTTCTCCTTGAGAGGACGTGCTAAAGAATGGTTGCTATCTTTGCCTAGAAATAGTATTGATTCATGGACTAAATGCAAAGATGCTTTTATTGGAAAATATTTCTTTGAGAAGTAGCATAATGAATTTTAAGAAATTTGATAATGAACATGTTGCTCAAGCATGGGAGAGAATGAAATCATTGGTTAAAAATTGTCCCACTCATGGACTGACTACTTGGATGATCATCCAAACCTTCTATGCAGGATTAAATTTTTATTCAAGGAATTTATTGGATTCGGCCGCTGGAGGTACCTTTATGTCCATCACTTTGGGTGCTGCAACAAAGCTTCTAGATGATATGATGATTAATTATTCTGAGTGGCACACCGAGAGAGCTCCAACAGGTAAGAAAGTAAATTCTGTTGAGGAAACCTCTTCCTTGAGTGCCAAAATTGATACTATTATGTCTATGCTTGCAAATGGTCAAGCACATGTTGATCCAAATAATGTTCCTTTAGCTTCTCTGGTTGCTCAAGAAGAGCATGTTGATGTGAACTTCATTAAAAATAATAACTTTAACAACAATGCTTATAGGAATAATTTTGGTAATAGCAATTATAGGCCCTATCCTTCCAATAGTGGCAATGGTTATGGAAATTCCTATAGTAACTCCTATAACAATAATAAGAGTGTACCCTCCGATCTTGAAGTCATGCTTAAGGATTTTATTAGTACACAAACTGCTTTCAATAAAACTGTTGAGGAGAAATTTGGGAAAATTGATGTGCTTGCCTCTAAAGTTGATAGTCTTGCTCTTGATGTTGACTTGTTGAAACTAAAGAACCTGCCTCATGATGTTAAAGAGAGCAAAACTCTCAATGCTATACAAGTTAAAATGATAACAATGTGAGGATGTTAGCCGAATTGCATGCTAGATGGGAAAGAGAGGATGAAATTGCTAGAAAGAATAATATTACTAGGAAACATGCCCGTGCGTTGCAACCGGAGAAAAACTTAACATGCACATAATATCTCAAGTATAATAAGATCACACTTTGCTGAATTAGAATGTTGATTCGATAAAAAACTATAATTAAATTATAACTCAAAATTCACCTCTTTTTTCTTTCAAATGTCTCACAGTCGCAACACCATGAGGGCATGAAACCTTAAATAAAGTGACCGTGCCTTGCAGCGGCTTAAAAAGAAATTAGTACGTGTTCATAATCGCGGAAAACAACGTGTTACCTTTTTTGGTTAAAATATTTGAATTTGATTTAAACTATTTGAAATAGGGCTCGCTGCTTATTTTTATTAAATATTTTTAAGACCGTGTAGAGTTTCACTACTTAAATTTAAAAAAAATTGTTAATAGGATAAAGCGAATATCTCATCTGATGGTCGGTCCCGGTGAAGGTGTCACGTGGAGATCATCCTTAATCTGCTCCCTGTGCACCAAACTTCCCCCAGTCTCTGCTTGACTATTGCCAAGAGAACACGACATCGAAAACAATAGGCGAGAACTCATGCAGGCTTGCCGGCCGAGCCTACACACATCATACTGGAAGTCTGGAACTTCTATGGGATATACTAAGCTGGCTAGTGGCTAGCTAGCTGATTGATTAGGCTCATGGGCGAGTACCTTCTCGCGAGGACCTGCAGACGTACCATGAAGCAACCTGGGATGTATAAAGCTGGCTGGCTAGCTAATGAGTTGATCGATTATGCTCTAGTACTTTTCCGCTGAGGAAGCCTGCAGGAGTTGATGCAAAGCTAGGGCTGGTTGGCAAGCTTTTGGATTGATCGACTATAACGGAACGCCTCGCGAAAGCTCGGGCCCATCGGCCATCTCTCGACTTTGGTCATGCTGGTAGTCTGGTATGCCTCGCCAAAACGCCGTATCGCTGTGCTGGCTCTCGCAGGCCCTGCGCGCCACCGTTGCTGGCTGCTGTTTCTGTCCACTCTCCCTTCGTCCGTTCTCCTTCTCTTCATGTTCACCATCGGGAGCACTGTCACCAGCAGGAACCCGGCAGACGACTCAGACTACGCTCCGGAGACGGCTCTGTCCGCTTGACGGGTGCGGCGGCGGGCACAGGATATGTCTGCGCTGAGTAATCGACATAGGCGACGAGCCGACGAGTCTCGCCTTCGCATTGGGCTGGACGCGCGTAAGTATTTTGTTTGGTGGGTGCGCGGTGCCTCCGATCCCGTTGCTTTATAGCAGCAGGCCAGGCCTAAGGCGGCGGTTGGCGCGTGTAGTATCCGTGCTGGACTCCGTTACACCAGATCAATCGGATATCAGATCGTTTTTTCAAACGGTTCTTTACGTACGAAACCAAAACGAAGGAACGACGTACCACCGGACCAAATAAACGGACGAAAATTGGGAGGAAGAAACACTACTCGTATTATATAGTAGAGACTAGAGTATATACTATTACTACTTCTGAAAATGCTTCAAACTCAAGTGTTAGCAAACCTCCTACCATTAATGGCAAGATAATTGGTGTTGGTAATGTTTCCACTTCTATTGCAAAATGTCCTAAATTGCCTGATAACTCTGAAACTGTCCTTGATAAAGATGCTGAAATTTCTAGCAATAAGGAAGATAATAACTCCATTACTTTTGATAATAATGACTTTGATTTTGATGGTTGCAATATTTCTGAAGTAATTAAGTTCTTGCAAAAGCTAGCTAGAAGTCCTAATGCTAGTGCTATAAACATGGCTTTTACTAAACATATTACTAATGCTCTCATACAAGTTAGGGAGAAAATTAAACATGAAGCTTCTATCCCTAGGAAGTTAGAAGATGGTTGGGAGCCCATCATTAAATTGAAATTGAATGACTTTGATTGCAATGCTTTGTGTGACCTTGGTGCTAGTATTTCTGTTATGCCTAAAAGATTATATGATATGCTTGATTTAGCACCTTTGGAAAATTGTTACTTGGATGTTCACCTTGTTGATTCTACTATTAAAAAACCTTTGGGAAGAATTGATGATGTTCTTATCATGGTTAACAACAATTATGTCCCCGTTGATTTTATTGTCTTGGATATTGATGCAATCCATCATGCCCTATTGTGCTGGGAAGACCTTTTCTTAGACTGTAGGTGCTATTATTGATATGAAAGAAGGGAATATAAAATATCAATTTCCTCTCAAGAAAGGTATGGAACACTTTCCTAGGAAGAAGATTAAGCCACCTTATGATTCTATTGTTCGAACAAATTACAATGTTGATGCTTCTTCACTTGGTAATACTTGATGCATGCTTTGTGCCTAGCTAAAAGGCGTTAAAGAAAAGCGCTTATGGGAGGCAACCCATTTTTTTTTTCTGCAATTTTTCTTTTATTGAGTCAAGGAGTGTTTACTTCTGTAGCAACTCCTTTGTATCTTTATTTTCTCGCATTGTTGTGCCAAGAGTAGCCTCTAATGTTAAGATGATGCTTAATTTTGATTGCTGCGCAGAAACAGATTTTTGCTGTTCACTGTACGAAATTCCTAAAATCACCAGATTGTTAATTAAATCTGAAATTTTTGTGCGTAATCTTTATGAATGTCTGAACTTTCATTAGTTCAGAGTTTTCGATCTGAGCGTCGTAAGTGCCTCGAAAAAATTCGTCTTTGCGGACTGTTCTGTTTTAGACAGATTATGCCTTTTTATTTTGCATTCTCTCTTTTACTAGTGTTGAGTGAAATTCTTTTTTGGGTGGAAGAGCTTCACATAACATCAGTGGCTGTAGCTAATGTTTAAAGTAACAAATCATATTGCGTCTTTATAGAACATGTGAATTTTTGATTATGCACTAACCCTCTAATGAGATCTACTTTGAGTTTGGTGTGACGGAAGTTTTCAAGGGTCAAGAGAGAAGGATGATATAATAGGATCAAGAAGAGTGAAGAGCTTAAGCTTGGGGAGGCTCCCATGGATCTCCCCAGCATATTTCAAGAAGACTCAAGCGTCTAAGCTTGGGGATGCCCAAGGCATCCCCTTCTTCATCGTCAAAATTATCAGGTCATCTCTAGTGAAACTATATTTTAATTCTTTCACATCATATGTGCTTTTCTTGGAGCGTCTGTGTGCTTTTATTTTCAGTATTGCACTTTTATTTTCAATAAAGCTTGACTGGACCCTAGCATTCTTGATTGGGAGAGAGACACGCTCCGCTTTTTCATGAGAATACTCCTATTCTTCACTTATATTTGTTGAGTATTCATATCTAGCGCTGTTCAGCTTTTAGCTCTTGTTTTCATGTATCTCTTGTCAGAGCTATTAGCTTTCTTTTGTAGAAAGTACTCTCTTGCTTCACTTATATTTGTTTGGAGAGTTGATGAAATAAATTGATTGGTGTTTGGTTGGTTCAGAAAATGTTGCATGTGGTAATTGGTATAAGGAAAAACTTGCTTAATCTTGTAGATCACTAATGGATAACTTGATGCTTGTCAATTGTTTTGAGTTAACAAGTAGATCATGATTAAATTGTGCATCACATGAGTTAAGCCTATTAGTGAAGAACTACCGTAAAGCTTGTTGAAAATTTGGTTTGCATCGGTGGTATCTCTAAGGTCTAGATATTTTCTAATAACAGGGTTTGGTTAACAAGGAAGACGGTATGAAGTCTTATAACGTTTGCAATATGTTTGTCATATAAAACTTGGTGTACGGGTTGATATTCTTGTTTGCTTACATAACCTTGCTAGCCTAAACTCTGTACTGAGAGGGAATGCTTCTCGTGCATCCAAATCCTTGAGCCAAAATCCATGCCATTTGTGTCCACCATAACTACCTATATGTGGTATTTCCTTGCCACTCCAAGTAAATTTTTCATGTGCTACCTTTAAATTATTCAAAATGTTATTATTCCCTTTTTGTGTCAATGTTTACTAGCTCATGAGGAATTAGTGTGGTTATTCTTTATTCTATTTGTCGATGGACTTTTACACCTGGACTAGTGGCATATACATCCGCTTATCCAATAACTTGCAAAAAGAGCTGGCAACGGGGTGCCCAGTCCCAATTAATTACAACTTTAACCAATTAATTCTCTTCACACTTTTGCCCTGATTCATCAGTAAGCAATGACAAACAGTGAAATACCTGAATGTGTGTAAACCAAAGAGAAAGAGGGATGATCTGCCTTGCTGGTAGAAATAACGTCCTTCATGGGAGCCGCTCTTAAAAGTCCGTTCGACAGGTAGAATACTGTTCTCACCCGCTACCATTCGTTGACAATTAACAAACACCTCTCAAAAATAGATACTCCTCCATGGTATGTGATTGATGGAAGGCACCCGAGGATTCGGTTAGCCATGGCTTGTGTTAGCAAGGTTGGGAGGAGTATCAAATATTTTATGCAATCTCTATATGCTTTCAAAAACCTAAAAGCTCTAGCACATGATTTAATCCCTGCTTCCCTCTGCGAAGGGCCTTTCTTTTACTTTTATGTTGAGTCAGTTTTCCTATTCTTTCTGTCTTCCACAAGCAAACACTAGTGTCAACTTTGTTACAACATGCGTTATATGCAATGTATTGGACTTGTTATACTACTTTGTGTTGACAATATCCATGAGATAAATATGTTGAAAGTTGAAGCAAATGCTGAAACTAATTCTTCCTTTGTGTTGATTAAATACCTTTTATTAGAAACTATTGCTTTATGAGTTAACACTTATGCAAAACTGTTTGATGCTTGTCTCGAAAGTACTATTCATGAAAACGTTTAGCTTGTGTGATTCATTGTTTACTCATTATCTATTTGGTAGCAAATTATAGACCATTGACTTGGATCACTTCATTCATTTACATGTGCCTTGCAATATTATATGATCAAGATTATGATAGTAGCATGTCACCTCAAAAATTATTTTGTTTTTATCGTTTACCTACTCGAGGACGAGTAGGAACTAAGCTTGGGGATGCTGATACGTCTCAAACGTATCTATAATTTTTGATGTTCCATGCTTGTTTTATACCAATTGCTACATGTTTTGCATCTACTTTATATCACTTTTATACATTTTTTGGGACTAACCTATTAACAAGATGCCGAAGTGCCAGTTCCTGTTTTCTGCTGTTTTTGTATTCCAGAAAAGCTAGTCTGGAAATATTCTCGGAATTGGACGAAACTACACGGGGTCCCTATTTTTCCAGAACACACCTGACGGACGAAGGAGCAGCAGAGGAGGGCCACCAGGGCCCCACACGCACTAGGGCGCGGGCCCCCCTGCCGCGCCCTAGGGTGGTGTGGGCCCCTCGGGGGTCGCAGCCGCCGCCCTTTCGCCTACTTATTCCCCCCGACGCGAAAACCCTAAGTACCTGAGCAAATATCCACGAAAAGTTCCAGAGACGCCGCCGTCGTCAACCCTAGCTCGGGAGGGTTCAGAACCTCTTCCCGGCACCCTGCCGGAGAGGGGAATCGTCACCGGAGGCTTCTACATCGCCATGCCTGCCTCCGGAGTGATGCGTGAGTAGTTCATCCTTGGACTACGGGTCCATAGCAGTAGCTAGATGGTTGTCTCTCCACTTTGTGCCATCATGTTTAGATCTTGTGAGCTGCCCTACATGATCAAGATCATATTATTGTAATGCTACATGTTGTGTTTGCTGGGATCCGATGAATATTGAATATATGTCAAGTTGATTATCAATCTATCTATGTTATTTAAGATCTTGCATGCTTTCCGTTACTCGTAGATGCTTTGGCCAAGTAGATGCTTGTAACTCCAAGAGAGAGTATTTATGCTAGATAGTGGGTTCATGTCTCCGTTTAACTGGGACAGTGACAGAAAGTTCTAAGGTTGTGGATGTGCTGTTGCCACTAGGGATAACCTAACGATGCTATGTCCACGGCATATGTGTTTGTTTACATTACGCACTTTACTTAATGCAATTATCCGTTGCTTGCAACTTAATACCAACGGGGACTCGGATGACAACCCGGCGGTGGATTATTAGTCATAGATGCTGTTGGATAACGGTCTATGTATTATGTCGTAATGCCCAATTAAATATCATAGTAGTCAACATGTCATGTATATGCATTGTCATGCGCTCACTATTGTCAATTGCCCAGCTGTAATTTGTTCACCCAACATGTTAGTTATCTTTTATGGAGAGACACCACTAGTGAACTGTGGACCCCGGTCCATTCTTTTACACTGATTAAACAACCACAAACTGCAAACTGTTCCTTTTTCATTCTCTGCAATTTAATACTCATTTTCCACACCATACGTTTAATCCTTTGTTTTCAGCAAGCCGTGAGATTGACAACCTCACTGTTTCGTTGGGGCAAAGTAGTTTGATTGTGTTGTGTGCAGATTCCACGTTGGTGATCGTATTGCGCCGTGCGAGCCACCAACAACCTTCTGAAGAGTTGCTGCTCCTACTGGTTCGATAACCTTGGTTTCTTTCTGAGGGAAAACTTGCTGCTGAACTGCATCATACCTTCCTCTTGGGGTCTCCCAACGAGCGTGTGATTCACGCCATCACCCCTGCCGTAACTGAATTCTTGAAGGGGTCTGAAACTGCAATAAGCTTCAGCAGAGAGGACCACCCACCATCGGTCGATCGTCCAGGGCACTCTGTTCTGGTACTCGACGCACAAATTGGAGGCTACGCCATGTCCAAGGTCTTCATGGATGGTGGCAGCGGCATAAACATCATCTTCGCAGATACGCTCCGCAAAATGAACAGGTCAGTCGAAAACCTGCCAAAATCTCAAATACCTTTCACGGTATCGTCCCAGGCAAAGCAATAAGCCCAGAAGGCACCATACAACTCGACGTAACGTTCGGGGACAAGAACCACTTCAGGACAGAGTCGATTGAGTTCGAAGTTGTCGACTGGAAGTCACAATACCACGCCATACTTGGACGCCCGACGTTCGCTCGATTCATGGCGGTCCACACTACGCATACCTCCAGCTAAAGATGCCTGGACCAAAAGGAGTAATCACAGTCAAAGGAAACTTCCAAAAGTCCGACTCTTGCGACCGAGAGTTTAGCAAAATCTCTGAGATGTTCGGCATGGAAGCAACACTCGCCGATCTAGCGGTCTCCAACGATCGAACACTTATGCCGGAGCACAAGAAGGTGGCAGTCGACAGAGCATTCAATGCCACCAATGACACAAGGTCGCATCAGGTGCACCCGACTGACCCGACCAAGACAGTCAATGTCTCTCGAGTCTGCCTATCGCATAGGAAAGCGCGCTCGTCGAATTCCTCCGTGAGAACTGGGATATATTTGCGTGGTGTCCAGCCGACATGCCAGGTATTCCCAGGGAATTCGCCGAGCACTCTCTCCAATTATTTCCAGATGCTAAACCAGTCAAGCAAACAATGCGCCGCATATCCGGCCCAAAAGAACCGCAGTCGAAGCCGAAGTCGACAGACTACTCGCAGCAGGTTTCATCAGAGAAATCAAGAAATCACAATGGGTGGCCAACCCCGTACTCGTAGAGAAGAAGCACACAGATATCCTTCGGATGTGCGTAGATTTCACAGCACTCAATAAATGCTGTCCAAAGGATCACTTTCCACTACCTCGAATCGACCAGATCGTCGACTCCACCGCCGGTGCGCTCGCTTGTCCTTCCTGGATGCTTACTCGGTTACCACCAGATAAGGATGAAGGAAGAGGATGAAGAGAAAACGGCGTTCATAACCCCACTCGGGGTCTACTGCTACACAACATGCCTTTGGGCTCAAGAACGCAGGCGCAACCTACCAGCGCATGATGCAAGACTGCCTCAAGAAGCAAATTGGGCGAAACGTCCAGGTCTACGTAGATGACATCGTCATCACAACAAGGGAGGAAAACACACTACTCGATGACTTGCGAGAGACGTTCGCAAACCTCAAACGCTTCCACATCAAGCTCAACCCGAAGAAGTGCACGTTCGGCGTGCCAGCCGGGCAGCTCCTGGGTATCTAGTCTCGGCTCGTGGAATCGAGGCGGACCCGGAGAAAATACAGGCCATCTTGACGATGCAAAGGCCTTCAAAGCTCCATGACGTGCAAAAATTAGCGGGTCGAGTGGCAGCACTCAGTCGATTCATCAGCAAACTGGGCGAAAAAGCACTCCCGTTCTATCGACTGATGAAGAAAGCAGACAAATTCGAGTGGACGCCAGAAGCCGAAGCAGCCTTCACGGACCTCAAGCGAGTCCTCACAAGCCCTCCAATCCTCGTCGCACCAAGGGAACGAGAGCCACTATACCTATATGTCTCCGCAACTAACAGGGTGGTAGCACCGTACTGGTAGTCGAACGCAGGGAGGAGGGACACGCCCAAAGCATACAACGCCCAGTCTATTACTTGAGTGAAGTGCTCTCCATATCAAAGCAGCGGTACCCGCACTATCAAAAGCTGGCCTACGCCGTGTTCATGTCCTCAAGGAAGCTGACGCACTACTTCGCAGAGCACCCGATCACTGTAATCAGCACCTCAGGGATCGGAGACATCCTCACAAACCCCAACGCAACTGGGCGAGTCGCAAAATGGCTCATCGAGCTAGCCACGAGATATCAAGTATGATTACCCGAAGGCCATCAAAGCACAAGTCTTACCTGACTTCCATACCGAGTGGATCGAAGCTCAGTTGCCAGGAGCACCAGATGTGTCCAACTCATGGACTATGTACTTTGACGGCTCAAAGAAGAACGAAGGCAGGCGCAGGTGTCATCCTCATATCACCAAAAGGCGACAAGCTTCGCTATATCCTGCAGATGGGATTCGAGTTCCCATCCAATAACGAAGCAGAGTACGAGGCCCTGATCCATGGCATGAGGATGGCCAAAGCCCTCGGGTGCACTCGACTGATGATCTATGGTGACTCGAATCTTGTGGTGCAGCAAACAATGAAGGCCTGCGATGCAATCGCAGATAACATGATCGCCTACCGTGACTGTACAACCTAATGGAGGGCAGCTTCGAAGGCTGCGAGTTGCGGCACATAGGGCGAGAGCAACGAAGAAGCAGATAAGCTAGCCAACATTGGCGCGACCAAAGCACCAGTTCCACCTGGTGTCTTCCTCGAGCGCATCGAGCACAGGTCCATCAAGAAAAACGAACATCTCCTACATCAGCCGCACCAGCCAAGAGCAAAGCACCTAGCACAGAGGACCCGCCAGTCGAGGTACTCCTCATCGAGCCAACTTGGACTCAACCTTTCCTCGCATACATACTCCGCGGCGAGGTACCTGAAGACATAACAGAGTCAAGACGCGTCACTCGACGATCTAAAGCATACACCGTCATCAACGGCGAACTATACAAGCGCAGCGTATCAGGTATGTTCCAACGTTGCATAGCATTCGAAGATGGCCAGCCATCCTTCGTGATATTCATGCAGGTACCTGCGGGCATCACGCCAGCAGTCGATCACTCGTAGCCAAAGCCTTTCGCGCAGGCTTCTACTGGCCCACAGCACTCAAAGACGCGGAGGACATAGTCAAAAGGTGCATCGGCTGTCAAAAATTCGCCACAAAGCCGCACGCACCCGCATCGGCGTTGAAGACAATACCATTGGCCTGGCCCTTCGCCCAGTGGGGGCTCGATATGGTCGGGCCACTCAAAAAATCCTCCCATGGAGGGCATACTCACCTTCTGGTGGCGGTCGACAAGTTCACCAAGTGGATTGAAGCAGTCCCTATCACAAGTTCGACTGCCACTACAGCAGTCAATTTCATAAAATCCATCATATACCGCTTTGGGTGCCAAGCAGTATCATCACTGATAACGGTACAAACTTCACGGCTGAAGAGTTCCGAACTTCTGCAAAGAGCAAGTATCACGCTCAACTATGCATCCGTGGCACACCCGCAGTCCAATGGCCAAGTCGAAAAAGCCAATGGACTCGTGACGAGCGGAATCAAGAAACGCCTCCTGGTGCCACTCAAAAGAGCCGCGGGTGCTTGGGTCGAAGAACTCCCATCTGTGCTATGGAGCCTACGCACAACTCCCAACGCTTCAACACAATTCACCCCATTCTTTATGGTCTACGGCGCAGAGGCAATCCTGCCATCAGATGTAAGATTCAATGCACCAAGAGTCGAGGCATACAACGAAGAAGATGCAGATGAAGCACTCGAAGATGCAGTCGACTTGCTCGAAGAAGCACGCAACACGGCGCTAGCACGCACAGCTGTCTATCAGCAAGACCTCCGCAACTACCACAGCCGTCGACTGCGTACCAGGTCCTTTGAGGTTGGCGACCTGGTACTTCGACTGAAGCAAAAGAAGGTGCACAAACTCGCTTCTCCATGGGAAGGACCCTTCATCATCACCGAGGTCATGGTGGTGGAGCATACAGACTGAAGCACGCGAAGACAGGCGAACTCTCGCACAATCCTTGGAACGTTGCGCAGCTGCGCCGTTTCTATGCTTAGATTGCTCAGTCGCACAATGTAATAGGCACATATGTCGGATGGCTGCAGGTTTCAGACGCGCTCTTTTCCTTACCAGGGTACCTACGGGGACTGGAAGGTTTTTAATGAGGCGGCCTGCAGCTTAACATTCAAAAATGGAATATAATCAATGATTCCTCATATTTCTCCCTGCTTACTACTCGCATAACTTATTCGCACAAACTTAGCCTCACCCGAATACTCGGGGGCTGCGCTATCTCAAAGCATGAGCTTTCGCTCCTTCTTCTTCAAACATAATACCCCAGCCGCACTCGAATACTCGGGGGCTGGGTCATAAAAATCATACATAAACGAAAAAGTTGCTCAAAATCATGAGTTGAAGCTTCAAACATCGCAAAAATTCACAGCCTCACTCGAACACTCGGGGGCTGTGCAATTTATGTTCCATACTCTAAGTGTTTTTCATAAACCCCACTCGATACACTCGGGGGCTGCGCACATACATAAACAATATACACTACGTACAAGTGGCAAATTTACACTCGGGGGCTGTCCTCTATACAGAAATACCCTAATCTTCCGGTTCGTCCTTAACTGGTAGAACAGGGCCCATAAGTTGAGCGTGATAACACTCAACCATCACCCTCGCATATTCGACTGTATCGTCAAGTTGTGACTGTGACAAAGTCGATCCAGGCACGGGTGGACGTAGCTGCATATTTGGACGCTGACTCCGGATATACGCCATCGTTGCGTTGGCTCCATCCACAAGCTTCTGGGTGATAAAATCTCGAATAGGACCTGCACTCCGGAAAAGCCCGAGCAACGCATGGATTCCTTGAGGTTGTGGCCCCGTCGGGAAAAGAGTCTGGTTGATTCGACTGAAGGCCGACCTGCATAACTCGAGCAGCAGAGTGCTCCGCCACACTCGATCCTTTAGAGTTGCGAGTATGCGCGCTCGGTTCTTATCCAAGCGAAAGTGCTGACGGCCCGTCGTTGGTTCGTCAGTCGCATTGTTCAACTGCTCATCAACACGAGCTTGCTCCGCCTGGAAGTCTGGAACAAAGCCTGCAACAACGCACGTTGGGTCAACAAAAGGACAAACTATGAACTCTTGAGATCAAGGCAGTCATGCTTACACTCGAGTTGTCTGTTCACGATCTCCATCTCGCCAAGCACATAGTCCTCTCGCTGAGTGGGTAAAGCAGGCCTCGCCCTCATCCTATCCAGCTCGCTCTGGGCACTCTTCAACTCTTGCTCCAGTTTTACGACTCGAGCCTTCATATAACGCATTACTGCGGCATCATTTGCCACCTGAGCTCGAGATCGAGTGGAAGCACGATGCCGTGACGAGCCAGATGAAGTAGCGGCTGCCCGTTTCTGTTCCAAACATCATAAAAATCTCATGTCAGGTATGAGAGATTCATCACAAAGCTCAGGCGAGTAACAACACATAGCCTTACAGGCGAAAACACAACAAGGAACCAAATCCATACAAGTGTAGCAAAAGCGTACGCGTACTCACGGTGTCATAAAGCATAATTACAATCCATAAAAAGGGTAGATGGCCCTAAAGTCTATGATGCAGACTCCGACCTAGCCCTACGCGCGCGATTGGCGACCTCCGTAGACCGGCGCTCCATAGTATTCATAAAAATTTCAGCCAGCCGCGCGGCCGGCTCGTTCACATGCTTCAGAAACACCAGCTTCCCGTCCGACTTCCGAGGGAAATCAGACAGAGCAGCCTCGAAGTCACCCTCTATCCCATGACCTAAAAGGAGCTTGAGGGTGGTCTCTGAGCCGCGTACCATCAGGGTGCGAGCAAAACTCGCCATAGTCGAAGTTCCCGGGCCAAGGACGTCGGCGAAGCCATCCATAGTCGACGGAAGTTGGCTAGACAGGAACACGCCCTTGTATACGGCGCCGAGTGTGCTCGTAGACTTGGCAAGTGCATCCTTCAAAAAATCGCCACCCGCCAATAGCACGGTCGAGGGACAAATCGCCACTCGCCAGGTCCACAGGTGTCGGTGTGCCAACAGCTCCTTCAAAAAATCAGAGAGAACAAAAACTCTTACACAAAACTCAACGGCAACAAAAGTAAACAAAAAGTGGCATATTTTACTAACCGCCCACGTCTTGGGTGAGGCTAGCCAGCCGCTCAGCATACTCTTTCTCGCGCAAGGCAGCAGAGTCCTTGGCATCATCCAAAGCCTTCTTTGACTCGGCGCGCTGGGCGGCGAGTGCCTCCTCTAGCTCCTTCACCCGAGACTCAGCCGATGCCTTGTCATCTGCATTTGATGGCAAGAAGTGACTTGTGCCGCCCCGACCCGACTGCTATACAGTGATACTGTGTCCCCGGTTATCCAATACCACCAGACACACTATCAAAGTATAATAGAGAGATCAAGACTTGGGGAACAACTGGCACATCACAGACTCTACGACACAAAACATTATAGTTCAACTCTTATAATAGAGAAAGATAGCAAATATTACAACCAGAGGTCACAGACCCAACAGTACATCATGCGGAAGCGAAATAAGTTGTTCTAAACAACAAGATCCAAATTATGGCCTAAGAGGCCTATAGATAAACATTCCAGCGCCAGCTGTTCCGGGATGTCCCAAGCTGCCACCTGGGAACCCCAGACTACTCGTCGACGTCCACATAGAACCCACCTTCAGCGTCGGTGAAGTCCTCCACTGAAAATTAACAAACGACGTTGAGTTCGACGAACTCGCAAGATTAATTAGAGCTACTAGCTCGATGAGTGGCTTTCAAAGGTTTTATGGCTGTTTTGCGTAAAGCTGGTTTTCTTTATAAGAGACACCTGGCATCGACTAATCAGAATATTTAAAAAGGGGGTAAGAAGTAAACTCTTTTCTTCTGATCATCTTCATCATCAACCACCATCATTCACTGCACATGTCTACCAAGGCACCTCTCCGAATCACCCTCGAGGAAGTCAACCTTGCATTCTTGGTAGTACCTCTAGTACTCAGTTTTTAATCATTCCTGTTCAAGTTATTCTATGATCCTACCTTCACTTCCCAAGTCGTCCATAACCGCGGACACGGCTTTTCGAAAAGATTTACCCTGCAGGGGTGTACAAATGTTTGCCACGCGTACCGTCTGGCCCATTACCTAGCTTTTAGCTCTCTTCCTTGGAGAGCCGGCTGGGTGGGAGCGGTGTCGACTTCTCCCTCGTTAAGGACTTTCCAGGATCATCAGTGGCGGTAGGACTGCCAGGATCACATCACCCCGCCCCACGGCCACTCATTTTTCCTAACACCACCATCCTCATCTCATTTCATACCACCATCATCACGCACGCGCAAATGGAAGCCCGAACTAGAGGACCCTGGCTAGTCCCGCTCGTTTAGTCTATGAGGGTTCCTGCACTACGAATGCATAGGCCTCACGCATGGTTGCACGCTCAGTCTTGGTTCAAGAGGTAAAGAACTCACACTTAGGCGGCGAGAACGAGACAACCCACCACATTCCCCGTGGCCTCTCATCCCTGCCTTTAAGCAATTTATTATCCATCACCGCCATTTTCCATCACATCCGGCCATTCCATCAACTGTTCCAACTATGAAACATCCACCGGACATCTAAGCATTTAAACTAAGCATGGCTAAGCATATACATAGCAATTATACTTATCTCAGGCCAACACTTCGATCCTATGGATATTAGGGCGGATACAGGTAATGGCAACAGATTTCTAATGCAACTGATAGGACACTCTAATCCAAGGAAAAGACATTTGGAACCGAATGCAATATTATAGTGGGGAAAATAATTGCGGAAATATAGGAGGAGACATGCTCAGAGGGGGGGTTACGCTTGCCTTGTTCAGGGGGACTGGTAATACGGTTCGTCAGGGTATTGCGGTGGCACCCCGACTGATTGATCTATTGATGCATAAAAACACCGGAAAGACAACAATCAATAAGCACTCATGCATAACAAATGCAATGCTCAAACACATGATGAGATGACATTTTAATGCACTGTAATTAACTGACAAGTTAAATGGGGTGCAAGGAAATATTTTTATTAACTAAAACAATTAACCCCATAATTATCCTAGTGTTTCTCCCTAACTTCTAAAAGTGCAGTACATTAAGTGTGCTCAAATATGCATGCAAATGATGTTAATGGACAGTACGTAATTAATGTGAGCATTTTGATATATTAAACACTATCTTCTGATTATCCGATAAAAGTTATTGCATTTTCAAACTTTGATTTAATGCTGCCATTTTACCAAGTCATTTTAAACAACACTAGGTCTAATTATCCATGTTTGGAAAAGTGGGGAAACATGAAGTAAATTAAGTGCTGAACATTTTGATAGGTCACACATAATTTTTGGATCATTATTCATCAAGTTATTGAATTTACCAAAAAGTATTATTTCTGCCCTTTTAGTTATTTTAATAAAACAGCAACTAATTTAATTTAGTTGGATGTGTGAGTTATACCATTAGGTAGAGTTTATTTAACTGAACATTTTGGTATATTATTTGTAATTTCTGGGTCAGTATTTAAAAAGATATGCATTTTCCAAACTTAAACGAATTTCTGTCTGTTTTAAATAATTACAGAAAACGCAGTGAAACTTTTTATACCGGACGAGGGGCTACGCACGGTCACTGACCGCTGGGACCCGTGGCCACGTCTGCGCTGACTGGGCGGGGTACGTCTGCGCTGGCCTCCACGGTCGCTGACCGGTGGGGCCCGCCTGTCAGTGCGGATTAAAAATGAAAAAGGGGTGCGCTTCGCGTCTGCGGGGTTCGAACTCGCGACGCGGCGCTGGTGGATCGTGGCCGTTGCCGCTGGGCCAGATGGGTGGTTGTGATAGGATACGTGCACGCAACTTTTTGAGGTGAGGCCAGTGCACGGCGGCGACGCGCACGGCCGCGGTGATCACCGGCGACGACGCGCATGGAGTCGACGGCAGCGCACGCGTTCGTCCTGATTTCTACCCGAGTTGGACGCGTACATGCTTGGGCTATTCCCTGGCGGCGATAGCGACCAAATGGTCGTCGGGTACGGCGACGGCGATGAGCTAAGGCGGCAGCGAGCCACGGCCTAGCGACGCGCCGACGAACTACGGCGAAACGAGCTGAATCAAGATGTCTAGGAGATCCGCATGCTCACCTCGAAGCGTGGGTACTCGCAGCGGTGACGGAGAAGGTCGGAGGAGGTCGCGCGCTTGCTCGGAGTCCGGCGGCCGAAGAGGAAGAAGAAGAGGTAGAACTTGCGAACGGGGGCGCCCCGGTTCGATTCCTTCCACGGAGAGGAAGAGGACGACGCGGCGAGGCTCCCGTGGTCTTCGATCTGCTCCGCGGTTCCTCTAGCGACGGCGAGGCGACGGCGAGCTCGGCTCGGTCTCGGCCATGGCAGGGGAAGAAAAGGAGAGGAAGAAATATCTGGGGACAGGGGAGAGAGTGAGCGGCCTCGTGTGCCTTCTTATCCTTGCCGCAGGGGAGAGGAGAGCAAGGGGGGTCCGGTGCGGCATCGTGGGGGGCCTCCTTCGCTCGCCGGCATCGGCGCGTCCGTGTCGGGCGGGAGGAGAGAGACGGCGCCCATTTTACAAAAACCCCCCTGGCTGCATTGTTCTACTTACAGTTAAGTCCTTTGGTTTTGTTTCTCTATTTTCCTTTTAAAACCAGTAGCTGTTTAGGTATTTTATTAAGGCACTTAAACTAGTTCAAAAATTATGAAAATATTTGTGCAGCCTCCCCATGTCATGTAGAGGCTCCACAAAATTTGGCGTCTCAAAATAAAATGTTTTGAGCAAGATTTGTTCATAGGGTTTGATTATGGCAATTTTGCTTAATTCCAAAATTATAATCGCTAGAATTTTCAGAGCAAGTTCAAAATATTATTTCTGAACTCTTGGAACTTCCTTGACAAATATGGATTAGTATTTATATTTGTGTTTGTCAAAAAAAACACATTTGAATTACAAGGATTGAATTTAAGTGGTGCTCTTGTTTCCATTTGTTTTTAAATTGTTTTCTTATCTTTAATCCAACTTGAACACTTAAACAGATGATGCCATGATGCATGAATGAATGCAAAAGTGAAAATTTGGTTCACATTTTAGGTTCACAAACTTGGGCTGTTACAATTCTACCCTCCTTACAGGAATCTCGTCCCGAGATTCTAAGATTGCGGAAAGAAGTCGGGATACTCCTCACGAAGACTAGACTCCCTTTCCCAGGTTGCTTCTTCTTCGGAATGGTGAGACCACTGAATTTTTAGGAACTTGGTGGTCTTATTACGAGTCTTCCTTTCTGCTTCATCCAGGACACGGATGGGGTGCTCGCGATAAGTGAGATCTTCCTGGATATCTAGCTCCTCATGATTGACTCCATGGATAGGATCTTTGAAACAACGGCGAAGTTGGGATACATGAAACACGTCATGCACATCTGGGAAGTTGGCTGGTAACTCCAATTGATAAGAAAGATCTCCCCGCTTGGCCAGAACAGTGAAAGGGCCAATGTAGCGAGGGGCCAATTTTCCCTTGATCCCGAAGCGGCGAACGCCTCGAAGGGGAGAGACACGGAGGTAAGCTTTATCACCGATTTCATAGTGAACCTCCTGGTGATGCTTGTCATAGTAACTCTCTGTCGAGACTGAGCAATCTTCAGATTCTCTCTTATGATTCTGACCTTCTCCTCAGCTTCATTGATCACATCCGGACCAAAGAGTGCTCTCTCCGGTCTCGGACCAATTTAGAGGAGTGCGGCATTTCCTTCCATAGAGAACCTCAAATGGAGCCATGCCCAGGCTAGCTTGATAGCTGTTGTTGTAGGAGAACTCCGCGAAAGGAAGGTACTTCTCCCAACCTTGCCAAAAGAGATTACACATGCCCTAAGCATGTCCTCCAAAACTTGGTTCACTCTCTCAGTCTGACCATCGGTTTGAGGATGGAACGCTGTGCTGAAGTTGAGACGAGTTCCCATGGCAGTTTGGAAACTAGTCCAAAACTTGGAGGTGAATAGGCTTCCACGATCAGAAATTATCTTCTTGGGAACACCGTGGAGGACGACGATACGAGAAGCATACAGGTCTGCCAACTTGGCAGCGGTAATGTCAACGCGAACGGGGAGGAAGTGAGCCACTTTTGAGAGTCGGTCAATGATGACCCAGATGGCATCGTTTCCTTTTGGAGACTTTGGCAGACCAGTAATGAAGTCCATACCAATTTCATCCCATTTCCACTCGGGGACTGCAATAGGGCGAAGAGTGCCGGCAGGCCTTTGATGTTCAGCCTTTACCCGTCGACAGGTGTCGCATTCAGCAACATACTTGGCGATTTCTCGTTTCATCCGAGTCCACCAAAACTGTGGTCGGAGGTCTTGGTACATCTTGGTACTACCGGGATGGATAGAGAGAGGAGATTCATGAGCCTCTTGGAGGATCATCCCTCTCAATTTTTGTTTCTTTGGCACTACCAAGCGGTCACCAAAATAAACAACTCCGGATTCATTGACAGAAAAACATTTTGCCTTCCCGCTAGCAATGTTCTCCTTGATCTTTTGAATACCCTTGTCACGGGTTTGAGCTTCCTTTATCTGGTCTACAAGGGTAGATTTGATTTCCAGATTTGCAAGGTAGCCAGAGGGAACAATTTCCAGGTTCAAACGGGCGAACTCTTCATGAAGAGCAGGTTGAGCCTTTTCAATCATCAGATTGTTGCAATAAGACTTCCGACTTAGCGCGTCAGCCACGACGTTTGCTTTGCCGGGCTGATAGTTCAGACTCACATTATAGTCTGCGATTAACTCCAACCATCTTCTCTGCCTGAGATTCAGGTCTGGCTGGGTGAAGAGATACTTCAGACTCTTATGATCCGAGAAAATTCGCAACGGTTACCAAACAGGTATGGTCTCCATTGCTTCAGAGCATAAACAACAGCAGCAAGTTCTAGATCATGAGTTGGGTAATTGAGCTCATGCGGCTTAAGTTGGCGGGAAGCATACGCCACCACATGGCCATCTTGCATCAATACACAACCCAGGCCTTGTAGAGAGGCGTCACAGAAGACGACGAAATCCTTGCTTGTGTCCGGCAAGACAAGCACAGGAGCGGACGTGAGCTTGGCTTTCAGTGTTTGGAAACTCTCTTCAGCTTCGGCTGACCATACAAACTTTTTATCCTTCTTGAGAAGGTCAGTCAGGGCCTTGGCTATCTTGGAGAAACCTTCGATGAATCGGCGGTAATAACCTGCCAATCCGAGAAGCTACGGATGTCCTTAACTGACATTGGAGTTTTCCAATCCAGAATAGACTGAATCTTGTCAGGAATGACAGCCACACCATTAGCGGATATCACATGACCAAGGAAGACAAGGTTATCCAACCAAAACTCACACTTGGAGAACTTGGCATAGAGGCGGTGTTCTCGAAGTCGTGTCAGAACCAACCGAAGATGTTCGGCATGCTCTTCATCGGTTTTTGAATAGACGAGGATGTCATCAATGTAAATGACGACAAACTTGTCAAGATAATCCATGAAGATGGAGTTCATGAGCCTCATGAAAGTAGCTGGAGCATTGGTGAGGCCAAAAGACATGACGGTATACTCATATGAGCCGTAACGAGTAACAAATGCCGTCTTTGGAATATCCTCCTTTCTGATTTTTATCTGATGGTATCCTGACCTCAGATCCATCTTGGAGAATACGGTTGCACCAGCTAACTGATCCAACAGATCATTGATACGAGGAATAGGATACTTGTTCTTGATTGTCACCGCATTCAACGGTCGATAGTCAGAGACTAGACGAGGCACGGTAGAATCCCTCTTCTTGACAAAGAGTACCGGACAACCCCAAGGTGAACTGCTAGGCTGAATGAAATCCTTCGCTAACAGTTGATCAATTTGCTCCTTCAACAGAGCCAACTCTTCCACCGGCATACGGTAGGGCTTCTTGGAAATTGGAGCAGTACCGGGAAGTAGATCTATGACAAACTCCACACTTCGGTCAGGAGGCATGCCAGGCAATTCTTCCGGGAACACATCCGGGAAGTCACACACCACGTGTATGTCCTGGATTTCAGGAGGGGATTCGCCTTCCATAAAGCAAAGGAGAATCTCAGGTGAGTTGGGTACGACGGCGGACGGAGGTATTGATGTTGCAGGCCAATACTTCACAATGTCACCGGAAGGAGCGGTCACGTAATGGTCTTGGCGGCACAGTCGAGATTAGCCCGGTATTTGGTTAGCCAGTTCATGCCCAATATGACATCAATGCCTTTGGACTTCAGAGCTACCAAGGCATAAGGAAAAGACAAGGAACCTATATTAATCTGGACCTCAGGAGTAACCCCATCGGTTTGCCATTTGGAGCCAGGAGTGGCAATCACCAAGGGATGGCTCATTTTCTCGAACGGTATGTTGTGGTCTTTTGCAAAAGCTATGGATATGAATGAATGCGATGCTCCAGAGTCAAACAAAACTGTAGCTGAATTGCCGTTGATTCGTAACTCACCCATAAGGACGCCGGGGTCCTCTTCAGCTTCTTCAGCAGAGACGTGGTTCAGGCGACCACGCACCATAGGTCCAGCCTTGCCAGCTGGAGTGGCGGGGGCTCGTGCAGGGTTCCCGTGATAGGTGCCTTCTGGGGGCACTCCCTGGAGTAGTGGCCGGCCTGGCCACAGCTGTAGCAAGTGTTTCCAGGAGGGACAGATAGCTGAGGGCGATACCCACTTCCGCTCGCCCCAGGTCGAAGTAGTGGGGCGCGGCGGTGGTGGCCTGTATCCCGCGGCCCTCGGCAAGAATGGAGCACGCGGCACAGCGCTGTAGGGAACGAAAACCCTGCGCTTCTTGCTCTGAGAAGCCGAGGAACTCGAGTGGTCCCCTGGTGCTGGCCTCTTGGAAGCCTCAAATTCCTTCCTTCCTTGCTCAAGAGTAAGAGCCTGGTTGAACAGCTCCTGGTAGTTCTGAAACTTGAAGGGCAGCAACTCATAGCGGAGCCTCGGCGAAAGCCCCTTGCGGAACAACTCCTGCTTGTCAGCATCATTGGTCACGTCCCGTGGGGCGTAACGAGAGAGATGGTTGAATTTGCACCCATAAGCTCGAAGATCCATGTTACCCTGGTGTAGATCCAGGAACTCCCTCCTCTTCAGGTCCATGATTGGCTGAGGTATGTACGCCGCACGAAAGGCTGCGCGGAACTCTGCCCAAGTGAAACATGGTCTGCGGCGAATAGTGCCACATGACTCTCCCACCAGCAGCCAGCCGCACCAGTCAGGAGGTAGGTGGCGAAGTTGACTTGCTCGGCCACTGGGACATGCAGCGCGCCGAACTGGCGCTCCAGAGCGCGAAGCCAGTCATCAGCATCCAGTGGCTCCTTAGCATCAGCGAATGTAGGTGGCTGTGAGCGCAGGAACTCAGTGAGAGTGTTGCAGCCATTCCTCTGTGCATTCTGCTGCACCAACTGCTCAAGCAATCGCTCATTGCGCCCACGGTTCTCCTCAATGGCCATCAAGACCTGAGCCATCGAGGGCGGTGGCGGTGGTTCCTCATCATTGTTGTTTCCGCGTCCCCCTCGAGCCATTCTGGAGAATTGACAAGGACACAGTTAGTATCTATCTCCAAATGGTCGAGACAATCGCATTAGCGTCTACTCAAGTACACAGACTAGGGACGATAATACATTGTGTAACAATTAACAAGGAGTCAACAGGATAGAACTTGGGTCGAAGATCAGCATCATGTGCTACTAGCGTGGGTTTCAAATAGTTAAGAAACCATGTGATTCAACACCCTCTAGTCGGCACAATCCGGGACCTTATGTTCAAGTCCTTGGGTAAAAACCCAAAGAAGGATCAAAAGATTAGACTCGGTAGGAATATCTGAGTTGACTTGGGGATTTCAACGCAGCGGGAGCAACCGGGCACATAACACTCAAGGTCGAACCCACCCACGTTATCCTAAAGTTTTGAGGTGATAGACGAGAAGTAAAACTTTTAACTCAAATCGAGGTAAGATAGCTCCGAGATTAGAGTGTAACCAGGTAAGGAGTAAAAAGAATCCTAAGAGGGTTTTCACAACTCATTTTTAGGTTAAAATATTTTCACAAACACTAGACTCAACGTCGACCAGTAGAAGGGTTTCCTACAGGCAGTACTGCTCTGATACCAACTTGTGCCGCCCCGACCCGACTGCTATACAGTGATACTGTGTCCCCGGTTATCCAATACCACCAGACACACTATCAAAGTATAATAGAGAGATCAAGACTTGGGAACAACTGGCACATCACAGACTCTACGACACAAAACATTATAGTTCAACTCTTATAATAGAGAAAGATAGCAAATATTACAACCAGAGGTCACAGACCCAACAGTACATCATGCGGAAGCGAAATAAGTTGTTCTAAACAACAAGATCCAAATTATGGCCTAAGAGGCCTATAGATAAACATTCCAGCGCCAGCTGTTCCGGGATGTCCCAAGCTGCCACCTGGGAACCCCAGACTACTCGTCGACGTCCACATAGAACCCACCTTCAGCGTCGGTGAAGTCCTCCACTGAAAATTAACAAACGACGTTGAGTTCGACGAACTCGCAAAATTAATTAGAGCTACTAGCTCGATGAGTGGCTTTCAAAGGTTTTATGGCTGTTTTGCGTAAAGCTGGTTTTCTTTATAAGAGACACCTGGCATCGACTAATCAGAATATTTAAAAAGGGGGTAAGAAGTAAACTCTTTTCTTCTGATCATCTTCATCATCAACCACCATCATTCACTGCACATGTCTACCAAGGCACCTCTCCGAATCACCCTCGAGGAAGTCAACCTTGCATTCTTGGTAGTACCTCTAGTACTCAGTTTTTAATCATTCCTGTTCAAGTTATTCTATGATCCTACCTTCACTTCCCAAGTCGTCCATAACCGCGGACACGGCTTTTCGAAAAGATTTACCCTGCAGGGGTGTACAAATGTTTGCCACGCGTACCGTCCGGCCCATTACCTAGCTTTTAGCTCTCTTCCTTGGAGAGCCGGCTGGGTGGGAGCGGTGTCGACTTCTCCCTCGTTAAGGACTTTCCAGGATCATCAGTGGCGGTAGGACTGCCAGTGTCACATCACCCCGCCCCACGGCCACTCATTTTCCTAACACCACCATCTCATCTCATTTCATACCACCATCATCACGCACGCGCAAATGGAAGCCCGAACTAGAGGACCCTGGCTAGTCCCGCTCGAGTTATTTAGTCTATGAGGGTTCCTGCACTACGAATGCATAGGCCTCACGCATGGTTGCACGCTCAGTCTTGGTTCAAGAGGTAAAGAACTCACACTTAGGCGGCGAGAACGAGACAACCCACCACATTCCCCGTGGCCTCTCATCCCTGCCTTTAAGCAATTTATTATCCATCACCACCATTTTCCATCACATCCGGCCATTCCATCAACTGTTCCAACTATGAAACATCCACCGGACATCTAAGCATTTAAACTAAGCATGGCTAAGCATATACATTGCAATTATACTTATCTCAGGCCAACACTTCGATCCTATGGATATTAGGGCGGATACAGGTAATGGCAACAGCTTTCTAATGCAACTGATAGGACACTCTAATCCAAGCAAAAGACATTTGGAACCGAATGCAATATTATAGTGGGGAAAATAATTGCGGAAATATAGGAGGAGACATGCTCAGAGGGGGGGTTACGCTTGCCTTGTTCAGGGGGCTGGTAATACGGTTCGTCAGGGTATTGCGGTGGCACCCCGACTGATTGATCTATTGATGCATAAAAACACCGGAAAGACAACAATCAATAAGCACTCATGCATAACAAATGCAATGCTCAAACACATGATGAGATGACATTTTAATGCACTGTAATTAACTGACAAGTTAAATGGGGTGCAAGGAAATATTTTTATTAACTAAAACAATTAACCCCATAATTATCCTAGTGTTTCTCCCTAACTTCTAAAAGTGCAGTACATTAAGTGTGCTCAAATATGCATGCAAATGATGTTAATGGACAGTACGTAATTAATGTGAGCATTTTGATATATTAAACACTATCTTCTGATTATCCGATAAAAGTTATTGCATTTTCAAACTTTGATTTAATGCTGCCATTTTACCAAGTCATTTTAAACAACACTAGGTCTAATTATCCATGTTTGGAAAAGTGGGGAAACATGAAGTAAATTAAGTGCTGAACATTTTGATAGGTCACACATAATTTTTGGATCATTATTCATCAAGTTATTGAATTTACCAAAAAGTATTATTTCTGCCCTTTTAGTTATTTTAATAAAACAGCAACTAATTTAATTTAGTTGGATGTGTGAGTTATACCATTAGGTAGAGTTTATTTAACTGAACATTTTGGTATATTATTTGTAATTTCTGGGTCAATATTTAAAAAGATATGCATTTTCCAAACTTAAACGAATTTCTGTCAGTTTTAAATAATTACAGAAAACGCAGTGAAACTTTTTATACCGGGCGAGGGGCTACGCACGGTCACTGACCGCTGGGACCCGTGGCCACGTCTGCACTGACTGGGCGGGGTACGTCTGCGCTTGCCTCCACGGTCGCTGACCGGTGGGGCCCGCCTGTCAGTGCGGATTAAAAATGAAAAAGGGGTGCGCTTCGCGTCTGCGGGGTTCGAACTCGCGACGCGGCGCTGGTGGATCGTGGCCATTGCCGCTGGGCCAGATGGGTGGTTGTGATAGGATACGTGCACGCAACTTTTTGAGGTGAGGCCAGTGCACGACGGCGACGCGCACGGCCGCGGTGATCACCGGCGACGACGCGCATGGAGTCGACGGCAGCGCACGCGTTCGTCCTGATTTCTACCCGAGTTGGACGCGTACATGCGTGGGCTATTCCCTGGCGGCGATAGCGACAAAATGGTCGTCGGGTACGGCGACGGCGATGAGCTAAGGCGGCAACGAGCCACGGCCCAGCGACGCGCCGACGAACTACGGCGAAACGAGCTGAATCAAGATGTCTAGGAGATCCGCATGCTCACCCTCGAAGCGTGGGTACTCGCAGCGGTGACGGAGAAGGTCGGAGGAGGTCGCGCGCTTGCTCGGAGTCCGGCGGCCGAAGAGGAAGAAGAAGAGGTAGAACTTGCGAACGGGGGCGCCCCGGTTCGATTCCTTCCACGGAGAGGAAGAGGACGACGCGGCGAGGCTCCCCGTGGTCTTCGATCTGCTCCGCGGTTCCTCTAGCGACGGCGAGGCGACGGCGAGCTCGGCTCGGTCTCGGCCATGGCAGGGGAAGAAAAGGAGAGGAAGAAATATCTGGGGACAGGGGAGAGAGTGAGCGGCCTCGTGTGCCTTCTTATCCTTGCCACAGGGGAGAGGAGAGCAAGGGGGGTCCGGTGCGGCATCGTGGGGGGCCTCCTTCGCTCGCCGGCATCGGCGCGTCCGTGTCGGGCGGGAGGAGAGAGACGGCGCCCATTTTACAAAAACCCCCCTGGCTGCATTGTTCTACTTACAGTTAAGTCCTTTGGTTTTGTTTCTCTATTTTCCTTTTAAAACCAGTAGCTGTTTAGGTATTTTATTAAGGCACTTAAACTAGTTCAAAAATTATGAAAATATTTGTGCAGCCTCCCCATGTCATGTAGAGGCTCCACAAAATTTGGCGTCTCAAAATAAAATGTTTTGAGCAAGATTTGTTCATAGGGTTTGATTATGGCAATTTTGCTTAATTCCAAAATTATAATCGCTAGAATTTTCAGAGCAAGTTCAAAATATTATTTCTGAACTCTTGGAACTTCCTTGACAAATATGGATTAGTATTTGTATTTGTGTTTGTCAAAAACAAACACATTTGAATTACAAGGATTGAATTTAAGTGGTGCTCTTGTTTCCATTTGTTTTTAAATTGTTTTCTTATCTTTAATCCAACTTGAACACTTAAACAGATGATGCCATGATGCATGAATGAATGCAAAAGTGAAAATTTGGTTCACATTTTAGGTTCACAAACTTGGGGCTGTTACATGACTCAAAGCATTCGACTAAGCAAAGACAGCAAAAAGAGCTTTCGAGGCAGCAAATACACTTACATGTGAGCTGTTCCAGGTCAGCGCGTAACGTGTTTCTCTCCTGCTCCATCTGGATAAAAGCTTTGCCCGATTCTACCAAGTTGAGGTAGTAAGGCTACAAGTATACGAAACCAGCATAAGTTATACATAACAAGTACCGTATGCGGACTCGGCAAAAGACACTTACGTGCTCAGTCCAAGGCGCATGCTTCAAAGCAGATGTTCCGACCTCCGGAGTTGCAGCACTCGTAGCCTTGGCCGTTTCAATGGCAGTAGCAGTGGCTACTGATTGAACGATCTCAGGAGCAACAAGAGAGACGTCCGGGTGTTCAGGGGTCGAAGTTCTGTCGGCTGGAGGAGTCAGAGGACGCACAGTCTCAGCACTGCGAGTGACAGAAGAAATACAACATAAGCAGCAATGTCAACCAGCAAAAACCTTGGTACAAAAAGCTTAGGAGCAAACCTGTGCTCTTCTTCCTCATCAGTGTCGAGGTTGTGAAAGTTTGGCCTGCAAAAAGCAGCTCCTCACCCGATGGGGGAGGAGGAGCTGAGCTCAACAGGCTTACGTTCAAAGGAGCAGCTGTGGCAGCAGGAGACGAGCCCGAGTCTCCGTCATCCTTCACATCTGACTCCTTCACGGGTGAACTCGTGGAGGAAGACACACCTCGGGCCACCTGACGGTGCTTGCGAGTGGGAACCTCGCTCACATGATCAGTCATGGCGGGCTCCTCGACCTGTACTTCCTCTGCCCCTTCCTCTTCGATCTCTTCCATAGGAGATGTGGTAGCCGAAGGTAGAGGCGATTCATCCCCTCCCTTCGTTTCTACCGTTTGCACCTCCGTTTCATGAGTTGGACCATCTTCGGGAAGAGGAGGAAGGGTTGATGCAGTTGAATGGCCCCGCATACCAAATACAGCAGTTGAAAGTTACAAAGATGCACAACAAAATAGCAAAACCAGGAGATCATAAACTTGATCGTTCACTAACCTCCTCCAAAGGCCTTTCAGCACCATAAGGAGTGATATGGCAGTCGACGTTGCAGGGCTCGCTGGATTTCGTGCTGGTAATGGACTGCACATGTGACACCAGCTCGCTCTGCGACAGTTCCTCCTTGCTCATTCGGGTGACGTCGAGCGCACCCTCATACTCCCACATGGGGTGGGCTCGAGCGCGGAGCGGCCACACCCGCATCTTCACAAAGGTGGCAATCAAGTGCACACCAGTTACGCTGCTTGGCAGCTCTACAATCTTCGACAGCAGAGGCGCCGCCTCTGCCTTTTCTTCAGCCGAAAGCGGGTGGTCCCGGGCATTCGTCCTCGCGAGTATACCAGCAGTCGAAAATGGCGGGACACCTTCCTGGTCGACGCGCACATAAAACCACCTCTTCCTGCACCCTTGCGCCGAGTCGACTGGCTTCAGGGCGAAGTAGCGGGTGTCGTTGCCCACCTGGATCCCGAAGCCGCCAACAGGATAGGTGCGGCCGCCTCGGTTGTTGGGCCGGACCATGAAAATCAACTTCCAGAGGGCCCAGCTGGGAGAAACTCCCAAGTAGCACTCGCACAAAACCATAAAGCAGTCAATGTGCATAATGCCATTCGGGATGAAATCATAGATTTGCACCCCGTAAGCAAACATCAAACCACGAACAAAGTCGTGGAGGGGAAACGAAAAACCCCTAGGTAGACACTCCGCAAAACAAACGCGCTCGTTAGCGCGATGCTCGGGGAGTACCTCCTTGGGCGATGGCGCGCGGACGAACAGCTGGTCCGCGGGTGGCAGCATTCCCTCCTCGCGAAGCTTGTCCAGATGCGCCTCCTTAATGGTGGATTTCACCCAATCGCCGTCACTTTCTTGAGATCGACGACGGGCGCAGATGCGCCAGCTGCAGTCTTCTTCCCCTTCAGAGTGGCCGCATCGGTCGCGGGCGCGTCGGCAGCATCTTTTCTCTTTGGCGCCATGGCAGTGGTGGCTAAGGGGAACAGCGGGAGCTCGGACACAAGAACAATGGGGAAGCGAGAGGAAGACGACGAAGCAGGGGCGGCGCGCAAAGCAAATGGCAAGTAAAAACAATGCCAGCGCCGTTCCCCCTATTTACCACAAATCAAAAGCGATCATAACCGTTCAGGTCATAATCGTGCGTTCCGCACGCAATCCCACCGTACACGTGGCAACTGCGGAGGGCAACCGTCGCCGGCCACTCCGCCCACTACGCACGCAAAAAGAGGAGCCATCATCACGCCTCCGTCAAAAGTGGGCCAGCGCGGTCAAATCTAGCCCAAACGGCACCGTCGTTCGGTCAGTGCTGCACAATGGGCCCACATATGTGTCACGTCCCATCCATCGCAACATAACCCACGCCACCACGTGTCAGGCAGCGCAGTCGCCAAAAAACGTCATCCCTGACATCATTGCAAGCGATCCATTCAGAAAAGCATTCGAGTTCGCCCAATGCATATCAGTCACTCGATTGCCTCGCTTGATTTAGGTGTGAAAAATCAACGTTAAAGAAAAAAATGGTCACTCGAACGTTCCTTCGACTAAATGCATATTACTCCCATCGGGAGCATATCAAAAATTTCTTTGACTGAGAGCGTATGGGATAAAAAGATTTGAGATTATCCTCCATTGCAAGCAATAAAGCACAATCTCGGGGGCTACTCCCATCGGGAGCGCTGTCGCGCACCCGATAGAATAACGACAAAGAGTCAGTCGACAAAAGGCTCGACTCAGTTCATATACAAAATCATACTCGAAACATTCCCGAGTTGCGTCCGCCGCAAATACCTTGGATGCTGCACGCATAGTGCAAAGGTAAGACCCGCCGAACTTTCGAGCTGGGCTAAGGACCGTTCCAGCAACGTCAATCCTTATACTTTCCGTGTCAGCAGACATGATGAAAAATCCCGACGGATGTGTTGGGTAAATTTCAATGTTATACTACAGATCGATTCAGTAAGACCTCCGCGGCCTAGTCGAGTCTGACCAGTCTGTTCCAGATTCGAGTCCGGGGACTCGAGTCTGATTGAAAGCTAGTAAGGTTTTACCCGAATGTGTAGTTAACTGGCCCCGATCTGTCGAGTGTACCGGGCCTACTAAGCTATTATCCCTTGATTATCATAAGCAAAAACCAAAGTCGATGAAATACTCGACATAGCCAACATGTGCTATTCATACAGGAATTCCAATTACAACATACAAGTACAAAGCATATGACGTGCACTTATGAATGAGTCCATGCCCGATTCTTCGAGTCAGACAAGTACTCGGGGGCTACTGACAAGGATATACATCTCGGGTACCCTACCACAAGGGTACCTAGTGCACGTGTCGACTAAGGCCCAACTATCAAGAGCCTACATGAAGCCCATGACGAAAGACCCAACAAGATGGAGTATCCTCCAGGATTAGAAATAGGCATAGTCGGTTTAGGCTTTCCTTACATGTAATCTGGGTCGGTTACGAACTCCCGACACCCAGCCTATTATATAAAGGTTGGGAGGGCCGTCGATCCAGGAAAAGCAATACTCGAACCACCAAAAGCCCTAGCGAGATCGACATCTCGCCGGAGCCTGTGACACCCCTCCCTGGCACATCTTGCCAGAGAGGCAGTCGTCCCGTGCGCCATCCCAAGATAACTGGCCGCACGTCACAACAGTGTAACATAATGGAAATCATTACACAATCAGGCACATCAGTGCTACAAATGGTTTACAAGGCCATCAGGGAATGACAAAATATCAATCCCAGCATGGCACGATACAGAGTTTTAACTGGCAGCGGAAGACATATGAGAGGCTACGGCTTGGAGCGGCTCCACTCCACAGGTTCTGGCTGGGCTACTGATCCTAGCACGCTCTTGCTTCACATCCTTACTAGGGTGGAAGGTGAATCCTCGACAAAACCTGGCCACAATCACAAGGCCCGTGAGTACATTAATATGCACTCAGCAAGAATCGCCACTCACCACAAAAAATCCAACAATCATGCAACAAGATGTACATTGGAAATAAAATCCTACAACATGGCAAGAGTCTACTCGAGATAGACCAATATGATAACATAAAGGTAGCATGGCATCACAAACAAAACTTGGCATAAGCAAACAACAAGAGTATCACCAGTACAGAGTCCAAGCCAGGTGTGGTTGGATCGTATACCGGCAATCAAACAAAGAGGTTACCTGTGACGAGTAGACGAGTGTATCAGTGGGTACCAAACCTTATAATTACTCCTGTCAACACAATCAGGCTTCCAAGCCTCTAGCCAACTCTGGCTATCAATCCAGCCAACTCTGGCTATCTCCCGGGGCACGCACGGTTGATGTTGGCTCTGGCCTAACTATAGGCTTCCAACGCATCACACCGCCATCCCATTCACCTCACAAGTAACATTCCCTGCATCATCTTATTGTTCATTTAGTGAAATCAGGTTGTTCATCTTTCTTTCAAACAAGCCTTAGGTTTAACCTCCTGACACGACAAAGACACACAGTGTGACCGACACTGAACTGGTGTTCCATAACCTTGGAACGAGGCTAGACATCCATATTTGACACTCTCGAGAGGTTGCAGATACCACCCACCTAAGTGCACCACACTCAGCCGGTACTTTAGGATATCATCCTTAAGGCGAACTCAGCAAGATACACTCACCTGGCCGTTCACGCTACCAAGACACTCCCTGTATAGCCACCGACATAACTCTATGCCTTATGCAGAAGTGAATCCGGCACGTCCCCAACCCATGAGCGACGCCTAGCTCCGGAACCTTCGCAAGACTAGCCCCGACCAACTATGGTACCGACTAGACTTGCCAAAATGGTAGCATCAAAGGAGGCTCAATAGGATTACGTAGGTCAAGGCCCGCCCATGTGAGCGACAGTGGCAGTGCTTTCGATGTTCAGATTAGTGGTACCGTGGACTGACCCTATCGTTGTTTGGAGGGGTGTTTCATTTAATCAAGTTCCATCATTCACAAGTCCAAAACCAAGAGGATTAGTCCAACACAACAATCACTATATCATAATATATCATCACATGACAAAATATTAGCAACACAATAAATCAAGCAATAGTAGTATCCATGTCCAACTTAGCAAAATAAAAAGAACGTCAACCGGAAGACTACGGAGGCGAACCCGCCGACCAGCGCCTTCTCGTTTGACAAAAGAAAAGAAACGTCAACCGGATGACTGTGGCAGGAGGTCTTCCGCTGGCAAGCGCCTTCTCGTTTGACAAGGAAAAAGAAACGTCGACCGGAAGACTGTGGCAGCGGTCTTCCGCTGGCAAGCTCCTTCACAGATCGACTACAAAAGATAACATAGTGGGTCAATCGGACGACTGTGGCGGTTCCTCCAGCCAGCGCCCTCGCAGATTAATTACAAAATTGGTGAGGCATGTAGCCTCCAAACAATGAACCGAAAAGCAATCATAAGAAAGAAAGCATCCATTCCACTCGAGGATTAACCTGACGTGGTGTCAGCAATCTTGGCAAAAAGAACCAAATGGAAAGTCAGCTCCCAAGCGTCGCAGTCCGGGTGGCTTACGCCAACCATATTTGATGGAGGGATAAGAAGCAAATAACTCTTTTGGCAAATGCCCCCAACTCCGAGGATCATAAGACGACATTCGTCCGCTCCTCACCTCGGCGAAGGAGAAGAAGCAAACACTCATAGGAACGCAGGTTTTATAGTTGTTTATCCAGAGGGTTCGACAAAGCCGCGCAAGTGCGAGGCGCACAATTAATTCACACGTCATCCTAATGCATACATAGATGATGAACATAACATGGCAGGAGCAATAATCCGACTAACATATTAAACACTACAATACGGACCGACATCATACATACCGAACGCAGACAAATATAAACACTTGGCATGACAATAAACAAATAACAAACAACATTGTGGGACGGCTCATAGCAAGGGGTTAGCTTGCCTTCGAAGACGGGGATCCTCCGGTTTGGAATGGTCGGGGTGATTCCGCGGCGTAGGGCAGCGATAGCCCCGTTCCACGGACTGCGGAGTGCACGATAAAAGGGCACCCCATATAACTATTTTGGAATGAGATGAAATCAGTACCACCGGAAAGAGCTCGTCGAGACGAAGATTTAGAAATTTGAATCACCGAAAACGGACTTACGGTTCAAAAGATATTGATGTTCGAAAATCTGTCCAGCAGGAAAAAGAAAAAGCTCCGCGCGAAAAAAAAAACAGATAGGGCCGCAAATGGGCCGCTACTGCGCGCCACTGCGATGCTGCGCCTGGCTGGGCCGATGCTGGGCTGGGGTGCTGCGCTGCTGTGCTGTACAGGGCCAAAAAACGATCCACGGAAAGGAAAAAAAAAGAAACGGACACAGGGACCGATCCAGAGCGTCTTCTTCGTCCAGCACCCGTACTGGATGGAGCGGGAGCTGCCCGGGGACGGCCGGGGAGGGCGCCGGGCGGCCGGCCGGCGGTGGGGACGGGTCCGGGGCGGCGTGCCGTGGCCGTGGGAGGAGCAACCGGAGGCGGGGTCACCTCCAACATGCGTGCCCGAGCTCGGACTACGGTGGCAATGGTGGAAATTTTGTGGAGGTTTTGTGTGGCTCTTCCTCTCGCGTTCTTGCACTGAATGGAGAGGGCAGGGGAGAGGGAATGGGGAGGAGTGGCCAGGGTTTCCTCGGGGCTGCTTGGGAGTGGCCTTATATGGAGGGAGGTTGGTGTGCCAATAATGGAGACCACGGTCTCTCCCGATGCTTCTGTGCCTACAGGGAGGGGATAAGGGAGGGGGAGGATAGGGTTGTCGTGCTGGATGCACAGGAGAGCCACGAGGTGGTACTGTGGAAGAAGATTAACCACCGACAGAACAGTAATCGGAAGGTTAGGTTTGCTAATCGCGCGTTCCGGACGTCCAGAGCGCGACGCGGGTGGCATGACGCGTTCCCGGTGACTCGGAGCTCCAAATGGAAAAAGGTTTCCACCACTGGGTTTGCAACGGTGAGAGGAACACAACCAAACAAAAATCCCACAGGGATTCCAAACTTTGTAAAATAGATTTTACAGAAAACCAAAAACACCGAAGGTGTTCGATGAAATGATCTTGGTCTTACACAACACAAATAAATCCCCAAAAATTAGGCATGGGTTGTTTTGGTCAGGGGAGAGTGTCTATGGAGTTTGAGATCAATTGGATGAATAGAAATGGGGTTTTGGTAATGTGTCCGCTAAGCCGCGTACCGGCATCGGTTTTTGGCTTACAAAGGAAGTAGGTCAAAAATCGCTCGAATGGGTTTGGGTTCAACAGAAGAAGTGTAGGAAATACAAAAATATGCATCTCCCTAAATTATGAGAATTTTCAGAGGTTCCTAGGTGGACTGAATAAATTTGGGATCAGTACCGATATATAACAGTTAACCCCTAAATTGGAAATATTGCATCAGAGTATACAATATTTTTGCACGGGTTGGCTTTATATGTACACGGGAGTCCTCCGGTATTTTGGTGGAATTTTATTGGCGAGGGAAATCGACATCCCTTTGATAAGTGAAAATAACCGGAATTAAAAGATCATCACGGAGGGCTAGGGTTTTCGAGGGAAATCCTAAGCACGGAATTGTCGAGAGTGGTGGATGAGGTTCGCGGAACATGGGAAATTTCAGAGAGAACAAAACCAAGGTCAAGATCATCCACAAAATATTTGAAAAGGTCATTTAATAAAAGGAGAAGTTTTTCCGGCGTGACAAAACACCACTAAAATTAGGTTTGAATTTTCGGGGTGTTACAGACCTTCCCCCCTTAAAAGGAATCTCGTCCTCGAGATTAAGGAGGTTATACAAGATAATTCTTGAACGATCTATTTATACCCCAATTAAAACTTTTTCTACAAAATACTAGGGTTTTTAACACTCAAGAGATGAGCACTCCACAAGATTTTTATTTAAAACCAGTATGATATTTCTACCATACTCCATGCATTTAAAACATGGCATGGCTGGGGCTCACTCAATCAATCAACATAGGATCTACCACCATGGTGAAAATTAAATCTATGGTTTTTAGCTCAACCAAACACAACACGGCAAGATCAAACAAGATCTACAACCAAACTATCAACCAACAACCAAAGATTTTTCTTGGGTAAAGAATTACCCACCATTTTATAAAATCAAATTATTGAGGGATATCCTAATCATACCCCTTGCCTAGGGTTTTGTTTTAGAAAAGCTGCATAAACATTTTCATGTTTACACAGGTTTTAGAAAAAACCAAAGGGTTTCTTTTTTTTTTAAAGAAAATATCTGTGTCACCAATAATTGGTTCACAGATACTGTGGGATAGGGCATTTCCCAAAATCATTTTGCAAAATTTTCCCTAAAGGAAATACTGGAGAGACGAGGGAATGATTTCCTGAGAAAGAGATAGAGGCACACCGTGGCTATCGGCCTACTCGCTGTCGTGTGGGACCGGGGTCCACCTGGCAGTCTCCCTCCTCCTTTCTCTCTTCTTCTTCCTCGCTCTCTCTCGCTCTGTACACGGCGGTTCCCAGTGCGCGGAGCACTCCACTGCGGCACTGCTGCGCGTGCGGTCCGTCGACGCCGCGGCCATCACGGCTTTGGGGAACATGTCCTCGATGGTTTCGCGCCACTGCCCGCGATTCTTTCTCTTTTCCCACGTGCGGTGTCGAGGAGCGGCATCTGAGCTCCGGCTATAAATCAGAATCTCTGAAATCTTCTCTCCCTTCATTGCAACCATGGGCTTCATTCGAGATTTCTTCAGAGCCTATGTCGAGATCATGGAGGATGGGGACTGTGGGGACCCCGGACTAGCTGTCCGAAATACCCGATTATGCTTAACACAACGATCCCGTGATCAGTCTGTCGTTGCACATAATCCGAATTGGATACCAAAGTTTACATCCATTACAATACCGAATAAAAAGTCTTACATAAATGGTCATTTAGACCAAGTATTACATAGGTGCCTTCATGGGCCAAACCAAATATATCAGCGGAAGCTACGGCGTAGTAGACATCATATTCTAACGATGACAACCCGACAGGCAGCTGACTTGTGGAGATCCTTAGTTGGCGTAGAAGTCGCCATACTCCTGCTCGGCGTAGTGCTCCTCCTCGTAGTCTGGCTAGGACAATAGCCAGGGACGAAACCAATATGAGTACATTTGAATGTACTCGCAAACTACCCCAACATGAGTATGCACTAGTTTTGACTTAAAGGACCACTTTTATTTATTTTAAACATCTCTATATCTTTATTGAAAAAGGTAAGAAGAGTTTTATAACTATCTTTAAAGAAGTCACCCTTTTTATCTGTTTTCTCCAAAACTCCTCTTTTTTCCGACCATAGCCCGTCATGGTCCACTTTCATCCAACCACCTCATACCGGTCCGTTGGTATAGGTGTAGGAAACATTCTCCACTTCATTTTTCTTTTTAAAACTCAAAGTCTTTTAAAAACTTGCACAAGGTCTTAGGACAGTCTACCAATTGTCCATATCCGAGGACTCGGCTATTCGAATAGTTTTTAACACTCTGCAGAGGTAGCACGCTTTTAGCCCACATCCATCCGGCAACTCATCGTGTCTGCCACGTCTCGCCATACCAGGTGTATGCGAAGTAAGCCGCCGGCCATAGCCTCTTATTTGCTCATGCTAGTATAGGATCCTTCCCATATGACACTTTCCATCGACACCCAGTCCAGTTTCCCGTCAGAAACCCTAAGTGTGAGGACTCATAGTTTTGTCCGGCGGTTTATGGTGGAACCTTCTATCCTCTCCACCATCTTGTGTGAAGACCCGGGTCAGGGGGTAGGTCCTCGGACCATCCCCTCATGCATAACGGAGTCATCTCCGTTGATGAGGTATCCCATACTAATAAGAGCAAACTACATGACTAAGCCTTTTCCCATATATGGTAAATGTGGTCGCACAGGGTAAGATTGGTCGTCATAGTACTAGGACACTGTGCATTTTTCATAAACATCACCATTTTCCACTTCTCCATTCCAACACCGACATCTCGGCATTTCATAAACTCATAAGTAATTGCAAAGGAGTTTTGAACAAACCATATTTGTTTTTCCCATCCTATAATTTGATATAACTATCTTATATTTCTACATAGGTGGCAAAATAATTTCCATATACTTTTGAACTGGGTTTTATAAATCTTGCTTTGAGAGTAAAACATGTTATGAAAGTAGATGCATATGTTTGTAGTGCAAGCTCAGAGAATAGCTTGCCTTGCTTGGCAAAGTGATCTTGCTCTTGTTCTTCAATTTCAGCAAACTCTCCTTCCTCGATATATCCGACAACGTTCTCGTCTAATTAATAAACAAACAATGCAAACAATCACTAAGCTATACAAGCAATCATCTCAACACAACAATCATGAACATCACACATAGCTACTGCACATATCAAACCATACAATTTGGTTTCAAAATAATTGAATTAAACATCATTTATTTATGTTCAAAATTATGGCAGAAACTTGTGGAACATGTTTAATTCAATAACTTGAGTTCTGTTGGGCACAAAAATACAAACTAAAATTCTATGGAAAGCTACTGATGTGTAGAAGACAACACAATTTGATTTGGTTCAATTGGAGTTACTAAACTCCCTACACATTTGTTTGAATCCAGAAGCTTAATAACCAAGTTTTGGCTACCATTTAAATTCTATTGCTTCAAAAATTAAATCCCTTTAGGGGTAACTAAACATGACTAAATGTGACCTAACAAAATTGGTCCTAATTCATTTGGGTTAACCCTTTAACATATTTAAATGTTTGAGTGCAGAAGGGTGTTTAAACTTTAACTTTGTACTAAACAAATCCTACTGCACAATTAATTCTACCAAAATTAGGGAGGCAAATACAATGTAGTACTAAGCTAACAAAATTGGTTTGAATTATTTGGACTAACAGAGTATCGGAAACAAGCAAGTTTATAATTTAAACCTTCTGTAGTATTTTTAATAATACTTTTTATTTATTTAATTAAATGGAATGAATCGAATTGGGTTGGTTAAACATTTTAATAAGCTTTCCAGAACAATTGAGTTTGATTTATTTGGATTCCTAAATCTTGAGATATTGAATTTACAAGTTCATATCAGTACTGAAAATTTCAGAGAATTTAAATTAGGAAAATCCACTGTTGTGGATAATGTTGAAATTGCTGACATGGGGGACCCACTGGTCGGCGGCACAGTTCACGCGGGGAAATTAATAAAACCCTGACGAGCGGGGCCCGCTCGTCAGTCTCTCTCTCTCTCTCTAATCGAAACGGTATGCTACCGTTGGATGGAGATCCAACGGCCCGCAACGAAACCATCGGCGACGACCATTTCTGGGCGGCGCCGTGGCTCCGGCGACGGCGAGGTTGGGCAAAACCTCACCTAGAGGGCTCGGGAAGGCTTGGCGACGACGCGAATCGACGGCGGCGGCGTGGGGAAGACCTTGGCGCGAGTTGCACTTGCTGGGGTGGGCTGGTCCGTCGGCGGCGAGCTCTCGCTCTCCCACGGCCACGGGCAGCAACTCCGGCGAGGTCCAACGGTCGCGTCTGGGCACTAATCAAAGGGGAAAAAGGATGGGGTGAGTGCGGGGAGAGAAAGCAGCACGGTGCAGGGGTTTGGGGAAGAAATGGGGCAGCCCAACGGCGTGGCCACGGTCGCCTTCTACCTCGGACACGGCGAGGTCGACGCGGCACCGAGCACGCCCTCCTTGCGGGGCACATAGGGGAGTGGAGTGGTGGTGGTGCGGTGTGGTGTCTGTGGCGAGGCTCGGGGGTGGTTAAATAGGGTAGGGGCGGCATATCGTGGACGGAGCGCGTGGACAGCGTCCATGGCGCCTCCGGCGAGGGATTTCCCGATTCCTCGGCGACGCGTGCAAGCAGCGCAAGGATGAGGGGTCTGGGGGGTCCGGGAGTGAGCTGGGAGCAGCTGTGGCGACGGATGCGTGTCGGCGTGCAGTGGGTGGGGTGAATTCGACTGGTGCCGTCCGTTCTCTCCACGGCGAGCAACGGGGGACAGCGGCCGCGTCGGGGCGAGAGAGGCGCTCGAGTGCCCGCAGAGGCTGCAGAAGCAACGACCGTGGACGAACGCGAGCAAGGGGGGCCCTGGGGGGCCTGGGAGCGGCGACGACGGCCATGGCGACACGGCGACGGTGACGGGGAGGTGGGGGTAGGAGACGATGACACTTTCGCAGAACGCCCCCTGGACTTTCTTTTTCCTTTACAACTAGGTCCTTTTCTGTTTCTTTTTCTTCTTTTCAATTCCAGCAGCAGTTTCTGGATTTTATTTGAGGCACTTAAACAATTTAGAAAAATTCACAAATATTTGTGAGGCTTCCACATAACATGTAGTAGCTCCACAAAATTTGGCATTTCAAAATAAAATGTTTTGAATCATTTTTGTTCATAGGGTTTTAATTATGGAATTTTGTTTTATTTCTATTTGATTTACTTTTGAATTTTAAAACTAGTTCAAAATATGAGTTGAGAGAGAAAAGTAGTAAGGATAAAAAGGGGAGTGTTTACATTACCACTCCACTGAATTTTATTGTAAAGGAAAACAACTTCTCACTTGGAAAATTTCATGTGACACTTGTCACATTATTTTCTTGTTTCCATTTTCATTGTATTCCTCCTCTTTTCTTCATGTTTTTCTTTAGAGCAAGCAACACATAACTAGCAAGAAATAAACCACACAAGCAACAATATGAGATCAACACATATAATTAAGCAAAAGTTTTTGTTGGCTCTCATTTTTGGAATAATAATACTGATTAATATTTTTGGGATGTTACAGGGACTACCTCGAGCGTGTTGCTGCCTTGGTGCTCTTCGTGGTCTTGGTTCCGATGGTGGGAGCACTGCTGTTCACGACGGTGGTCCTCCTGACCGTTGGTCTGTGCAACTGGTGGTCCGGCGCTGGTGGTGATGCGGCGGCGGAGGAGCAGGCTGCGGCGGAGGGGCAGGCTGCACCGCCGGTTGCTGAGGTGGCCGCTCTTCCAGCTGGAGGTGAGCCGGCCACTCGAGCCGTCCGTCGCCGTCGCGCGGCTCGCGACTCGGCCTCGGGTGAGCCAGGCTCATCCTCTAGCAACACCACTGAGCTTGAGAGGGAGTAGGATTTCTGGGGTGCCTTCGGATCTGTACTGAGGTAGTTGTAGTGTTCTATGCTGGAGTAGAACTTGTATCCTCTGTTTCTGTAATTTCCCTTTTGTACTGAACTTAGTGGATGTATCGAATTTGTCTCCTCTGATGAACTGGAACAAGATTTTCATTTCTGAACTTTTCTCAGCTGCAACAAACTGCGTCTTGCAGCACAGATAGAATTGCAGAGGTACTAACATACAGATAGAAGAACTAGCTGCACTGAGAAAATATCTTTTAGAAAATAACCCTGCATCTTATGGCCCAAAGCATTTGCAGGAGTGTGGCATAATCCTCTCAACCATAATGGTTAGCCAGAGAATCAGGACACCTAGTTTTATTACGGGTTGATTCAACATCCACCAGGAAGCATACAACAAACTTACATTCCAACCAACACGAGAAACAAACAACAAAACAACCAAACAACCTTACTGCTTCTCACCTACCAACATACGAGCGTCACTCAGACTAAACAAACAGGGGCTCTATTCCGCTTGACGGCCTCTGGGGTCGGTGGAGCGCGGCCGAGACGAAGAGTGGTGTCCACATCTCCATCTTCCGCGGGGTGGGGAACCGCAGGCACGCCTTCGAAGATTATACCTCGCTCTTGGGGGTGCTGCTGAATTCGGGCTAGTGCTTGCGTCACAGATGCATCAAGACTGCGGTCCAGCAAATCATCTGGGAACGGGAGTCCTGCACCCGAGCTTGCCAATGGTTGGGGGTAGGTAGGTTCCTTGCTCGACGCAGTTACATGCGAGCAATACCAAGGTTGCGCCTTGTGGACATGAGTTCCTCCATCAGAGAATGGCTGAGCCTTGTCATTGCACCTCTGTAGGTGGCCAGGGTGATTACGGCGGGGTCGACTTCTTCTCCAATGGGTGTTTGGATAGCATCCGCACCATGCTGGGGTCTGGCTGGGAGAAGGTGGAAAGCTCGACTTTTCGCCATTGCCGGTTCCGAGTACCGCAGGCGGACGAGACCTTCCCAGGCTGCTACCTGGATGGCTTGAGCAAGAGTGCCTATGCTCCTACCTTGGATCAGGTAAGACGGACTTGTGCCCAATGGACACGAGCCGACATGCACGTCTGCTCGAAAGTTACTCCCGGCAGGCGAGAGTGAGTTCTCGAACACCACATATCGAGGGCGAGCAGGCCAACCAAGAAGATCACAGACGGCCTTCCACAGCATCAGTGGAAATCCACCATGATCCTCGGCAGTGGTTTCCAGGATGACCTTGGGGTTCGCCATCGGGTTATTCCTAGATCTGGGTGTAGGATGAGATGCGAATGCGGGATTCCTTTGCGGGATCCGGCTTCAAGAGAGCTGGGTTGGCTAAGGATAGCAGGCGAGGGTGGGGATAAACGGCAGCTAGGACTGGGTCTCATATACTGGGTTGTGTCGGCTCCTCCTCTTGGAAGAACCGGCGAGCCTCACTCAGGGAATGGGACACGTCCTACTGCACCTTACTGTGGACCGACACCAGCCATGCCGGTTAGGCGGAGACGGTTAAATCCATCGGGCTCCTTGTCGGCAAATAGTACGGTTGAGTTTTCCATGCTAGGGTAGTCTACAGCCAGCCTGGTGCTCTGATACCATGTCTGTGACACCCCTCCCTGGCACATCTTGCCAGAGAGGCAGTCGTCCCGTGCGCCATCCCAAGATAACTGGCCGCACGTCACAACAGTGTAACATAATGGAAATCATTACACAATCAGGCACATCAGTGTTACAAATGGTTTACAAGGCCATCAAGGAATGACAAAATATCAATCCCAGCATGGCACGATACAGAGTTTTAACTGGCAGCGGAAGACATATGAGAGGCTACGGCTTGGAGCGGCTCCACTCCACAGGTTCTGGCTGGGCTACTGATCCTAGCACGCTCTTGCTTCACATCCTTACTAGGGTGGAAGGTGAATCCTCGACAAAACCTGGCCACAATCACAAGGCCCGTGAGTACATTAATATGCACTCAGCAAGAATCGCCACTCACCACAAATAATCCAACAATCATGCAACAAGATGTACATTGGAAATAAAATCCTACAACATGGCAAGAGTCTACTCGAGATAGACCAATATGATAACATAAAGGTAGCATGGCATCACAAACAAAACTTGGCATAAGCAAACAACAAGAGTATCACCAGTACAGAGTCCAAGCCAGGTGGGGTTGGATCGTATACCGGCAATCAAACAAAGAGGTTACCTGTGACGAGTAGACGAGTGTATCAGTGGGTACCAAACCTTATAATTACTCCTGTCAACACAATCAGGCTTCCAAGCCTCTAGCCAACTCTGGCTATCAATCCAGCCAACTCTGGCTATCTACCGGGGCATGCACGGTTGATGTTGGCTCTGGCCTAACTATAGGCTTCCAACGCATCACACCGCCATCCCATTCACCTCACAAGTAACATTCCCTGCATCATCTTATTGTTCATTTAGTGAAATCAGGTTGTTCATCTTTCTTTCAAACAAACCTTAGGTTTAACTTCCTGACACGACAAAGACACACAGTGTGACCGACACTGAACTGTTGTTCCATAACCTTGGAACGAGGCTAGGCATCCAGATTTGACACTCTCGAGAGGTTGCAGATACCACCCACCTAAGTGCACCACACTCAGCCGGTACTTTAGGATATCATCCTTAAGGCGAACTCAGCAAGATACACTCACCTGACCGTTCACGCTACCAAGACACTCCCTGTATAGCCACCGACATAACTCTATGCCTTATGCAGAAGTGAATCCGGCACGTCCCCAACCCATGAGTGACGCCTAGCTCCGGAACCTTCGCAAGACTAGCCCCGACCAACTATGGTACCGACTAGACTTGCCAAAATGGTAGCATCAAAGGAGGCTCAATAGGATTACGTAGGTCAAGGCCCGCCCATGTGAGCGACAGTGGCAGTGCTTTCGATGTTCAGATTAGTGGCACCATGGACTGACCCTATCGTTGTTTGGAGGGGTGTTTCATTTAATCAAGTTCCATCATTCACAAGTCCAAAACCAAGAGGATTAGTCCAACACAACAATCACTATATCATAATATATCATCACACGACAAAATATTAGCAACACAATAAATCAAGCAATAGTAGTATCCATGTCCAACTTAGCAAAATAAAAAGAACGTCAACCGGAAGACTACGGCGGCGAACCCGCCGACCAGCGCCTACTTGTTTGACAAAAGAAAAGAAACGTCAACCGGATGACTGTGGCAGCGGTCTTCCGCTGGCAAGCGCCTTCTCGTTTGACAATGAAAAAGAAACGTCGACCGGAAGACTGTGGCAGCGGTCTTCCGCTGGCAAGCGCCTTCACAGATCGACTACAAAAGATAACACAGTGGGTCAATCGGACGACTATGGCGGTTCCTCCAGCCAGCGCCCTCGCAGATTAATTACAAAGTTGGTGAGGCATGTAGCCTCCAAACAATGAACCGAAAAGCAATCATAAGAAAGAAAGCATCCATTCCACTCGAGGATTAACCTGACGTGGTGTCAGCAATCTTGGCAAAAAGAACCAAATAGAAAGTCAGCTCCCAAGCGTCGCAGTCCGGGTGGCTTACGCCAACCATATTTGATGGAGGAATAAGAAGCAAATAACTCTTTTGGCAAATGCCCCAACTCCGAGGATCATAAGACGACATTCGTCCGCTCCTCACCTCGGCGAAGGAGAAGAAGCAAACACTCATAGGAACGCAGGTTTTATAGTTGTTTATCCAGAGGGTTCGACAAGGCAAACACTCATAGGCACACAATTAATTCACACGTCATCCTAATGCATACATGGATGATGAACATAACATGGCAGGAGCAATAATCCGACTAACATATTAAACACTACAATACGGACCGACATCATACATACCGAACGCAGACAAATATAAACACTTGGCATGACAATAAACAAATAACAAACAACATTGTGGGACGGCTCATAGAAAGGGGTTAGCTTGCCTTCGAAGACGGGGATCCTCCGGTTTGGAATGGTCGGGGTGATTCCGCGGCGTAGGGCAGCGATAGCCCCGTTCCACGGACTCCGGAGTGCACGATAAAAGGGCTCCCCATAGAACTATTTTGGAATGAGATGAAATCAGTACCACCGGAAAGAGCTCGTCGAGATGAATATTTAGAAATTTGAATCACCGAAAACGGACTTACGTTTCAAAAGATATTGATGTTCGAAAATCTGTCTAGCAGGAAAAAGAAAAAGCTCCGCGCGAAAAAAAAAAACAGATCGGGCCGCAAATGGGCCGCTACTGCGCGCCACTGCGCTGCTGCGCCTGGCTGGGCCGATGCTGGGCTGCTGCGCTGCTGTGCTGTACAGGGCCAAAAAACGATTCAGGGAAAGGAAAAAAAAAAAGAAACGGACACAGGGATCGATCCAGAGCGTCTTCTTCGTCCAGCACCCGTACTGGATGGAGCGGGAGCTGCCCGGGGACGGCCGGGGAGGGCGCTGGGTGGCCGGCCGGCGGTGGGGACGGGTCCGGGGCGGCGTGCCGTGGCCGTGGGAGGAGCAACCGGAGGCGGGGTCACCTCCAACATGCGTGCCCGACCTCGGACTACGGTGGCAATGGTGGAAATTTTGTGGAGGTTTTGTGTGGCTCTTCCTCTCGCGTTCTTGCACTGAATGGAGAGGGCAGGGGAGAGGGAATGGGGAGGAGTGGCCAGGGTTTCCTCGGGGCTGCTTGGGAGTGGCCTTATATGGAGGGAGGTTGGTGTGCCAATAATGGAGACCACGGTCTCTCCCGATGCTTCTGTGCCTACAGGGAGGGGATAAGGGAGGGGGAGGATAGGGTTGTCGTGCTGGATGCACAGGAGAGCCACGAGGTGGTACTGTGGAAGAAGATTAACCACCGACAGAATAGTAATCGGAAGGTTAGGTTTGCTAATCGCGCGTTCCGGACGTCCAGAGCGCGACGCGGGTGGCATGACGCGTTCCCGGTGACTCGGAGCTCCAAATGGAAAAAGGTTTCCACCACTGGGTTTGCAACGGTGAGAGGAACACAACCAAACAAAAATCCCACAGGGATTCCAAACTTTGTAAAATAGATTTTACAGAAAACCAAAAACACCGAAGGTGTTCGATGAAATGATCTTGGTCTTACACAACTCAAATAAATCCCCAAAAATTAGGCATGGGTTGTTTTGGTCAGGGGAGAGTGTCCATGGAGTTTGAGATCAATTGGATGAATAGAAATGGGGTTTTGGTAATGTGTCCGCTAAGCCGCGTACCGGCATCGGTTTTTGGCTTACAAAGGAAGTAGGTCAAAAATCGCTCGAATGGGTTTGGGTCCAACAGAAGAAGTGTAGGAAATACAAAAATATGCATCTCCCTAAATTATGAGAATTTTCAGAGGTTCCTAGGTGGACTGAATAAATTTGGGATCAGGACCGATATATAACAGTTAACCCTTAAATTGGAAATATTGCATCGGAGTATACAATATTTTTGCACGGGTTGGCTTTATATGTACACGGGAGTCCTCCGGTATTTTGGTGGAATTTTATTGGCGAGGGAAATCGACATCCCTTTGATAAGTGAAATAACCGGAATTAAAAGATCATCACGGAGGGCTAGGGTTTTCGAGGGAAATCCTAAGCACGGAATTGTCGAGAGTGGTGGATGAGGTTCGCGGAACATGGGAAATTTCAGAGAGAACAAAACCAAGGTCAAGATCATCCACAAAATATTTGAAAAGGTCATTTAATAAAAGGAGAAGTTTTTCCGGCGTGAGAAAACACCACTAAAATTAGGTTTGAATTTTCGGGGTGTTACAGAGCCTCCCTGTAACCGCATAATCTCACACGATCAATACCAGACAAGCAGGAAGTAGGGTGTTACTCTCCGGAGACCTGAACCTGGGTAAATCTTTGCCTCTACTTGTCAGCTGATGAAACTACCAGTACTACCACGTTCTCTCCCCATAATCTCAACCCTAGGTCCTTAACCATGTGATTTGATGAGTTAACCCCTCGTCACCCAGGTTGTCCTACTTTTTCAGTATGTATTTTTGGTATATTGTCAAGGGCTAATTAATTAGGTGTCGCCACGCCGTTTTTCTTGTAAAACATGCTATAAATGAGATAAAAGCATGATGAAAACAACCTTTTTAGCGTTAAAAATATCACGCTATACGGTATACCCAGGTTGTCCTACTTTCTCAGTATGTATTTTCGGTATATTGTCAAGGGCTAATTGATTAGGTATCGCCACGCCATTTTTCTTGTAAAACATGCTATAAATGTGATAAAAGCATGATGAAAACAAATACTCTTTCAAAGCACTTAGCATATGTCAAGCTTCATGCGCTGACCACTATTCCAATAGACCGATCTGATGCAAAGGGAGGGCATACACTCAACACCCCACCTTACATGTGACGGTCAGAGACAGGTCAACATGTGTAAACTCAGAGGTAGGGGCATGAAGAGAAAGGGGCCTTGTACGTGGACGGAGGAGGCATCATCAATTTTTAGAAAATTGCGCGCCACACAGGACTCGAACTCGAGACGTTGGCTCTGATACCATGTCAAGCTTCATGCGCTGACCACTATTCCAAAAGACCGATCTGATGGAAAGGGAGGGCAATCCACACTCAACAGCACACACCCCAGCTTCGAACATAACTACTGTAGATCACAGGAAACAGGGAAAGCACATATATACTGTCGTGTCTCGGGTGACGGACACCGGGAGTAGATGGTACCCCCTTTTTAGGTTCGGCACGGGGCGCGAAGGAGGCTGGAAGACGCCATACCCGGGAGCAAGGTCGTCAAGTTCTACGTCGGGGGGCGAGGGCAACCAACACAGAAAGACACACGGAGTTACCCAGGTTCAGGCCGCCCGGAGGCTAAAAGCCCTACTCCTGCATGTCTGGATTGAGATGTTCATCATGGTGTAGTGTACAAGGGTGTTCTGGGGTGAACCCGGCAGAGTTTTGGCCAGAGGTAGACGAAGAGCAGATCCTGCCCTGGGAGATCACCTCTCTCTCTACCCTCTGAACCCTAGTCTAGTCTTGCCTGAGCTCTATCTTTCTCGTCCCCTTTCCTCTCTTTTTCTTCCTCCGGTGCCATGGTCCTCCTTTTATAGGCTAAGGGGATCCGACATGGGTACGCGAGGGGCGTGAAGGGTTTTGGCGGGAAAACCCCTAGGCGGTCTTTGGAGGAGACGTGGCGTCCTCTCCTCCAAGCATTCTCTGGAGGGCGGCGTGGTCGTCCACCCTTGGAAAAGGTGGGACGGACAAAGCCTGTCCGTCCCACCAACTACGCTCATGGCAACGTCACCAGGGCACGGCCTTCATCTTGGCGCCCAAGTCTTCCACCAGCTTCCAGCGAGCTGGCGATCTTATCCTCTCAGCGGTACGGATGAAGGACCCGGGGGTGCGCATGACCTCCTGCCGGGCGCACGGACCCACGGGCATCCCGCCTTGTTCTCCGGGCGAGGGGGTGACCCCGGAAGGTCGCCTGGTCCTTAGCCGCAGAGCCTTGCTGTCGAACTTGTCGGGTTTCCTTGGGGCAGATGGGCTAACCCATCTGTTGTACTTCACTCCTTGCCTTGTCCATCTTCTTGGTGGGCCCCAGTGGAGGAGACCCACTTTGGCAGCATCAGGGGAACCCATGTTCCACTGCTGCGACAGTAGCCCCCGGGCATGGTCCCGACGGCTTTTGCTCCAGCTGCTGCCGGGGCTATGGCCAAAGAGTTGGCCAAAGTGGGTACCCGGCGCCTCGCTTTCCTTGCTTCGGTCCATCAGCCATCCTGATGGTCTTGGAGTTATTCCGCTTGGGGGAATAACTGTGTTTGCCTCCTCGATTCCCGCTGCGTTGAAGCTGTGAAGACGGTAGGAGAGAGAAAGGCTCCGCACGGTATAAAAGCGGACGAGCGCCTCGCAAGTCCCCATCTTCTTCTTCCTTGATCCATCCCTCCCTTCCCAGGCCAACAGCTCCAATGGCGAGAGGAAAGAGAGGTGTGGGACGTCCTCGTGCTTCAGCCCCGACGGAGAAAAACTCCAGTGGCCGCGGAAGAACCGCTTCAAGAGGGCGAGCGAAGCGAGGCGGTGGAGGTAGAGGGACCGTGAGGCGCGGAAGATCTCCTTCTCTGCCCCACGGGCAGCAGTCCACACGAGCTTCGCGCCTTTCGAGTTCATCCTGGATCTGCGCCACAAGATCCGCAGCCGGATTGACCTTCCGGACTCCTTTGCGATGGCGATGGAAAGCAACAAGCCTCCGGGCTTGTGGCTGCAGGTCGAAGGCTGTCCCAATGGCCCTTCCTGGATCTCGATGGAATACACCGTCGACGACTCCATGCTCCTTGGTCAGGGGTGGAAGTCATTCGCCCGCTCTCGCCGCCTAACTCAGGGGCAATATCTTGCCTGCAAGTATGACGGAGACACCACACTCGCCGTGAAGATCTTCCGTGCTGCAGGAGAGCGCGTGAATGCTGCGCCAAGAGTGAGAGCAGCAGCGGCTCCGGCTCCTGAGGGCGAGGAGCTTCAAGACGGCGGTCCTGAAGATGTCCTTGACCTCCTTCTTGGCCGCCTCGTCGACGTACTTCTGGAAGTAGCGTCTTCCATTGTACGGTGGTGCTCCTCGCTTGCCGGGAGCCAATCTTTTTGTTGTAAAAATTTGCCCCCGCTGTAGATCTTGAAATGAAGAACTTGTTCTCCTTTTTGTCTCTTGGCCTGTCTCCCTGCTTCAGGCCGAGAGTCAGCCCATGGGTGAGCTGGCGGACGGGATCTTCCGGATCTTTGGTCGGGGAGTGCCCGGGTGGGCTGCTAGGGCTCTCGCTCCACCAGACGCCTGAAAAAGTCCTGCGCGGGTGCACTCTCTTTCCCCAGGCGTCCCCGGGAATCAAGAGCTCACTCGGCAAAGAAAACAAAGCAGAAGACAAGTCTGCACAGCCAATGGCCCTGGCTGGCCTTAGTAGCATAGGCTTATTATGTAATCAAGAAGTTGCACAACTGAATGTAATTCCGAATTTAAATTCAGATGAATGCAACCTAGCCTCAACTCCCGGGGTCATGTCCCAAATCTTCCTTTGCACTAACGCGCTGTCAAATTTTCAGAGGAGGTCCCTTAGGTGCCAGATACCCTGACTGTCTGCACGCAGTAGTGGTAACCCTAAGAGCGCTATACCTTCCGGGCGCCTACTCCACTGTCCACAGGTACTTGGCCAGAGGGAAACGGACCGTTCACTGGGGTGGATGCATTACCCCAGCAAAGGCTCTCATCAACTATCAAGCATGCGCAGGTCGATGGTATATTGACTCCGAGCGAGATGTTATGCCTAAGTGCAGGATGCTGATGCAAGGACTTAGCTGTTTTTCTGCCGTGTCATCGATCCATCCTGTCCCTCTCGGGTATCCAACTCCTTATCTGCTTTCCACCGTCAGTTCCTGTCCTGGGAAAGCGCTGCACACAACAAACTTTCAGTAGGAAAGAATGGACCCTCTTTTCATGTCGAGATAGTGTTTCATCCGGAGCAACCCGCAAGCAAAGTTGAATGTGCATTTCTGTGTTTAGGTTCGTTAAAACACACACTGCCCGTTCACTCCTTTCCGCGGCAGTACGGCACGATTGGGTGGCAGTGCCTACCGATAGGCCACTCGCGCTCGACCCGTCAGCCACCGGCACCATGTCAGCCCCCTGCTTGGGTGTTGTTGCGGATAACACACATCTCGACATAAATTGAGGCTCACGGAATTGAAACACTTATCTCTTATTTCTTGGCGATGAATTCTTACACCCTTTTACAGAACACAAGCCCTTGGGCGTGCTTAGCGGATTCGATGTTTGGCGATTCATGTTCGTAATTAGGGGTAGAACTTGCGGAGATTCTCGATGTTCCAGGCGTTGCCTTCGACCTGCCTTTCTCGTCTTCTAGATAGACTGCTCCGGGTCTCAGTGTATGAGTAACCCGGTAGGGTCCTTCCCACTTGCTTGACATCTTGTTCAAGCCCTCGAGATTTTGCATCTTGCGGAGAACCAGGTCTCCAGGCTGTAATTCCCGGGATCGAACATGACGGTGTGATATCGGCGCAGCCCTTGCTAGTATCGAGCAGACCGCAATGACGCCGACAGCGCATTTCCTCCAGGATATCTATGTCATCAATCCTTTGCTCAGCTTGGGCATCTTCATCGTATGCGAGTACCCGGGAGATCCGTGCCTTAGTTCTGTTGGCAGGACAGCTTCAGCTCCATAGATAAGGAAGAAAGGTGTTTCTTTGGTGGCTCGGCTTGTAGTTGTTCTGAGGGACCACAGTACACTTGGTAGGTGATCAATCCAATTCCTCCCCTTGTTCTCCAGCTTATCAAATGCTTTGGTTTTCAGACCTCTTAGGACCTCCGCATTGGCTTGCTCCACTTGACCGTTTCATCTTGGATAGGATACTGATGCAAAGCACACCTTGATGCCCAATTCTTCACAGAAGTTGAGGAAGGCTCGACTTGTGAACTGAGTGCCATTATCCGTGATGATTCTATTAGGTACTCCGAAGCGGTAGACAATCCCCTGGCAGAAAACCTTTCCCGCCAATGATCTTGATGCAACATGACTTGAGCACGTGCCCTCGTGGATGTCTCGTAGCAGTACTTGGCCTTGTTCTTGTGGTATGCAGCGGAGCTTGACTCCGTTGTCGCGTCGCCGGTAGAGCTCACCGTCGATCAGGACGTAGAGCTTGGCTTGACGAGCCACCCGCTCGGCCTCGTGATCATCCTCCGGAGAGCATGCTCCGTCATGTACTTGACGATGTCCAGGGCCCAGGGTGGGTGGGTTCTTTCCAGGCAACACCATTTGACCAAGGAGAAGCATGGCTTCCCTTGGTCCAGGTCCTGCCGGGTCTTGTGCGCCTTCTGGGCTGGTTTCCCGGGTTGTCGAAGTAGACGGGTCACCAGCCCCCAGTGTCGATGTAGACCTTGTCTTGAACCTCTCGGGAGACACAGAGGGTTGCCGGAGCACCTCAATGTAGATCCCGGGAGGTACTGGTTCTCGCTTGGAGGCCATCTGTGACAACTCGTCCGTGAACGTGTTGTCATCCCTAGGGACGTACACGGCCCGGAAGCTATCGAAGCGTCGCTGAAGCTTCCACACCTCCTCGACGTACGGTGCCATCTGTGGGCAGGCATACTCCTTTTCACTTGTTTGATGACTAGCTGAGAGTCACCCTTGACGATGAGCTTGGTGATACCGAGGCCAACGGCACGAAGTCCCGCAAGCAGGCCCTCGTACTCCGTCGTGTTGTTCGAGATATTCTCCTTGTATTGCATCTGGACGACGTACTTCAGACGATCTCCTGTGGGGGAGATCAAGACGACTCCAGCGCCTCCCTGGCCCTTGGTGTAGGAGCCGTCGAAGTTCATGGTCCAGGCGTCGGGATCTTCTTTCCGGGAAGGCTGGATTCCTCCACCGGGTCGTCAAACGCTGTCTCAGTCCACTCCGTCGTGAAATCAGCCAGCGCTTGACTCTTGATGTTGTTCGTGTGCTCGAACTTGAGGCCGAAACCTTGAAGCTCCATGGCCCACCAAGAGACACGTCCGGTGGCGAGGGGTTTCCAGCAGACTCCTCAAGGGGTACTTGGAAACCACGGTGATGGGTGGCTTTCGAAGTAGGGCCTCATCTTGCGAGAGGCGATGAGGATCGCCAGCAACAGCTTCTGCATCATGGGGTACCGCTCCCGGGCGTCGCGCATCACCGAATTGATGAAGTAGACCGGGTGCTGTATCTTGCGGGTTACCGAGTCCTTGGCGGGCTCGGCTGCTTCGAGATGGAGCGCATCAGCCCCCAGTGATGCTTCTTCTGCGACGTCGATGGCGGCGTCGGTGGGCATGCCAGGCTCAGGGCCTTCTGGCCCTTTGTCACCTGGCTGCCTCTTCTTGCTTGGTTGCCCCGGGAGGATGTTCCGGGACGCTTGCCGCCGACCTTGTTGGAGGAGCGTCACGCTCTACCACAAGAACTGCGCTGATCACCTGATTGGTGGAGCGATGTACAGTAGTAGGGGCTCCTTTTCTGTTGGTGCCACAAGGATGGGAGGCGAGGCGAGGTAGCACTTGAGGGACTGAAGAGCTTCTTCAGCCTCCGGGGTCCATTTCATGGGACCCGTCTTCTTGAGTAACTTGAAGAAGGGCAGGGCTCGTTCTCCAAGTCTTGAGATGAAGCGCCCGAGTGCGGTGATGCACCCGTTGAGGCGTTGTACGTCCTTGACTCGCCGTGGCGCCTCCATGCGCTCGATGGCCTTGATCTTGTCGGGATTGGCCTCAATCCCCCGGTGGGAGATTAAGAACCCAAGTAGCTTGCCGGACGGGACCCCAAACACGCACTTGTCGGGGTTAAGCTTGAAGTTGACCCGACGAAGGCTGTTGAAGGTCTCGTGCAGATCTTGAATGAGGGAGTCCTTGTACCGAGTCTTGACCACGATGTCGTCGATGTACGCCTCCACGTTGTGCCCAGCTGGGACCCAAGACATGCTTGCATGGCGCGCTGAAAGGTTGCGCCGGCGTTCCGGAGGCCGAAAGGCATCCGGGTGTAGCAGTAGCAGCCCTTGGGTGTGATGAAGGCCGTCTTCTCCTGATCCTCCACTGCCATCATGATCTGGTGGTACCCGGAGAAAGCATCCAGAAGCACAGGAGCTCGCACCCGGCGGTTGAATCCACGATGAGATCAATCCGGGCAGTGGGAAAGGATCCTTGGGGCAGGCCTTGTTCAAGTCGGTGAAGTCGATGCAGAGCCGCCACTTGAGGGTCATGGGCTTTGGCACCACCACAGGGTTGGCCACCCAAGTTGGGTGCGGCACCATCCTGATGACGCCAGCTTCTTCCAGTTTGTCGACCTCGGACACGATGAACTCCAGTTTTTCCTTGCTTTGCTTGCGTAGAACTTGTTTTATCGGGCGAGCGTCCTCACTGACCGCCAGTTTGTGCTCGATCACCTCCCTTGGTACGCCGGGTAGCCCTGACGCTTCCCATGCGAAGACGTCAGAGTTTTCCCGAAGGAAGGCGACGAGCGCGCTTTCCTATTTGTCGGTGAGGCGGGCGCCGATGGTGATGGAGTGACTCCCGTCACTGGTCAACGCCACTTTCTTGGTCATTTGCGGATCTTCATGAAATGACGCCTTCTTGAAGGAAGTTGATGTCGAGCCTCCGGAGTACCCTCCGTCCCCGGAGAATGCACCGACATCGGCTTCCTGTACATCTTGCGGAACGTCCGAGGTCGCCGCCACCGTCTGGTTCAACTTTGAACGCAAAAGATGGCATCGTCGTCAGCCTTGATCGTGATCACTCCCCAGACCGCGGGGATCTTCATCATGTTGTAGGCGAAGTGCGAGACGCCATGAACTTGGCTAGAGCCGGCCGGCCAAGTATGCCGTTGTACGGAAGCGGCGTGTCTGCAATGTCGAAGACGATGTCCTCGGTGCGAAAGTTCTCCTGGTCACCAAAGGTGACAGGGAGCGTGATCTTTCCCAGCGGCCGAGTGATGCTTCCATTCACGCCTTGGAACATGCCGGTGTCTTGCAGGCGAGAAAGAGGGATTTGCAGAATAGCCAGCACCTTTGCCGTCAAAAGGTTGAGGCTGGAGCCTCCGTCGACCAGCATCTTGGTGACCTTGTAGTTATGGATGATGGGCGACACGATCAGAGGAAGCATTCCCACCCCGGCCACACTGGCAGGATGGTCTTCGGGTCGAAGGAGATGACCTGCCCGACCATTCCAGGGGCTTGGGCGGAGCAGAAGCAACCGCGTTAAGCTCCCGGACCAGCCTCTTACACGCGCCGTTGGATGGAGGCAGAGAGGCTCCCCCGTGAATGCACCCGACAACTCCGGTGACTTCCTGGAACCTTCCGCCACCGCCTCCCTGAGGAGCCGAGCTTCCTTGGTGGCGCCTTCTTGATTGTTCTGTTCACGACCGCCTTGGGCCGCGTCCTCCTCGTCCCCCGCGGCCACCGCCGTGGCCCCATCCACGGCCGCCTCCGCCTTGGCGACCCGTGGGACAGTCACGAGCGACGTGCCCAATGACGCCACAATTGTAGCAGCCGTCCAGGCTCACCCCGTCGGCCCGACGCTGCTCTCGTATGGCGAGGTTCTTGAGTTGGCGGCAGTCCTTGAGAGGGTGGTTGCCGTCAGGATGAATGTGGAACCATGGGTCGTCTTCTCCCTCAGAGGCCGCCGCAGGCTTGGCCTTCTTAGGAAGGGGTTCGGTGACGAAGACGCGCTTGTCGGGTCCTGAGTCCCGCTTCTTGTTCTTGGCGGGGCGGTTTTGTCCTCGGGTTCATCCTCCCCGGGGAACTTAGCCCCCTCCTCGGCTCGGGCGCATCGATCCGCCAGCTCCCAGAGCTCGCAGGTGGATTCGAGGCGGATTGCTCAACTTTTCGCCCATCCGGGTATTGCGGACGTTGGCGTGAAAGAAGCGATCACCAGCTCTTGCTTGATGCAGGGAATTGTGTTCATCTTCTGGGTGAAGCGTTGGATGAACTTGCGAAGAGTTTCACCCGGAAGTTGCTTGAAGTCGTGGAGGTCGCTGGGAGCCCCCGGGCGCTCGTACCCGCCTTGGAAAGCCCCCAGGAACTGTTCCTTCAGGGTCCTCCAGGAACGGATGGAGCACTTGGGAAGGTTGAGAAGCCATGTCTGGGCATCTCCCTTCAGGGCCAGCGGGAACCAGCTGGTCATCATCATTTCGTCGGCCCCAACGACTGCTGCAGCTAAGGAGTAGAGCTACAGGAAGTCCCGGGGTTCGTGGTGCCTTCGTAGCGGAGGACGTCGATCTTGAATTTCTTAGGCCAGGTGACCTGGCAGAACTCTGGGGCAAGGGCGAGGCACCCTTCAGCGATGTCGTCGTCCCGATCCTCCCGGCGATGGCGCTCGCGACGCCGTTCGATGCGGGTGCGCATATCCTTGGTTCGACGGTTGTTGAGGTCGTGGCGAAGATCTTGGTTGTGCGTGGTAGATGACCCGACGGAGATGGCCTTGCCGCGGTCGCGGTTTAGCCGGTTCGCCATCGGTGGAGCGGTACGAGGAGGCTCCGTCACGCCTCGGCGCTCGCCACGCGGCTGACCCCACGGTTCACGCGCCTTGTGCCCTCCAGCCTCGGGGCCGTCGACGGTGGGAGCTCGAGTAATGTCGGGCTCAGGGCCGCCGTCGGCAAAGTCGAGGAGCGCCTCCACACGGGCTCTCCACTCTTGGTAGACCTTGGGGTCGCCGGAGCTCGGAGGGAACTGCATCAGAGCCTTGGCAGCGACAAGAGCGTCGTGGCGAGATTCCGCGTCCGAGGGCAAGTGCATAGAGGACTTGCTTTTGGTGCTTCGGGGACCTCTGCTGGCGCAGACGTGGTCTCGCTCCTCCCTGGCGTCCTGACCCCTGCCCGCGCTGTTCCCGACGCTTTTCTCTCCAGAGTGTGGGCGCGGCACGGTGGACAGTCCGGGGGCCGCCGGGTCGTTGGGGTCGACGTTCTTGTGGGTGTTGGCCCTCTCCGACGCCACCTTCTCCGTAGGTGGCACCTGCGGAGGAGCAGGCTGACGTGTATTCGCAGCGCGACGCTCAGTGGAAGCCTCAGTGCGCGATGGAGACGCGGCCTTGGAGGTAGTGGCATCGGTCTTCCTCTTCGGCGGCATGCTTGACGAAGAACTTGAGGTTGATGAAGAAGAAGACGAATCCAGCGCTTGCACCCCCTACCTGGCGCGCCAGATGTCATGTCTCGGGTGACGGACACCGGGAGTAGATGGTACCCTATGGACTAATGTTTGCATTGAGATATCTTTATAGATCTTGTCCATGAAGAAGATTGGAGTTCATGTGTTGGACTCTATAAGATTATATGATGAACCCAATGGGTTTATATGAAGAATGGTCATGTGAAGAGTTGAGCTTATTGCAATCATGGCTTGGAAAAGAAGATTGAGTGAACTTCATGTTTATCTCCAAGCCATCATCTATATCAAGAGAAGAATATGAAGCGCAAGTGGATACATGAAGACGGAGCTTAGCGAGGCTCTCCCATAATGGAGTATGGGGGATCATTTGGAGAAGTTTTTATCAAGCATGTGCTAGCAAGCACAATCAAGAAAGGTGTCCCAACTTGAGGGAGTCAAGATCGTCATCATCTAGCTCAAGTGGAATGCTCAAGGCAAAGGTATGATCTTAATAGGGTTTCTATTTTACCGGTCTCGTGGTGTTAGTGGGAGACCGGGTTATAGGATAGACGGCGTACTATCAAGAGGGGCTCTCAAGTGAGTAACTTGATCGCATCTTTGAGGAGAGCTCAAACCTTTGCATACTTGGCATATCATCTTTCTTGGTTCTTATTTGGCTTTTATCCATGTGAGAATTTAGAGCTTGTGTTCATCTCCATACCAAGCTCTAGTTCATCAAAAACGGATTTCATTTGAATATCTTGTGGTGTTTTTGTTGTTGGAGGTTTTAGCGGTTCGTATTTTGTAGAGAGGTCAAACTCTCCACTTGTGTTCTCCTCCTCACTTGTTGGACTTTGATGGTTCTCTGCATGATCTTGTAAAGCTCTTCGTTACAATTCCAACGAGCCCAAGATCATCGAAATCGGAGTCCGGATGCAAAAGTTATTGAAGTTTTCGTACCACGTGGCGTGCAGTCTTTTTCCCGGCGGTAGTACCCCTAGTACCGCCCGCAGTACCGCTCATCGCATCCGAAAGACGTTTTGGCGGTACTATGAGCGGTAGTACCGCCCGGGGCGGTAGTACCGCTGCCCGGGGAGGTAGTACCGCTGTCTTGGGCCTGCTTTCAGCCTGTTTGACTTCCTTGGTTCCCCGGGGGGCGGTAGTATCGCCGTTTGCAGCGGTAGTACCGCCCCGGCGCGAATCTGCACCCAACGGTTGGATCTTTGGGTGACCTATTTAAGGGGCCTTCTTCCCCAATGGTTCCCCAACCTTTAGAGCAAGTTTTGACCTCCATTGTTGACCTCCACAAGCTTGCTATCTCTCTATTCCTCCATGATTCTTGCCTCCAATTAGAGGAAAAAGAGAGAGGAGATCTAGATCCACTATTCTACCAATCAATCTCTCCTCTAAGTGAGGGAAAGCTTTTGCATCTAGATCTTGGAGGGATTTGGTGTTCTTCCTTGTTCTTCCTCTCTTCTCCCCCCATAAGCGTTAGTTGCTTTTGGTGGGATTTGAGAGCATTGCTTCGTTGCATTGGTTTGTGCTCTCCACGAGGATTCGTGGAAGTTGAAAGCTTGTGAACTTGTTACTCTTGGGTCTTTGGACCCTAGACGCCCGTGTGGTGGTTTGGGACCCTTGTGTGGTCACTTGTAGCTGTTCGGGAGCCCCCAATCCCGTTGTGGCTTGTGCCCCGGATCGTTGTTGAAAGGCTCCGGATTTCCGCCTCGAAGGATTCCGATAGTGAAAGGTGAACCAAATCTTTGTGGTGCGGTTCATCGGAGAAGAAGGTGAAACCTTTGTGGTTGTTGAACCATTGTGTTGGTTCACACCTCTCCAACGAGACGTACTCCCCTAAAAGGAGGAACTCGGGAATACATCCTCGTCTCTGCGTGCCTCGGTTATTTCTATACCCGAGCTCTTTACTTATGCACTTTACATTGTGATAGCCTTCGTGCTTGAATTATTCAATATTGCTATCACCTTGTTACTTGTCTTGCTTAGCATAAGTTGTTGGTGCACATAGGTGAGCTGTAGCGAACCTGCACTTAAAAATTGGCAAGTCCCTATGTATAGTATAAATCGCTGGATCGATTCATTTGCACACACAGTTTAAGATGAATATCACAACATTGTATCAATTATTACACGATGATCCAGTACTTAGGAAAATATTCGTTACAAATTGCATAGCACGAAGCTAGCTTTGACAGAGTAAAGCAGCAGAAAACATTATTTTTCATGGAGTCTCCATCATCTTCATGCAGCCACAGGCGAAACATGTTGGTTGCAGACTCGAAACCATTAAACGAAATCTCACTCGTCGTCGGAACAATCTGCAACAGGTAAATGTTGCAACAAGGTGGGTCAGAACCATATAAAATGGAACTGGCAAGTGACACTCTGTGGACACTTAATGGAAAAACTCTAATAACCTATATGCATATTTGGCTGGTGGAGTTCAAGGCTATTTTGCATAAAGCAAGTTTTATCTTATCACTTTGAAAACATTTTGCATCTATTAAATTGGTAACACTGGTAAACTCTTGTGAAACCGTGACAACACATGGTAAACTCCAGTGTGTCAGATGACTACCTCCGGTAAACTCCGGTGAGTCCCTAATGTTGTTTTCTAACAAGTTTTATTTTGAAGTTGGCATGATGAGATCTTCCGTCGTCTTCCTTGTTCGGCTGAAGAACTGTGATCCATCCTCCCGAACCCGGGAAATCACGTATGATCTATACTCCTGCGGGGGAATCACTCTCTTCTAGCAAAATCTTCACTTGTAATAACTCCAAATCTCTTTATTCCTGGGTGGCTCTCTGTAACAGCCCAAAGTTTGAGAACCTAAAGATCTTAGTAAAATTTTCGCTTTTCATTTCTTGTGCATCATTGCATCCTTAATTAAAAATGCTCAAGAAGATATAACATTGAAAAACCCAAATATGAATTGCTTCAATTACAACTTCAAATCAATGAGAGTATTCAAACTTGCAAAACAAAATTACTTTGACATCTTATATTTATCAAGGAAGTTCGAAGAGTTCAAAAGTAATATTTTGCACTTGCTCTAAAATCACTAGGGTATTCTTCAAATTTTCAAATCACCGAAAATCCCTAGACATACCTTCCTAAACCAAAGTGGTACCAAACTATTTTATTTTGAGACACCAAAATTTGTGGAGCTTCTACAGGCTAAGGGCAGCCTCCCCAAATTTTGTCATAATTTTTGAAGATGGTTTAGTGCCTCAATAAAATCCCTAAAGCCACAGGTTTTAAAAAGGAAACAGAAAAGGACCTATCTGTGATGGAAGAAAACTGCCAAGGGGGTTTTTGCAAATCCGCCTTTGTCTCTCTCCTTCCACTGGCGCCATGCCGCCGTGCCGCTGCCGCACGACGCCGCGCCGGGGCCCCCCTCCTCTGCCTCCACCTGCAGAAGAAGAGCAAGCCCCCCGATTTTTCTCTCCCGTTCCCCTCTCCCTCATCTCTCTCCCCACGAGCTCGCAACCGAGCCGCCATGGCCGTCGTCGCCGCCGCGGATTGAAGCTTCCCCGAGCAAAAACGAAGACTGCAGGAAGGTCCGCCGTGTCATCCTCTCCGTCCTCGCCGAAGGAATCGAGCTGGGGCGGTGGGAATCGAGCTCTCCGTCCGCTACTCCGTCGCTGCCGTCCGAGCGCCGCCGTGGACGAATTCGTCGCCGTCGCTGCATCCCCGACTTCGCCGTGTTCTCCTACGTGCTCAGGGTGAGCTCGCGGTCCGTAGCTCACCGCCGCATCCTCCGCTCGGAATTTTCGATTGCGACACAATCGGAATATCCGAAGTACCCCAGTACGATTAAACTTTAGGTCCTTAGTGGATTTACAAACCATCGGAGATGATCGGATAATCCGAAATGATCGGATAATCCGAAACCGAAAGAATTCGGATAATCCGAAGTATTCCAATGCGAGGAGATTTTTAGTCCTTAGCCAAATTTCCAGACCCTGCGTCGATCGGATATTCCGAGTTAGGAAAAAATCGGAAATTCCGAAATTGTCCAGTACCAGAAATTGTGAACTAACCTTTAAAATAAATATCATGCATATTTGAGCACCATTAAAGGACTGCACTTGTTAACAAGTTAGTAGAATCATTAAGTTAAATATGGGGTGTTTTCCTATCTGGTTGAAGTAATTATTCTCGCACCCCATTTAAATTGCTAGATAGCTATTAATAAGTTCGGTACATTAAAATGTCATGTCATCATGTGTTTGCGCATTGCATTCGTGAAGCATGTGTGGTGATTGATTGTTTCTTCCCGTGTTGTATGCTACGATAGATCAAGCAGCCGGGGTTACGCCGCAATACCCCGACGATCCGTACTACCAGCACGTTGAGCAAGGCAAGCGTAATCCCCCCTCTGAGCATGTCTTACCCTATTTTCCGCAAATATTTTTCCACTATAATATTGCATGCGGTTCCAACTGTCAATTTTATTGGATTAGAGTATCCCATAGTTGCATTAAGTTTCCGATGCCATTACCTGTTTCTCCTCCTATTATCCATAGGATTGTATTGTTGGCCTGAGATACTTAACTATGCTATGTTGTTGCTTAGCCATGCTTAGTTAAATGCTTATTCGTCCGATGGATATTTCATGTTGGAAACATAGGTTGAAATGTTCGGATGATGGTGGAGGAATTGTGGTGACAGGTAATAAAATGCTTAAAGGTGGGGATGAGAGGCCACTATGGTATGGTGGTGTTTTGTCTCGCTCTCGCCGCCTAGGTGCGAGTTCTTTACCTCTCGAACCAAGAATGAGCGCGCTTCCATTCGGTGGGGTATATGGAGCCCTCGTCGACCGACTAACTTGCGAAGGGCTAGCCGAGGGTCCTCTAGTTCGGGCTTCCATTTGCGCGTGCGTTGGGATGGTGGCCAAGACTGAGATGAGGATGGTGGTGTCAGGAAAATAAGTGGCCGCGGGACAGGGTGTTGGAGGCACTGAACCTGTCCTACCGCCACTGATGATTTTGGGTTAGTCTCAAGCAAGGTAAAGGTTGTAACCGTTCCCACTCAGCCGGCTTTCCCCGGAAGAGAGCTAAGCGTAGGCAATGAGCCGGGCGGTACCGAAGGTAAACACAGTGCACCCCTGCAGGGATAAATCTTTTCGAAGAGCCGTGTCCACGGTTACGGACAACTTGGGAAAGGACGATAAGATCATAGAAAACATGAACGGAATGATTAAAACCTGAGTACTAAAGGTACTACTCCAGAATGCAAGGTTAGCTTCCTCGAGGGTGATTCGGGGAGGTGCCTTTGTAGAACAGGTTCAGTGATGATGGTGGTTGATGATGAGTAAGGATCAAAGAAAAGAGTTACTTCTTACCCCTTTTAAAAAATATTCTGACTAGTCGATGCCATGGAGTTATGTTTTATTAAATAAAATCAGCTTTATGCAAAACAGCCATAAACCTTTGAAAGCCTCATCGAGCTAAAGCTCTATATTTAATCTTGCGAGTTCGTCGAACTCAACGTCGTTTGCTTTGTTTCAGAGGAGGACTTCACCGACCTCGAAGGTGGGTTCTTTGTGGACGTCGACGAGTAGTCTGGGGTTCCCAGGTGGCAGCTTGGGACATCCCGGAGCAGCTGGCGCTTGAATGTTTATCTGTAGGCCTCTTAGGCCATAATTTGGTTCTTGTTGTTTAGAACAACTTATTTCGCATCCGCATGTTGTAATGTTGGGTCTGTGACCTCTGGTTGTAATTTCCTATCTTTCTCTATTATAAGAGTTGAACTATAACGCTTTGAGTCGTAGAGTCTGTGATGTGCCAGTTGTTCCACAAGTCTTGATCTCTCTATTATGCATTGATAGTTGTGCCTGTGTTAAGGCATCAATCGGGGTGTTGCGTTGCCGATGATCAATTCCGAGCAACGCCTGCCAAAGGTTTTGGCCGGGGATTGGGAAACCCGTAACCTCCGGTTGTATTGCTTAACCGGTGACACACAGCATCACTGCATAGCAGTCGGGTCGGGGCGCCACAAGTTGGTATCAAAGCCAGACTGCCAGTAGGAAACCCTTCTACTGGTTGACGTTGAGTCTAGTGTTTGTGAAAATATTTTTAACCTAAAAATGAGTTGTGAAAACCATCTTAGTATTCTTTTTACTCCTTATCTAGTTACATTCTAATCTCGGAGCAATCTTACCTCGATTTGAGTTAAAAGTTTTACTTCTCATCTGTTACCTCAAAACTTTAGGATCACGAGGTTGGGTTCTACCTTTAGTGTTATGTGTCCGGTTGCTCCCGCTGCGTTACAATCAGATGTCGACTTAGATGTTTGAACACTGTTATTTCTACCGAGTTTGATCACTTATTCCTTCGTTGGGTTTTAACCCAAGGACTTGAACAGACGGTCCCGGATTGTGCCAACTAGAGTGTGTTGAATCACATGGTTTCTTAACTATCTGAATCCCACGCTAGTAGTACATGATGCTGATCTTTGACCCAAGTTCTATCTTGTTGATCCCTTGTTAGTTGTTACACAAAGTATTATCGTCCCTAGTCTGTGTACTTGAGTAGACGCTAATGCTATTGTATCAACCATTCGGAGGAAGATACTAACTGTGTCCTTGTAAATTCTCCAGAATGGCTCGAGGAGGCCGTGGTAACCACAATGATGAGGAACCGCCGCCACCGCCCTCGATGGCTCAGGTCTTGATGGCCATGGTTGGTGCAGCAGAATGCACAGAGGAATGGCTGCAACACTCTCACTGAGTTCCTGCGCTCGTAGCCACCCACCTTTGCTGATGCTAAAGAGCCACTGGAAGCTGATGATTGGCTTCGCGCTCTGGAGCGCAAGTTCTCCGCACTGCATGTCCCAGTGGCCGAGCAGGTCAACTTCACCACCTACCTCCTGGTTGGTGCAGCTGGCTGTTTGTGGGAGAGCCATGTGGTATTGTTCCCGGTCAACCATGTCTTCACTTGGGCAGATTTCCGCACTGCCTTCCGTCGGGCTTACATCCCTCAGCCGATCATGGATTTGAAGAGGAGGGAGTGAAGCAGCACAAGGTTGTGGAGGAACAGCTCCACCTTGCTGCTACAACGTGGACAGCACAAATGTTGAAGGAACCACTTCAACGTGCTGCGCTAGATATCGCTCTAGAGGCGTGGGCTGCCAAGAGTTCAATCCAAACTCTTTAACACACAAGATCTAATCCAAGATCTTTAGGACAGAACACAAGTTCTTATTATTGATAGGTAGAGTGTACATAGGCTGGTTACATATGTAGAGGTGAGGACCTCTATTTATAGGCTCCATGAGCTTTCACTACTTAGCTCTACTTAAAGCTAGAAGGTTCTAGAGTACACTACTTAAAGCTAGGAAAGCAAATACAAACAACCTAGTTACTACTCATGGCTGGAACACTCTAGAAACCACTACACAACATATGGCTATAGTGCCAAATTATGTAGAGTATAGTAGAAGTGTGTAGAAGCAATAAAGGATTTGACTCCTAGTTTATTTTTATTTTATTTTTCTACTGTCCCTCATCATCCTCCCCTGGTTGTTTAGAACTCGACCTCGAGTTATCTTCATAAAGTGCTTGTTCTGGATGGTAAAGAGCCAGGTCAGCCACATTGAATGTGTTGGAGATTCCCATGTCAGTTGGAAGATCTATCACATAGGCATTGTCATTTATCTTCCTCAGAATTGAGAAGGGTCCATATTTCCGCTGCCTAAGCTTCCCTTTGATGCCTAAAGGCAGTCTTTCTTTACGAAGGTATACCATTACCTTGTCACCAACTTGGAATGTCTTCAACCTCCGTTTGCAATCAGCTAGCTGTTTGTACTTCTGATTTTGCGCCTCCAACACATGGCGAATTTCTTCAAATAGTTCGGTGTAGTTATCAGCAAAGGACAATGCTGCTTTTGAGTTTCCCTTTGATGGTAGCTTCACTAGATCCACCACATGTGTTGGAACTTTAGTGTAGACAATAGAAAAGGACTTCCTGTTGATCTATGTTTGGAGTTGTTGTAGGAGAATTCAGCAAGGGATAAAGCCAAATCCCATTGTCCCTTTCTATCTCCACAAATGCAACGGATCAGATTACCCAAAAACTTGTTCACCACTTCCGTCTGACCATCTGTTTGTGGATGAGCAGTACTAGAAAATTTTAATTCAGTGTTGAACTGCTTCCACAAAGTGAGCCAAAATGCAGCAAGAAACTTGCTATCACGGTCCGAGACGATGGACCTTGGGACCCCATGAAGTCTGACCACTTCTCGAAAGAACAATTTGCCACATGATGAGCATCTGTTGTCTTGCGGCATGGAATGAAATGAGCCATTTTAGAGAACCTGTCCACCACCACAAACACCGCATCATTCCCGCGCCTTGTTCTTGGCAAACCCAAGACAAAGTCCATAGAGAGATCCTCCCATGGAGCTTCAGGAACAGGCAAAGGCATGTACAACCCTGTGTTCGTGACTTGGCCTTTGCAGGTTTGACATACGGGGCATCGCTGAACAAACTTTCCAGCATCTCTCTTTAGTTGTGGCCAAAAGTAACGATCTCAAGGTTAGCGATAGTCTTGTCGCGTCCAACATGGCCACTAAGATCACTTGAATGGAGCTCTCTAATTAACTTGTCACGTAGAGAACTTCTCGGGATGCACAAGCGATCATTCTTGAAGAGATAGCCATCTTGCACCAAATAGTCGTCACCTAATGGTTGGCCTCTCATGTGCTTTACCCAAACATGGCCAAAGTCTTCGTCCTCCTCATACAACTCCTTTAGTTGATCCATGCCGGGAAGTTCAGCCTCAAAAGAAGTCAAGAGGCATGCACGTCGACTCAAAGCATCGGCTACTCTGTTGGTGGCTCCAGATTTGTGCACAATGAGATAATTAAACCTCTCCAAATAGGCTGCCCATCTTGCTAACATGCGATCCACATGCTTTTGATTCCTAAAATGCTTCAAGGATTGATGGTCAGTGTAGACAATAAACTCCTTAGGCAACAGATAGACTTCCCAAGTCTTTAAAGCCCTAAAAACAGCATATAATTCTTGCTGATAGGTGCTCCACTTTTGTCTTGCTTCGCTTAGCTTCTCACTGAAGAAAGCAATGGGTTTTCGTTCTTGAGATAGAACAGCCCCAATGCCTACTCCACTAGCGTCGCACTCCAGCTCAAAAGTCTTACTGAAATCAGGTAGCGCCAAGACTGGTGCTTGTGACAATTTTTCCTTTATTTCCTTGAAACTAGCTTCAGCTAATTCGTTCCATTGAAATTTCCCTTTCTTTAGACATTCAGTGATTGGTGCCATGATCGTACTGAAATTCTTCACAAACCGCCTATAGAACGTTGCAAGACCATGGAAACTTCTCACCTCTGAGATAGTCTTTGGAGTTGGCCATTCTCTGATTGCTTCAACTTTAGAGTGATCAACATGAATGCCCTCACTTGTTATGACAAACCCCAAGAAAAGAAGTTGTGTTTGAAGGAAAACACATTTCTTCAAGTTGATAAAGTTCGTTTTCCTTTAGTACCCATAACACCTTACGGATGTGATCCAAGTGTTCATCTTCATCCTTGCTATATATCAAGATATCATCAAAATAAACCACAACAAAGTGGGATAAGAAGGGTCGAAGTACCTGGTTCATCAAGTGCATGAAGGTACTTGGTGCATTTGAGAGTCCAAATGGCATGACCATCCATTCAAACAACCCTTCCTTTGTCTTGAACGCTGTTTTCCATTCATCCCCGGGTCTAATGCGAATTTGATGATATCCGCTCTTCAAATCGAGCTTTGTGAACACTCTTGCGCCACTAAGCTGATCTAACATGTCATCCAAACGGGGAATAGGGAATCTATACCTTACGGTGATCTTGTTGATGGCTCTACTATCCGTACACATGCGCCAAGACCCATCCTTCTTTGGCGTGATCAAAGCTGGTACGGCGCATGGACTGATACTTTCTCGAATGTGCCCCTTTTGCAGCAATTCCTCCACCTTTTCCTTCAGTATAGCATGCTCTTTTGGGCTCATCCGGTAGTGTGGAAGATTAGGAAGACTTGCTCCCGGAATTAGGTCAATTCGATGTTGAATTCCTCTCATCGGCGGTAGGCCTTGTGGCTCTCCAAGTATGCTCTGGAATTCAGCTAGTAGGCCATGTACCTTTGCTGGAATTTCAACCACCGGTTGCTCTTCACCTTTCACAATAAGTGCAGCACACACATTTGCCTCCTTTAAGTCTTCCATAAACTCGCTAGAGGTGTGAGAAATAGTTAACATGTTCTTCTCCTCCTCCTTAGAGGTTTTGGCATCTGATTGGTTTGGTACTATAATGATCTTTCGCTTATTCCAAGTGAAAGAGTAAGAATTTTCCTTCCCTTTGTGTGTAGAATCCACATCAAACTGCCAAGGTCTTCCAAGAAGAACATGGCTGGCATCCATATCAACAACATCACACAAGACATTGGAGCGATAGTACTTACCCAACGAGAGTGGCAGGTTGCATTGTTTGGTGATCCTCATATTCACCCCTTTCTTGATCCATCCAATATTGTAGGGATTTGGGTGATCATGAGTCTCAAGCTTTAAATGGTTCACCAAATTCTGAGAGATAAGATTCTCACAGCTGCAACTGTCAATCACTAATTTGCATACCTTGCCATTCACGGTACATTTGCTCTCAAATATTTTCTTCCGTTGTGTGTTGTCGGGCTGTGGTGTCGAGCACAAGAGACGTTGAATCACACACACCACCTCTTCACCTTCTTCTTCACAAACATCTTGTCCTTCTACATCCTCAGATTCATACTCTTCGTCATCTCCATCATCATGGATAGTTGTGTTGGCGAATTTCCTCAATGGGCAATTGCTAGACACATGTCCCTCTTCACCACATTTATAGCATTTTACCACCGGCTTTGTCCTACTCTTGCCAGCTTGCCTTGGGCAGGTTGTTTTGCCTTGGGTTGAGCGGACTTCTCTTCCACTGTATGGGAGTGACTCCTAGATGAACCTTCAGTATGAGGAAATGGAGCCTTACTTGCCTTTCTTGTCCTTGCCAACCTTTCAGCCTTTAATGCAAGAGCTTGTGCTTGGTCAATGGACCAAATTTGTTGCATCATCAAACGATCCTGAATAGTATCATTGAGACCATTGATGTACCTTGCAACTTGTTGATCTTCAGTTTCAGCAAGGTTGCACCTCACTTGTAGCCTTAGAAACTCTTCTGTATACTCTGAAACAGTCCTCTTTCCTTGAGCACAGTTTTGAAACTGAATAAATAGGATCTGATCATAATCTGCAGGCAAGAATCTCCCTTTTAAAAGACTCTTCATCTGCCGCCAAGATCTCACACGAGGTTCTCCTCTTAGTCTGCGGTCTTCTTGAAGGCGATGCCACCATGCACCAGCTCCTCCTTTCAACTTGTATGCGACCAAAGAAACTCTACGGTCTTCTGGAATATTCATGACCTCAAAGAAAGTCTCCACTTCATATAACCAATCAAGGCACCCTTCAATATCAACATTTCCATTAAAAGTTGGGATCTCAGCTTTCACCTTGTATGTATCCCTTGCATATGTAGGGTTGGGTACTCTTGGATATGCATAGAGATCAGGTTCTTCAAGGGTCTCATCATATTCCTCATCTCCAGAAGCTTCAGCATAAGTTGGCCTTCTTGAGGTACCTGAACAACATGTCGTTGAGGTGTTTTTACTTCAAGATGACCTCCCTTCCTTCGCTGCCGAATATCTTCTTCCTCCTTTGATGAATCACCTTCATTGGCAGTAGGAGGAACACCCTTTCTTATCATCTCAACCAGCTGATCGAATCTCCGGTTAAGATCTTCACGTAGCGCTTGGATTTGTTGTTCTGCAGCATCCATTCTCTTCCCCAATTCCTCCATTGCTTGCTGCAGCTTACTTTCAAAGAGTACACCAAGAGCTGGAACGGATCAGCAAGGCTCTGATACCACCTGAAGCAGCACAAGGCTGTGGAGGAACAGCTCCACCTTGCTGCTACAACGTGGACAGCACAAATGTTGAAGGAACCACTTCAACGTGCTGCGCTAGATATCGCTCTAGAGGCGTGGGCTGCCAAGAGTTCAATCCAAACTCTTTAACACACAAGATCTAATCCAAGATCTTTAGGACAGAACACAAGTTCTTATTATTGATAGGTAGAGTGTACATAGGCTGGTTACATATGTAGAGGTGAGGACCTCTATTTATAGGCTCCATGAGCTTTCACTACTTAGCTCTACTTAAAGCTAGAAGGTTCTAGAGTACACTACTTAAAGCTAGGAAAGCAAATACAAACAACCTAGTTACTACTCATGGCTGGAACACTCTAGAAACCACTACACAACATATGGCTATAGTGCCAAATTATGTAGAGTATAGTAGAAGTGTGTAGAAGCAATAAAGGATTTGACTCCTAGTTTATTTTATTTTATTTTTCTACTGTCCCTCATCAGGGAGTTCCTGGATTTGCAACATGGACATATGGACCTCCGCACTTATGGTTGTGAGTTCAACCATCTCTCTCGTTACGCCCCACGGGACGTGACCACTGATGCCGACAAGCAAGAGCTGTTCCGCAAGGGTCTTTCGCCGCAGCTCCGCTATGAGTTACTGCCCTTCAAGTTCCAGACCTACCAGGAGCTGTTCAACCAGGCTCTTACTCTTGAGCAGGGAAGGAAGGAACTCGAGGCTTCCAAGAGGCCAGCACACGGGGACCACCAGAGTTCCTTGGGTTCTGAGAGCAAGAAGCGCAGGGTGTTTGTTCCCTACAGCGCTGTGCCGCGAGCTCCATTCATGCCGAGGGCCGCGGGATATAGGCCACCACCTCCGCGCCCCACTACTTCGACACTTGGGGCAAGCGGGAGTGGGTATCGTCCTCTGCTACCTGCTCCACCTGGACACACCTGCTACACCTGTGGCCAGGCTGGCCACTTCTCCAGGGAGTGCCCCCAGAAGGCACCTATTTTGGGGACACCTGCCCGAGCCCCTGCCACTCCAGCTGGCAAGGCTGGACCTATAGTGCGTGGTCGCCTGAACCACGTCTCGGCTGAGCAAGCTGAAGAGGACCCCGGCGTCCTTATGGGTGAGCTACGAATCAACAACAATCTTGCTACAGTTTTGTTTGATTCTGGAGCATCGCATTCATTCATATCCATAGCCTTTGCAAAAGACCACATACCGTTCGAGAAAATGAGCCGTCCCTTGGTGATCTCCACTCCTGGCTCCAAATGGCAAACCGATGGGGTTACTCCTGAGGTCCAGATTAATATAGGTTACTCGTCCTTTCCCTTTGCATTGGTAGCTCTGAAGTCAAATGGCATTGATGTCATACTGGGCATGAACTGGCTAGCCAAATACTGGGCTAATCTCGACTGTGCTGCCAAGACCATTACCGTGACCACCTCTTCCGGCGACATTGTTGAGTATTGGTCTGCACTCTCAAGACCTCCATCTTCAGTCATACCCAACTCACCCGAGATCCTCCTTTGCTTTATGGAAGGCGAATCCCCTCCTGAAATCCAGGACATACACGTGGTGTGTGACTTCCCGGATGTGTTCCCGGAAGAATTGCCTGGCATGCCTCCTGATCGAAGTGTGGAGTTTGTCATAGATCTACTTCCCGGTACTGCTCCGATTTCCAAGAAGCCCTACCGTATGCCGGTGGAGGAGTTGGCTCTGTTGAAAGAGCAAATTGATCAGCTGTTAGCAAAGGATTTCATTCAGCCTAGCAGTTCACCTTGGGGTTGTCCGGTACTCTTTGTCAAAAGAGAGATTCTACCGTGCCTCGTCTAGTCTCTGACTATAGACCGTTGAATGCGGTGACAATCAAGAACAAGTATCCTATTCCTCGCATCAATGATCTGTTGGATCAGTTAGCTGGTGCAACAGTATTCTCCAAGATGGATCTGAGGTCAGGATACCATCAGATCAAGATCAGAAAGGAGGATATTCCAAAGACGGCATTTGTTACTCGTTATGGCTCATATGAGTATACCGTCATGTCCTTTGGTCTCACAATGCTCCAGCTACTTTCATGAGGCTCATGAACTCCATCTTCATGGATTATCTCGACAAGTTTGTCGTCATTTACATCGATGACATCCTCGTTTATTCCAAAACCGATGAAGAGCATGCCGAACATCTTCGGTTGGTTCTGACACGACTTCGAGAACACCGCCTCTATGCCAAGTTCTCCAAGTGTGAGTTCTGGTTGGATAATCTTGTCTTCCTTGGTCATGTGATATCCGCTAATGGTGTGGCTGTCATTCCCGACAAGATTCAGTCCATTTTGGATTGGAAAACTCCAATGTCAGTCAAGGACATCCGTAGCTTTCTCGGATTGGCAGGTTACTACCGCCGATTCATCGAAGGTTTCTCCAAGATAGCCAAGGCCCTGACTGACCTTCTCAAGAAGGGTAAAAGTTCGTATGGACGGACAAGCTGAAGAGAGCTTCAAAACACTGAAAGCCAAACTCACGACTGCTCCTGTGCTTGTCCTGCCGGACACAAGCAAGGATTTCGTCGTCTTCTGTGACGCCTCTCTGCAAGGCTTGGGCTGTGTGCTAATGCAAGATGGCCATGTGGTGGCATATGCTTCTCGCCAATTGAAGCCGCATGAGCACAACTACCCAACTCATGATCTAGAACTTGCCGCGGTGGTTATGCTTGAAGCAATGGAGACCATACCTGTTTGGTAACCGTTGCGAGATTTTCTCGGATCACAAGAGTCTGAAGTACCTCTTCACCCAGCCGGATTTAAATCTCAGGCAAAGGCGTTGGTTGGAGTTAATCAAGGACTATGATGTGAGTCTGAACTATCAACCCGGCAAAGCAAACGTCGTGGCTGACGCGCTAAGTCGGAAGTCTTATTGCAACAACTGATGATTGAAAGGCTCAACCTGCTCTCATGAAGAGTTCGCCCGTTTGAACCTGGAAATTGTTCCCTCTGGCTACCTTGCAAATCTGGAGATCAAAGCTACTCTTGTAGACCAGATTAAGGATGCTCAGAAGCTGGATGAGGGTATCCTGAATATCAAGAAGAACATTGCTAGTGGAAAGGCCAAATGTTTCTCGGAAGATGAATCCGGAGTTGTTTATTTTGGTGACCGTCTGGTAGTGCCAAAGAACGGAATTTGAGGGAGCTGATCCTACAAGAAGCTCATGAATCCCTCTCTCTATTCATCCCGGTAGTACCAAAATGTACCAAGACCTTCGACCACAATTCTGGTGGACTCGGATGAAACGAGAAATTGCCAAGTATGTTGCTGAATGCGACACCTGTCGACGGGTAAAGGCTGAACATCAAAGGCCTGCCGGCACTCTCGCCCTATTGCAGTCCCCGAGTGGAAATGGGATGAAATCGGTATGGACTTCATCACCGGGTTTCCCAGATCTCAAAAGGGCAACAATGCATCTGGGTAATCATTGATCGACTGTCCAAGGTTGCTCACTTCCTACCAGTCCGTGATGATATACGGGCAAGTCAACTTGCTGACTTATATATGGCTCGTATTGTTCCATTGCATGGGGTCCCTCTGAGGATCATATCGGACCGTGGAAGTATCTTTGTATCCAAGTTCTGGCAGAGTTTCCAAACTGCTATGGGGTCCCGTCTCAACTTCAGTACCGCCTACCATCCTCAAACTGATGGTCAGACCGAAAGAGTGAACCAAGTTTGGAAGACATGCTTAGGGCATGTGTAATCTCTTTTGGCAAGGGTTGGGAAAAGTATCTCCCTTTCGCGGAGTTCTCCTACAACAATAGCTATCAAGCTAGTCTGGGCATGGCTCCATTCGAGGTTCTATATGGAAGAAAATGCCGCACTCCGCTAAATTGGTCCGAGACCGGAGAGAGAGCACTCTTTGGTCCGGATGTGATCAATGAAGCTGAGGAGAAGGTCAGAATCATAAGGAGAATCTGAAGATTGCTCAGTCTAGGCAGAAGAGCTACTATGATAAGCACCATCAGGAAATTCACTATGAAATTGGTGATAAAGCTTATCTCCGCGTCTCTCCCCTTCGTGGCGTTCGCCGCTTCGGTATCAAAGGGAAATTGGCCCCTCGCTATGTTGGCCCTTTCACCGTTCTGGCCAAGCGAGGAGATCTTTCTTATAAGTTGGAGTTACCGGTCATCTTCCCAAATGTACATGATGTGTTTCATGTCTCCCAACTTCGCCGTTGCTTCAAAGATCCTATCCATGAGTCAATCATGAGGAGCTAGATCTCCAGGAAGATCTCACTTATCGCGAGCATCCTATCCGTGTCCTGGATGAAGCCGAAAGGAAGACCCGTAACAAGACTACCAAGTTCCTCAAAGTTCAGTGGTCTCACCATTCCGAGGAAGAAGCAACTTGGGAAAGAGAGTCTAGTCTTCGTGAGGAGTATCCCGACTTCTTTCCGCAATCTAGAATCTCGGGACGAGATTCCTGTAAGGAGGGTAGAATTGTAACAGCCCAAAGTTTGAGAACCTAAAGATCTGAGTAAAATTTTCGCTTTTCATTTCTTGTGCATCATTGCATCCTTAATTAAAAATGCTCAAGAAGATATAACATTGAAAAACCCAAATATGAATTGCTTCAATTACAACTTCAAATCAATGAGAGTATTCAAACTTGCAAAACAAAATTACTTTGACATCTTATATTTGTCAAGGAAGTTCCAAGAGTTCAAAAGTAATATTTTGCACTTGCCCTAAAATCACTAGTGTATTCTTCAAATTTTCAAATCACCGAAAATCCCTAGACATACCTTCCTAAACCAAAGTGGTACCAAACTATTTTATTTTGAGACACCAAAATTTGTGGAGCTTCTACAGGCTAAGGGGAGCGTCCCCAAATTTTGTCATAATTTTTTAAGATGGTTTAGTGCCTCAATAAAATTCCTAAAGCCACAGGTTTTAAAATGGAAACAGAAAAGGACCTATCCATGATGGAAGAAAACTGCCAAGGGGTTTTTTGCAAATCCGCCGTCGTCTCTCTCCTTCCACTGGCGCCATGCCGCCGTGCCGCTGCCGCACGACGCCGCGCCGGGGCCCCCCCTCCTCTGCCTCCACCTGCAGAAGAGGAGCAAGCCCCACGAAGCCCCACCTGCTCCCTCCCCCGATTTTTCTCTCCGGTTCCCCTCTCCCTCATCTCTCTCCCCACGAGCTCGCAACCGAGCCGCCATGGCCGTCATCGCCGCCGCGGATTGAAGCTTCCCCGAGCAAAATGAAGACCGCAGGAAGGTTCGCCGTGTCATCCTCTCCGTCCTCGCCGAAGGAATCGAGCTGGGGCGCTGGGAATCGAGCTCTCCGTCCACTACTCCGCCGCTGTCGTCCGAGCGCCGCCGCGGACGAATTCGTCACCGTCGCTGCATCCCCGACTTCGCCGTCTTCTCCTACATGCTCAGGGTGAGCTCGGGGTCCAAATGGACGCCCCCTCCTCTCCCTCTCCGTCCTGTTCGACGAATCGCCGTAGCTCGCCGCCGCATCCTCCGCTCGGAATTTCCGATTGCGACACAATCGGAATATCCGAAGTACCCCAGTACGATTAAACTTTAGGTCCTTAGTGGATTTTCAAACCATCGGAGATGATCGGATAATCCGAAATGATCAGATAATCCGAAACCGAAAGAATTCAGATAATCCGAAGTATTCCAGTGCGAGGAGATTTTTAGTCCTTAGCCAAATTTCCAGACCCTGCGTCGATCGGATATTCCGAGTTAGGAAAAAATCGGAAATTCCGAAATTGTCCAGTACCAAAAATTATCCTGTTTCAATTATTCTCTTTATAATTTGGATAAATAATTGTACTGTGTTAAAAATAACTTATAACCAGGGCATATTTTAAAATAGGAAATTATAAAGGTAATAACTTTTATCGGGACACCATAGAAATGTGTTCGATATACCAAAATGTCCGGGAAATTGTGAACTAACCTTTAAAATAAATATCATGCATATTTGAGCGCCATTAAAGGACTGCACTTGTTAACAAGTTAGTAGAATCATTAAGTTAAATATGGTGTGTTTTCCTATGTGGTTGAAGTAATTATTCTCGCACCCCATTTAAATTGCTAGATAGCTATTAATAAGTTCGGTACATTAAAATGTCATGTCATCATGTGTTTGCGCATTGCATTCGTGAAGCATGTGTGGTGATTGATTGTTTCTTCCCATGTTGTATGCTACGATAGATCAAGCAGCCGGGGTTACGCCGCAATACCCCGACGATCCATACTAGCAGCACGTTGAGCAAGGCAAGCGTAATCCCCCCTCTGAGCATGTCTTACTCTATTTTCCGCAAATATTTTCTTCACTATAATATTGCATGCGGTTCCAAATGTCAATTTTATTGGATTAGAGTATCCCATAGTTGCATTAAGTTTCCGATGCCATTACCTGTTTCCCCTCCTATTATCCATAGGATTGTATTGTTGGCCTGAGATACTTAACTATGCTATGTTGTTGCTTAGCCATGCTTAGTTAAATGCTTATTCGTCCGATGGATATTTCATGTTGGAAACATAGGTTGAAATGTTCGGATGATGGTGGAGGAATTGTGGTGACAGGTAATAAGATGCTTAAAGGTGGGGATGAGAGGCCACTATGGTATGGTGGTGTTTTGTCTCGCTCTCGCCACCTAGGTGCGAGTTCTTTACCTCTCGAACCAAGAATGAGCGCGCTTCCATTCGGTGGGGTATATGGAGCCCTCGTCGACCGACTAACTTGCGAAGGGCTAGCCGAGGGTCCTCTAGTTCGGGCTTCCATTTGCGTGTGTGTTGGGATGGTGGCCAAGACTGAGATGATGATGGTGGTGTCAGGAAAATAAGTGGCCGCGGGACAGGGTGTTGGAGGCACTGAACCTGTCCTACCGCCACTGATGATCCTGGGTTAGTCTCAAGCAAGGTAAAGGTTGTAACCGTTCCCACTCAACCGGCTTTCCCCGGAAGAGAGCTAAGCGTAGGCAATGAGCCGGGCGGTACCGAAGGTAAACACAGTGCACCCCTGCAGGGATAAATATTTTCGAAAAGCCGTGTCCACGGTTACGGACAACTTGGGAAGATCATAGAAAACATGAACGGAATGATTAAAACTTGAGTACTAAAGGTACTACTCCAGAATGCAAGTGTGCCTTTGTAGAACAGGTTCAGTGATGATGGTGGTTGATGATGAGAAAGGATCAAAGAAAAGAGTTACTTCTTACCCCTTTTCAAAAATATTCTGACTAGTCGATGCCATGGAGTTATGTTTTACTAAATAAAATCAGCTTTATGCAAAATAGCCATAAAACTTTGAAAGCCTCATCGAGCTAAAGCTCTATATTTAATCTTGCGATTTCCTCGAAATCAACGTCGTTTGCTTTGTTTCAGAGGAGGACTTCACCGACCTCGAAGGTGGGTTCTTTGTGGACGTCGACGAGTAGTCTAGGGTTCCCAGGTGCCAGCTTGGGACATCCCGGAGCAGCTGGCGCTGGAATGTTTATCTGTAGGCCTCTTATGCCATAATTTGGTTCTTTTTGTTTAGAACAACTTATTTCGCTTCCGCATGTTGTAATGTTGGGTCTGTGACCTCTGGTTGTAATTTGCTATCTTTCTCTATTATAAGAGTTGAACTATAACGCTTTGAGTCGTAGAGTCTGTGATGTGCCAGTTGTTCCACAAGTCTTGATCTCTCTATTATGCATTGATAGTTGTGCCTGTGTTAAGGCATCAATCGTGGTGTTGCGTTGTCGATGATCAATTCCGAGCAACGCCTGCCAAAGGTTTTGGCCGGGGATTGGTAAACCCGTAACCTCCGGTTGTATCGCTTAACCGGTGACACACAGCATCACTGTATGGCAGTCGGGTCGGGGCGCCAGACTCTCCGTAGTGTGATCCATTCTCCCGAACCCGGGAAATCACGTATGATCTATACTCCTGCGGGGGAATCACCCTCTTCTAGCAACTTATACTCCCAAAACTGGGGAAGTGCTTAAATCCATATACACACCTAGGTAGTTCTTTAACTTAGTAGAAATTAAGTTTTTATAAAACCATTTAGCATTGCATCTCAATAATTCTACCAAGTTATAATAGGATTCTAGACCAACTAGTAGAGGGGTGCTAATCTAAACAGTTTTAGCATAGCAATACTAATAACCTTACACATGCTTAAGGAAAATACTCTACTCATGCATAAACAAAATATTTAGGAAATTTATGAATGTGCCACTTGCCTTGGCAGCTAGGAGAGCAGTAGTAGCAGTTGCAAGAGTCTTCGTTTCCCTCCGAAAATTCTAACACATAAAACAAACCACAAATAAACATACACATAATAACATACAATTAAAAATATGATATGCATGAAATGCAATTTAAAACACAAGGAATTATTTATACTAACTTTTCTGGTTTATTAAATCATGCATGAATTTAAAATGCATTTAAAACAATTTCTAACAAAATCCACTAAACAAAACATTATTAAAACACATAAAAAGGGTAATAACACCAGATTAATGTTTTCTGTATTTAAAAATTTATTACAATTATAAAACAGTACTACTGGACAGAAACAAATATTTGTGACCTTTTTGTAAAAGAAATCCTATTAAAATAGTTTATAGAATTTAAAATATACAAGAAATACTCAAATTAAGCCTCTGATTTTTAAAACAGATTAAATATATCCAAAAATATTTTTAACAGTGACTAAGCTATTCTACAGAACCCAAGGTTTCCAAAGATATTTTATTTGCAAATTTTGGACTTATAAAAATAAAGTTATGACAAATATACTCAAATCCCTCATTTGAAATTTGAATGATATAAATTTTGGCAAAACAGAAAACTAACAGTGCCAAAAGATTCTACAGATCTAGAGATTTTCAAAAATATTAAATTTGTAAAATTTGGCCAAACCAATAAAAAGATATAATAGATCTAAGTTGTAGGGGTTTTTCTGCGAAACTGCCAATTAAATCTAAATAGGAAAATTCACAGAAAATTCCTGCGCCACGTGGATCTGACGGGGCGCTGACTGGCTGTTGACTGGGCAGTGACATGGCAGGCTGTGATTGGCTGGTACCGGTTCGGTTAAGTGATCTAATCTAGCCCACTAGATCAAGATCTAACAGTGCAGATCTAAAAGACCAAAAGCAAAGGCGTGAGCCACCGGAACCCTAGCCGGAATACGCGTACGCGGCGGCGACGCGCACGGCATCGCATGTTACAGAGATCTAAGAGGGAGCGGGGAGGAGTGGATCATACCACGCGATGCGGGATGTCGAGGAAGGCTAGGTGGCGTGGTTGGAGACGGCGGAGTGCACGGACTCGCCAGAAATTGCTCGCCGGAGTTGCTCCCGCGGACGGTGGTCTTCGGTTGAGCACGGATAGCTCTATATGGGGCACAAAAAAATACGGCACCTTGTCAAAACTATGCGCAAGACCACAACAACGAGAAAGGGAGTGGAGAGAGGGCTCGGGGTTGCCGTGGTTCACCGGAGTTGAAGAAATTCGCCGGCGGCAGTGGCGGTGTTTCGTGGAAGCTCACGGGCAGCCTGGGGGCTCTCGGGCTGGGTTTCTTGGGGCAAACGAGGGAGGAGGGGGTGGTGTTTAAGTAGGAACAAACGGGAGCGTAAATGGTGGAGTAAATCGCCGGAAATCAAAGGATTGATTCCTGCCGTTTCTCGGACGCGGTCGTGGGAGCGATTTGGGGAGGAGTTGTTTCCGCGAGGGTGATGACAGGTGAGGTCGGGTGGTCAGTGAGAGAAGGAGAGGAAGTGCGGGCTGGGCTGCTGTTGGGCTGCTGCGCGCGGTAGAGTTGCAGGGCTTCGGCCCAGTTAGCTCGGGTGCGGCCCTTTTCTATTTTTTTTTACCTTTTACTTTTTCTGTTTTTCTGTTTTTTCAAATAACTTTTAAAATATGAATCAAATGGATTCAAAACCAATTTGAATAATTTTTGTAATAATAAGCTTTATTCAACATACCTTTTGGAAATAAATCATACAAAATAATTTACCAAAATACCCTTGGGCATTTAAAAGGAGATTTTTGCTATTTCTCAATTTTTCAAACCAAGTTCAAAATGGATTCAAATCTTTTCCAAATAATTTGAGAAAATACTTTTTAGGAAGTTTATTCTAAACAGAACACTTGGGCATTATTATGGCCATCAAATAAATTAATAAAAATCAAAATATTATGTACAACATAATAAGGCTCAATTATAATCTTTTCTCAAATAGGTGTAAAGTTGGAATAGAGTTCCAACTTTTGAAAACTTAATGCAAACAATACATGAAAATGATGAATGTATTCATGATTTTGGATTTTTAAAACCAAATATATATAATTTTCAAAAAGTCTTTAATCTTTCAGAATTTTCAATATTTTAAAAATCTTGGAATGTTACAGACTACCCCCCTTAAAAGGAATCTCGTCCTCGAGATTCGAGAAGGCTAGCAAAAAGTTTGTGTCTGGGTTATCTGGATGGGCTACCACCCTTAAAAGAAAATTTTGTTGATAGTCAAACTTCACAATGGATTCTTGATTGAGAACGTACCATTCACCATACTAGGCTCATTGTAGTTTCTTCTCATATGGACATGGTTCACATATCCTTTATCGAAAGGATTTGGCTTGGCAGTTTCTTCCTTCTTCCATTCAGGACAATGACTTATATAATGTCCCATCTTCTTACACTTGTAGCACTGTACCTGACTAAGATCTTTCTTGCCTTGAGAAGGGTGTTGACCATTGCCATTGGGTTGTCCATTGTGGTTGTTATCCCTGTGGGCACCATTGTTCCCCTTGAAGTTTTCATTGTTGTTATGGACATGATGGTTGTGGCCATTCCCACCGTAATGACCATTCCCATGTTTGTGATAATTGTGCACACTATTTCCATCATGATGGTTGGGTCTCTTGTGTGAGGGAATTGAGTTGTACTTGCTAACACTGTGCTTCCTCTTCCTGTTCTCTGCTTTCGTGATGCTATCTTCCAGTGTGATTGCTTGGTCCAGTAGGGCCTGATAGTTTGGGGCGTAAGCGACTCTCAAAGGAATTTTCAGCTCGTCACACAGCCCCTTGAGGAATTTTGCTTTCCTCTTGCCATCTGTGTCAATGTCTTCAGGAGCATAACGAGACATTGTATGGAAGTCATCCATATACTCCTTAAGGTTCCTATTCCCCTGCCTCAGGTTTCGGAACTCCTCTTTCTTCAAGTTTATAATACCGGAAGAGATATGAGCATTACGAAAGCCCTCCTCGAAGATTTCCCGGTCAAGTTGTTCAGAGGGTGGGTGATCTGATAAGTGTCCCACCATTGTGCTGCTGGTCCCTCTAACAGATAGGCGGTAAACCTCACCTTCTCAAGGTCGGTACACTGACAAGTTACCAGATCCTTGTGCACAGAGCGCAACCAATCATCTGCCACAATTGGCTCAGTTGCACTGGAGAACTTGTTAGGCCTGAGCCTCAGAAATCTTGCAAGCCTGTCCACTTGGGGAGGTGGTGGTGGCGGTGGTGGAGGTGGCGGTCCATTCTGATTGGCCATGAATTGAGCCATCATAGTAATCAGCTGAGTCTGCGCTGCCATCATATGTTGAAGCATTGCATCAGTGTTGTTGTTGTTGTTCTGAGGATCACGGCGGGGAGGCATCTGTGGTTTAAGCATAGATGAGCAAAAGATAGACAGATCTAGGAGAAATATTCCTACCCATACAAGCAATTAACACAATCAACCAAATTTGTTAAACTCCAATACATCTTTTGAGAAAACCGAACTAATCGTTTTGGGTTGAAGCACCCCAAGGTTATGGGAAATAAATACGATAGTACTGCCATACCACAATTTGATAGGTCAATACATCATCAATATCTCGTTATTCTAATAGAAGGTGGTCTAGTCTATCTCCTTCTTGAGTGCATCGAGTTCCTCCTCTATTTTCTTGAGTTCATCAAGGTACTTCTGGGTGTTGTGAAGTCTAAATTGAAGTCTTTCTTCAAGGTACTCGATGGCCTCCCATGCTGCACTTCTTGCTGAATCAAAGAATGATGTGTGAAGTATTGGGTTGGTTAACATGCAGCAACCTTCAGTCTTGTGGTCATCTTCTTTGCTCTTGTATATGTTGAGTTGCACCCACCAGTACTCTTGACCTTCATCCATGAAAGGAAATCCTTTGTATACTGCTTCTCCTTCGAATCCCAAACTCTTCATGTTATCCTTAAGTGCTTTTGGAAACTCAGTCTCACATTGTAGAGTCATGGTCATCACTGGTCCTTTCTTGATGGATTCGATGAGGCTGGTCATCTAAAAATAAGAGAAGACATTTAGAAAATGAGTGTCAGATGAGAGTATATGAGAAAGATAAAATGAAAAGTTTTGTTTTTAGCAAACTGAATAAAAATAGATTGTCAATACTATGGTCAAACCTATTTCAATCCAAACTTAGGGTTTCGAACCTACAGGCAACACAGTGCTTTGATACCATCTGTAGCGAACCTGCACTTAAAAATTGGCAAGTCCCTGTGTATAGTGCAAATCCCTGGATTGATTCATTTGCACACACAGTTTAAGATGAATATCACAACATTGTATCAATTATTACACGATGATCCAGTACTTAGGAAAATATTCGTTACAAATTGCATAGCACGAAGCTAGCTTTGACAGAGTAAAGCAGCGGAAAACATTATTCTTCATGGAGTCTCCATCATATTCATGCAGCCACAGGCGAAACATGTTGGTTGCAGACTCGAAACCATAAAACGAAATCTCACTCGTCGTCGGAACAATCTGCAACAGGAAAATGTTGCAACAAGGTGGATCAGAACCATATAAAATGGAACTGGCAAGTGACACTCTGTGGACACTTAGTGGAAAAACTGTAATAACCTATATGCATATTTGGCTGGTGGAGTTCAAGGCTATTTTGCATAAAGCAAGTTTTATCTTATCACTTTGAAAACATTTTGCATCTATTAAATTGGTAACACTGGTAAACTCCAGTGAAACCGTGACAACACATGGTAAACTCCAGTGTGTCAGATGACTACCTCCGGTAAACTCCGGTGAGTCCCTAATGTTGTTTTCTAACAAGTTTTATTTTGAAGTTGGCATGATGAGATCCTCCGTCGTCTTCCTTGTTCGGCTAAAGAACTGTGATCCATCCTCCCAAACCCGGGAAATCACGTATGATCTGTACTCCTGCGGGGGAATCACTCTCTTCTAGCAAAATCTTCACTTGTAGTAACTCCGAATCTCTTTATTCCTGGGTGGCTCTCCGTAGTGTGATCCATCCTCTCGAACCCGGGAAATCACGTATGATCTATACTCCTGCGGGGGAATCACCCTCTTCTAGCAACTTATACTCCCAAAACTGGGGAAGTGCTTAAATCCATATACACACCCAGGTAGTTCTTTAACTTAGTAGAAATTAAGTTTTTATAAAACCATTTAGCATAGCATCTCAATAATTCTACCAAGTTATAATAGGATTCTAGACCAACTAGTAGAGGGGTGCTAATCTAAACAGTTTAAGCATAGCAATACTAATAACCTTACACATGCTTAAGGAAAATACTCTACACATGCATAAACAAAATACTTAGGAAATTTATGAATGTGCCACTTGCCTTGGCAGCAAGGAGAGCAGTAGTAGCAATTGCAAGAGTCTTCGTTTCCCTCCGAAAATTCTAACACATAAAACAAGCCACGAATAAACATACACATAATAACATACAATTAAAAATATGATATGCATGAAATGCAATTTAAAACACAAGGAATTATTTATACTAACTTTTCTGGTTTATTAAATCATGCATGAATTTAAAATGCATTTAAAACAATTTCTAACAAAATCCACTAAACAAAACATTATTAAAACACATAAAAAGGGTAATAACACCAGATTAATGTTTTTTGTATTTAAAAATTTATTACAATTATAAAACAGTACTACTGGACAGAAACAAATATTTGTGACCTTTTTGTAAAAGAAATCCTATTAAAATAGTTTATAGAATTTAAAATATACTAGAAATACTCAAATTAAGCCTCTGATTTTTAAAACAGTTTAAATATAGCCAAAAATATTTTTAACAGTGACTAAGCTATTCTACAGAACCCAAGGTTTCCAAAGATATTTTATTTGCAAATTTTGGACTTATAAAAATAAAGTTATGACAAATATACTCAAATCCCTCATTTGAAATTTGAATGATATAAATTTTGGCAAAACAGAAAACTAACAGTGCCAAAAGATTCTACAGATCTAGAGATTTTCGAAAATATAAAATTTGGCCAAACCAATAAAAAGAAATAATAGATCTAAGTTGTAGGGGTTTTTCTGCGAAACTGCCAATTAAATCTAAATAGGAAAATTCACAAAAAATTCCTGCGCCACGTGGATCTGACGGGGCGCTGACTGGCTGTTGACTGGCAGTGACATGACAGGCTATGATTGGCTGGTACCGGTTCGGTTAAGTGATCTAATCTATCCCACTTGATCAAGATCAAACGGTGCAGATCTAAAAGACCAAAAGCAGCGGCGCGAGCCACCGGAACCCTAGCCGGAATACGCGTACGCGGCGGCGACGCGCACGGCATCGCTCATTCCAGCGATCTAAGAGGGAACGGGGAGGAGCGGATCATACCACGCGATGCGGGATGTCGAGGAAGGCTCGGTGGCGTGGTTGGAGACGGCGGAGTGCACGGACTCGCCAGAAATTGCTCGCCGGAGTTGCTCCCACGGACGGTGGTCTTCGGTTGAGCACGGATAGCTCTATCTGGGGCACAAAAAAATATGGCACCTTGCCAAAACAATGCGCAAGACCACAACAAGGAGAAAGGGAGTGGAGAGAGGGCTCGGGGTTGCCGAGATTCACCGGAGTTGAAGAAATTCGCCGGCGGCAGTGGCGGTGTTTCGTGGAAGCTCACGAGCAGCCTGGGGGCTCTCGGGCTGGGTTTCTTGGGGCAAACGAGGGAGGAGGGGGTGGTGTTTAAGTAGGAACAAACGGGAGCGTAAATGATGGAGTAAATCGCCGGAAATCAAAGGATTGATTCCTGCCGTTTCTCGGACGCGGTCGTGGGCGCGATTTGGGGAGGAGTTGTTTCCGCGAGGGTGATGACAGGTGGGGCCGGGTGGTCAGTGAGAGAAGGAGAGGGAGTGCGGGCCGTGCTGCTGTTGGGCTGCTCCGCGCGGTAGAGTTGCAGGGCTTCGGCCCAGTTAGCTCGGGTGTGGCCCTTTTCTTTTTTTTTTGTACCTTTTCTTTTTCTGTTTTTCTGCTTTTTCAAATAACTTTTAAAATATGAATCAAATGGATTCAAAACCAATTTGAATAATTTTTGTAATAATAAGCTTTATTCAACAAACCTTTTGGGAATAAATTATACAAAATAATTTACCAAAATACCCTTGGGTATTTAAAAGGAGATTTTTGTTATTTCTCAATTTTTCAAACCAAGTTCAAAATGGATTCAAATATTTTCCAAATAATTTGAGAAAATACTTTTTAGGAAGTTTATTCTAAACAGAACACTTGGGCATTATTATGGCCATCAAATAAATTAATAAAAATCAAAATATTATGTAGAGCATAATAAGGCTCAATTAAATCTTTTCTCAAATAGGTGTAAAGTTGGAATAGAGTTCCAACTTTTGAAAACTTAATGCAAACAATACATGAAAATGATGAATGTATTCATGATTTTGGATTTTTAAAACCAAATATATATAATTTTCAAAAAGTTTTTGATCTTTTAGAATTTTCAATATTTTAAAAATCTTGGAATGTTACATGAGCCTAGTTTATTTAGGTTGTTGGCTTGTTAATTTAAACACCTAGTTTTATTCCGCAATTATCAAGCCTAATCCGGAAAAGTTTTAATCGCCTATTCACCCCACCCCCCCTCTAGGCGACATCCTTGTCCTTTCAATTGGTATCAGAGCCTGGGCTCTCTTTTTGGGTTTTACCGCCTAGAGAGTAAAGATGTCGTTTAGAGAATTAGTGCACAATCCCATTTTTAAATTTGATGCCACAAATTATGATGTTTGGAAAATTCGTGTGCATAACCTTCTTCGGGACATAGACCCACATGTAAAGAGAATTGTAGATATGGGTTTTTCTTCTCCAAAGGAGGATGAGGAAAACTCTTATCTCAATACTCTTGTATCTAATAGTCTTATATGTGTTTTGAGCGATGTAGTTCTTGCATCAATCATTCCTTTTCGGAACGCTCATGAGCTTTGGACCAAGCTTCAAGATATATATGAAGTGTCCAACATTATTGAGGATGATTGTTCTCCTTCCACCTCCGGCCGTGATGAGTTCACAACTTTCTCCACTTCACCAACATGTGGTTTGGTCACAAGGTAATGATGTGGTGAGTGGTGATAGAAATTGCTTTGTTGATGGTGAATATTCTATTGACTATACTTCATCTCTATCTCATTGCAATGTTCTATCTTTGGACTTAAACTCTTCTAGTACTCCAAATGTCATACATGCTAGAGTTGATAGTCCTTGCATATCATGTAATAGTTGCTTAACTAAATCTCATGATGATATGCTCTCTATGTCTTGTTGCCTTGATAAAAATGCTTCTATTTCCTCTAGTACTTGCATGACTAACAATGTAGAGGAATCCCAACGTTTGTTGGAACAAGACATGAACCTCAATGGTGCTTCAAGCAATTCTTCATCATCTTTGTCCACTACTCACTTTTGCCTTATGGCTAAGGAGTTCGAGGTATCTCCTACCTCGAATCCCGACATATCTTGTGATGACGTGGATGAGGATTCTCATGAAGAACAATTTGATATTGAATCCTTAACCAATAAGGGTGAGATGGTTTTTTGTGCTCTTCCCAAAGGTAGCAAAGCTATCCATCCTCTATGTGCAATCATTGATTATATTACTAAAAGTAGGGAATTCATTGAAGTTTTGGAAACTCAATTTGATGACAAATGTCAAATTGAGAGAGAGGACGCCGATGAAAAAGCATCCTTAGTGAATGCCTTTGAGGAAGAGCAAGAGCTTCGAGTGTCTCTTGAGGAGAAACTTGAATCTCTTGATGAGTCAAATGATCTTATTATTGCTAAAATTATTAAGGAAAGAGATCATGCTATTGCTAAATATAAAGTGCTTAAAAAGGAAAAAGTTGAATTTTGTGTTGGCAATGCTAGACTAATTGAGGATATAGAGAGACTTGACAAAGCCCACAAGGCTTTAGAAAGTGAACACTCTCTCCTTATCAAGTCTCATGATCAACTCGAAACTCAACTATCTAAAAATGATGAGCTTGCCAAGTTGTCTTCTTCCATTTCTAAAATTGATGATGCTTGTGCTACTAACTCCATTTCTCGTGAAGCATCTATTTTGAAGGAGAATGTTGAGCTAAGGGCTCAACTTGAGTTGCCAACTAGCAAGTATGGGATATTGGAAGAAAGTCATGAAAAGCTCTCTAGCTCTAATGAGGATCTTCTAGCATCTCATGCGAGGCTAAAGTTAGCTCATGAGGCTATTATGTCAAAGGTAACATCTTGTGAGCCTCATGTGGACAATGGCACAACTTCTACTCTTAATTCTATATTGTCTTGTGCTAGTCCTAGAAATTCATACTTCCTCTAGTGTTTGTGTTGATACTAACCATGTAGAGGAATTAAATGAGCTCAAGGCCCAAGTCACTTCTTTGAAGAAAGACTTGGAAAAGCGTCATGTTGGGGATTCTACACTTGACAATATGTTGAGTGTTCAAAGACGCCCCAATGACAAGAGTGGACTTGGATTCAACTCCAATATCAAGAACAAGTCCAAGTTCAACAAGAAGAAAAAGGGCCAAGAACAAGTTAAAGATTCGGCCAAGATTGTTTGCTTCAAGTGCAAAGTTGAAGGGCACCATGTTAGATCTTGCCCTTTGAAGAAGAAGGCTCTTAGTGAGAAGCAACAAGGGAAGAAGCCTCAAGTGCAAACTCAAGTTCCTCAAGTTGAAGAACGGCCTCTTCCCAAGAAGAATCAAGCTACCCCTCCTCAAGTCAAGACTCCAACTAAGAAGAGAGGAGGAAGTAGATGTTGCTACCTATGCCGTGAGAAGGGTCACTTTGCTTCTTCGTGCACAAATGGTACCTTATCCCAACCCCATTATTATTGCTGATGGTTATTCTCTTCGGAAGGATAAGGTTGGCAATGTGTTTGCCAAATATGTTGGTACTCAAAGTGGTGTCAAGAAAAGAACCATTTGGGTTGCCAAACCAATTGTAACTAACCTCTTTGGACCCAACTTGGTTGGGGACCAACAAGCTAAAACTTGATCAATAGGTGTTGTTGGAGGGCATTGGAGACTTGGTTACATTATGAAGAATTAAGGGATCTTCATCAATTATATTCTCAAGTCAAGTCATTTGGATTATATTGTTCTATCTCATATCCAATGTTCCTCCTTGCGATAACTTTTATTTAAATCATATATACATTGAAAGTTGCTTGCACCCTTGCATGTGTTAGGTTTTGTACCTTGCTAGTGTTGGTATGTGTTGTGCTCTCTACTTACTTATCTTGAGTAATCAAGAATGTGTATGTTGGTTTGCACACCATGTATTTGTGTTGAGCCTTATTCCTTTTATTTGATATCTTATCGTGTTGGCTCTCTTTTTGAGAGATTAATGGACTATCCTATTTTGGGGGAATGATATGCTTCGTGCACTTCACAATCCTAAAATTGTGTATACATGAGGAATACCACTTAGTGTTGATATATTAATATTATCTATTATGTATGTGGTATGTCATACTCATGAGAAATTCAAATTCTACAATGTCCATTAATTTCTCGAGTTGGTTTTGTTTGCCTCTTGTTTTAAAATAAATGGATTATCACATTATGGGGGAGTAATAAGCTTTGTGCATATTACAAACCTATAAAATGTGAACATGTGAGGTATTGCCACCTAGAATTGATTTGTTAATAATCTTATTGCTATGTGGCATGTTGCTCAAACAAGTTCCATATTTGCTAAAATGATTTTATTTAATCACTCCTTCTTGGATCTTGTTTGTGATGGACGTTCTTGGTACGACTTTCCCTAAATATGTTCTCATATATCCTTTTGGGAAACCAATTGCTTCAAGCTACTCTTTAGAGTTGTTTTGCATGATCACGTGAATATTTGAAGCTATCAAGAATATCAATTTATCTAAGCATGGTTTTTAAATCTTATCCTTTGTCATATGCTTATTTGTTGTGAAGTTGGTCTTCAATATCATTTCTATATACCACCAAGAATTATCTCTATATACTCCTTGTCCATGACAAGCGATACTCATAATTGTGGTAGAATTTGTAGACCATCTTCACTTTGGTTTTTGCTTTGAATTTGCCTTATTTTTATCGCCAAGGATTTATTTTGATCTAGCTCTCATTTGTCTTCCTTGCTTCTTTTGGATCCTTGTTGCTCTACTCAAAAGTTGCTTTATTCTTTCTTGAGTTAGGAAAAGCAATGATCCCATTCTTGGAGAAGCTATCCTACATTGAGTAGAACATCATTCTTTAAATTGGTTTTGTATCTTATTGCTTTCCTTGAACATGACTAGTGTTTGAATAATATGTATGGAGAGTGACGATCCCATTTGTGTTCATTTTGTATTCAAATGCAAGATCATAAATAATGCACAAATCTTGGGGGAGCTATCCTATATGCTTTTGAACATTAGTTGTCTTCAATTGGCATTTGATCCCGTTGACGTGTCTCTTTGGAAGACAAACATTTCTCTTCTTGGTACTTTGTGCCATCATGAGAATTGTAGAGGGTGTGGTTTATTCCTTGATGATATTTTCATCAATTGGTATCTTACTTTCAGTTGGCATCTTTTCAAAGTGGTATCTTCAACCATGTGTTGATTTGGGTTTTTGATATAATTTGGACAATTCTCTTTCTTGTCACACTTGTGTGTGCTTTCTTGGTTTAATTGGTGTTTTGTCCAATTTGTATCTCGTTTGGTTCTTGAAAGTCTTGTGCATGCATATTTACTATATGAATATCTTATGGCATGCTTACTTTCGTTGATCCAATATATAGGATAAACTCCAACAAATCTTAAATGGCTAAGATGTGCATGAAATTCAATTTCATATCAATATGCACATATTTATGTGGAGTTTGTCCTATGTATTGTAGTTGCTCTAACTCTTTGGGCCTAATAAGTTTGGGTACCATTTTGTACTTGAATTTGTTTTAGGTACATTTGGAGATGCATTGATGAGGACATCCCTAGTCCTTTACCGTCTTCTATTGATGATGTTGCTGCTCAAGATAAGCCTAATGAAGTGAGGATTGGACCAATGACCAGAGCTCGTGCCAAGCTAATTGGACAACAGGTGAACTCACTCTTAACTGAATATAATGTTTGTGATAATGAGAATTTTATACTGCCTAAGTCGATGCACTTGTGTATGATCAGGGTTGTTGATAACACAAGCATTGGAGGAGGACCAGAGGAGCAGCAAGGAATGGAGTACAACGTCCCCAATGGCGCGAGGGAGGAGCGGGAGGCATGCGCAAGAAGGGAGGACGAAGACGGAGGCGCGAGGAAGGAGTCAGTCAAACCGGACCTCAGCCCGGTTTCAGCCGGCCTAAAAACCGGCCATGCTCCAGAGAGAACCGGACTCACGACCGGACGACCACCCGAGAGAACCGGACCCCAGGCCGGTTTTGACCGGTTTCACGACCGGCTATGTGCCAGAGAGAACCGGACCTCAGGCCGGTTTAGGCCGGTTTCCAGGCCGGACGTGCCTGCGCGCCCAGATTCGGACCGAACCAGTTTTGGTCGGTTTGTACCCGTTTTTAGGTCGAATTGGACCCTGTTTCGAGTAGGGAAAGTGCTAGGTCGGTTGGCCCCCATATAAGGCCAAGCCCGGCGGCTAGATTAGGTTAGACCACGTTTTGATTAAACCCTAGATTGGATTGCTAAAGCATTCATCTATCAGAATTCCCTTTTGTTTCGATCGGGATTTCACCCCTCCACTTTGTTGCGATCTGGAGGTTATTGCTACCAAAGTTTGAGTGTGATCTGTTGTTCCACTGGGAATTAGTAGATTGCAGAAACTGCTTCGTGGTCGGCGGCTACGTTGCACCGGTGTGAGGCGTCGTGAATATCCATTGGGTTGAAGAGCTGTTGCATTGGCAACAGGGGAGCAGCCGGAGAGTTCGTCGGATTCTCGCAAGTTATCTTCCACCATCATCCATCTACCCACAACTCACTGAGAAGATCGGGCAACCCCTTATCATGCATTGGAAGCTTGTCTCATTTACAAGGAAGGTGTTATCACCATGTGCTTATTGGAGCCAAGCTCGGAGGATCATGAACTCTTATCTTCTACACCATCAATGCTATCTCGGTAACAAGTATCTACCCCATGCATACTTCTCTAGCTTTCAACCTTGTGTAGGTTGTTTCTTGGCATGATTTACTTTGTGCGATACTTGTTATCCTTCTCGGAGCATCCCTTTTATCACCTTATCCTTGTGGATATTTTTGATGCTATGATGAGTGTGTGTTGGAAGTTCATCTATATCCCTTTAAGATAAAATTGAGCCTTGTGCTATGCTTTTAAGCAAAGATCTTATTGGTGTATTTATGACTTCCTCTTGGATATCATGTTCTTTATCTTTGTACCTATTTTGTGTGTACATGTTTATTTGTGGACTTATATCTTCGTGATCGGTGTCTACTTAGAAACTTATACACATGAGAATAGTTAGATCTTTAATTGGTATTCCAATTCTTTAGTGATCACCTCTTATTGCTTTGGTTTCTTTGGTGGTTTCTAAATGGCACAAGCTTTGTTTTTATTTGTTATGCTTTTGCATCTTAATAAGTTTGTGGACCTATTTGCTAGATGTTTGGTTTGTGTTCAAAATAATCTAGGAGGGAGTGAGGATTCCATGTTGTGCACACCATATTGAAATGCAAATCCTACATTGTGCACGTACCTTGGGGAGTTCCCTCTTGTTGTTTAGAATTTTTTTCGGATCCTTTTGATTTTGCATCTTTCTTGTCGAAGTATCTTTCAATTTGTTTTTCTTTTGCAATCTTTGGATCCTCAATATAGTTTGATCTCCCCTCATCTATTCTTCATTGGATATGTGCATTTGATTTCACTCATATTATGAGAAATGCACACTTTATGGGGGAGCTCTTACTATATTTGCCTTCTAAATTTTTTCCTCCCATTTCGGCAATCGATGCCAATGGGGGAGAAGTTTAGAGGGTTTAAGGGAATTTGGTTTTAACCTTTAGTTTCGTTCTTAAGCATTTGCCTTTCTTGCCTCTTGCATCCTTGCTCTTTGTGTTGCATGGTTGCTTAATTCATTATATAAACCCTCGTAAAAGGGATTGTCATCAATTACCAAAATGGGGGAGATTGAAAGTGCATGTGTTACCCCATGCGTGGTTTTGGTAATTAATGACAATCCCTATGGACTAATGTTTGCATTGAGATATCTTTATAGATCTTGTCCATGAAGAAGATTGGAGTTCATGTGTTGGACTCTAGAAGATTATATGATGAACCCAATGGGTTTATATGAAGAATGGTCATGTGAACAGTTGAGCTTATTGCAAGCATGGCTTGGAAAAGAAGATTGAGTGAACTTCATGTTTATCTCCAAGCCATCATCTATATCAAGAGAAGAATATGAAGCGCAAGTGGATACATGAAGATGGAGCTTAGCGAGGCTCTCCCATAATGGAGTATGGGGGAGCATTTGGAGAAGTCTTCATCAGGCATGTGCTAGCAAGTACAATCAAGAAAGGTGTCCCAACTTGAGGGAGTCAAGATCGTCATCATCTAGCTCAAGTGGAATGCTCAAGTCAAAGGTATGATCTTGATAGGGTTTCTATTTTACCGGTCTCGTGGTGTGAGTGGGAGACTGGGTTATAGGATAGACGGCGTACTATCAAGAGGGGCTCTCAAGTGAGTAACTTGATCGCATCTTTGTGGAGAGCTCAAACCTTTGCATACTTGGCATATCATCTTTCTTGGTTCTTATTTGGCTTTTATCCATGTGAGAATTTAGAGCTTGTGTTCATCTCCATACCAAGCTCTAGTTCATCAAAAACGGATTTCATTTGAATATCTTGTGGTGTTTTTGTTGTTGGAGGTTTTACCGGTTCGCCTTTTGTAGAGAGGTCAAACTCTCCACTTGTGTTCTCCTACTCACTTGTTGGACTATGATGTTTCTCTGCATAATCTTGTAAAGCTCTTCGTTATGATTCCAACGAGCCCAAGATCATCGAAATCGGAGTCCGGATGCAAAAGTTATTGAAGTTTTCGTACCACGTGGCATGCAGTCTTTTTCCCGGTGGTAGTACCACCCCTAGTACCGCCCGCAGTACTGCTCATCGCATCCGAAAGCCGTTTTGGCGGTACTAGGAGCAGTACTACTGCCCGGGGCGGTAGTACCGCTGCCCGGGGAGGTAGTACTGTCTGGGGCCTGTTTTCAGCCTGTTTGACTTCCTTGGTTCCCCGGGGGCGGTAGTACCGCCGTTTGCAGCGGTAGTACCGCCCCGGCGTGAATCTGCACCCAACGGTTGGATCTTTGGGTGACCTATTTAAGGGGCCTTCTTCCCCAATGGTTCCCAACCTTTAGAGCAAGTTTTGACCTCCATTGTTGACCTCCACAAGCTTGCTATCTCTCTATTCCTCCATGATTCTTGCCTCCAATTAGAGGGAAAAGAGAGAGGAGATCTAGATCCACTATTCTACCAATCAATCTCTCCTCTAAGTGAGGGGAAGCTTTTGCATCTAGATCTTGGAGGGATTTGGTGTTCTTCCTTGTTCTTCCTCTCTTCTCCCCCCATAAGCATTAGTTGCTTTTGGTGGGATTTGAGAGTGAAGGATTTGAGCACTTGTGCTCTTGCCATTGCTTCGTTGCATCGATTTGTCCTCTCCACGAGGATTCGTGGAAGTTGAAAGCTTGTGAATTTGTTACTCCTGGGTCTTTGGACCCTAGACGGCCGTGTGGTGGTTGAGACCCTTGTGTGGTCACTTGTAGCTGTTCGGGAGCCCCCAATCCCGTTGTGGGTTGTGCCCCGGATCGTTGTTGAAAGGCTCCGGATTTCCGCCTCGAAGGATTCCGATACTGGAAGGTGAACCAAACATTTGTGGTGCGGTTCATCGGAGAAGAAGGTGAAACCTTTGTGGTTGTTGAACCATTGTGTTGGTTCACACCTCTCCAACGAGACGTACTCCCCTAAAAAGGAGGAACTCGGGAATACATCCTCGTCTCCGCGTGCCTCGGTTATTTCTATACCTGAGCTCTTTACTTTTGCACTTTACATTGTGATAGCCTTCGTGCTTGAAGTATTCTATATTGCTATCACCTTGTTACTTGTCTTGCTTAGCATAAGTTGTTGGTGCACATAGGTGAGCCTAGTTTATTTAGGTTGTTGGCTTGTTAATTTAAACACCTAGTTTTATTCCGCAATTATCAAGTCTAATCCGGAAAAGTTTTAATCGCCTATTCACCCCCCCCCCCTCTAGGCGACATCCTTATCCTTTCAGCTGAGCCCACTGGCATGGTTGTGGTGAAGCGCGTGCAGGGGCACGGCGACGAAGCGTGTTGCAAAGTTCAAGTTTGTGATTGGTTTGAAAGGAGGAAAGAAAATTATGGGACGGCTGTAATAACCGTGCTAATCAGTTGCCAAAAGATGGTACATCCCTATAGTTTGCTACAAGGATAAGATAGAAAACTTTTCACCACATTTTTTTGTACAGATTCGATGCTTTCGGTGAGCAGTTTGTAGTAGCACACATTTAATTATTTAAACATATAATTGTAATGTGATGTTTTAGGAATTTATTCAAGCTGAGTTGCTTGCAAACTCAAAAAATATCAGACAATTAGCCTACAAATCTGTATTTGTCATTAGTATTAGCAGATGATTCATATGGATTTGGTTTCCTTGATTTGATTACTGCAACTTTTATCATTCATTTAGAGCATTTAGCAAATATTGTACCTATTGGTTGTTCAAATCGGAAATAGTACTATATGTCATGTGTTTGTTGTCTTGACATGTCAAGTGTGTAAAAACACGATACATGTTCAGTTGTGTACCTTCAAAGGTTTAACTCTTAAGCATATTCAGTTTTGTCATCCCTTTCTTTGTGTTTTCCTATTGTATCATACAGTTTGGTTTTGGTCCTGACCATGTACTTTTAGGTGGTTATGTATTTTGTACCGAATGTTGTTCTCATATTAAAATAGGATAATCTCTACTCGTGTCAACCGTAGCAACAACAGCAGCATTCAACTTAATTAAGAAACACATAATTCATTTACTTGTGTCATCCGTAGTAACGCACGGGCATACAACTAGTGTCCCTAATTACTATGTTTAAGAGCTAAATTATCTCAGTTTATCTATTTTTCTCTGATAATTGAAACACGTGTCTTAGGTGTCTTATCTTGTTCCATCTAGTTACATAAACATGGCATCAACATTCACATATTTGAGCAAGTTAAAATATCACTACATGTCCATGAATTTATATGTAGTCCGCTTCCTTCCCGTGTCGGAGGCGACGTGCCGCTTTCTCGCCGCGTCGGAGAGATCCGACCAGTCGATGTCACGCCCTGAGCCGCTCCCGCGCTTCGACGTCTCCTTCGGCCACATCGCGGCGCGGCGGTGGCGGATCTCCGCTCGGTGGTGGCCGGTTTCTCGTCCGCGGTGGCGGAGCGTTCGGTGGATTTCTCGTCGGCGGTGACGGCGAGACACGGGCTGTGACTGAATGCACAGCCATGTACGCTATAAATTGGGTTCGGCGGCGGGGATTTCGGGCCCTCGAAAACGCTTTACTAGACAGGGCGGCTTTTATGGGCTCTGTTCTGGCTTAAAAAACAGCCTGAGCTTGTAAAGCAGCTGGACTTTATCAGTTTTGGCTGTTTTTCAGTCTCTGCTAGAGATGCTCTGACAAGGGCACCGTTTTAACTACAACATTTGTAGTAGAGTGGTACAACATCAGGCCTCATGGTTTGATTTTACTATGGTATAGTTTACGATTGATTATTTATTCGTTTCCAAGCAAAGTAAATAGGGACTGACATTTTAAAAATACACATAAAGTTTAGCAAACAACTTCACAAGATAGCGTAGGTTTCACCGTCAATAGAAAAATTTAGATAAAGCAGAATTTGATAACATGGCTATGTATGCGTTGAAACTACACAGTATTGTTTGGGTATTTTTTTTCAAAATTACAAGATGCTTCTAAAGTAACTTTCTGATATTTGTCTTTTTAGGAAAATCGATCCATAACAACACACGGGCACATGTGCTAGTAAAGCACAAGCAATTAATGATAGCCACCGAATTGTTGAAGAAGGCGGGAGCACCAAATAAGCATTATAATCACACAAATTTTAGACATGTAAAGAAACAATTGAAAATGCCGCACAAGAAGAATTCGTCGTGGTTGATAGTTCACAAACTGGTCAGCATCCTGAAAACCTCTCTGCCGTAGACTTTACACGCTGAGTTTATCTTTCATCTTTTCCTTCTCTGAACCATCAAAGAACAACTGGATCGTCTCTTCAATATTACTAGCACTACAAAACCATAAAGACTGAACAAGCTAGACTCATCAACAACTAAGTACAACGACTTCGTAGATCTTGGCTTTAGCACTGACCAGGAAGAGCGACAGAATGATAGTCAAGCTATCGGATTCTCGATTAGCCACTCAATGGGCTAAATACAGGACCTGGCAGCTCCAGTGCAGTCTGCGACTGAACTTATTTGATAACCTCTTGATGCAGTTGTACTGCATTGCCTCATTTATACATGACATCATACTGCGACTGAAATTATCAGTTGTACTTCCTTGACATATTGAATGTGCTGAACGTATCTGAATCAGATATGGTGAAATCATCACACCTCCATTTCTCAAGTTGCTGGTTGAGACCCATCTCGCTTGTCTCGCACTCATCGTTATCGTCAACTTCTGTAGGCTTCCACTGATCAAACAGGTTTGAAAGCCGGTTCACGCAGTGGCACATGTCAGGCCTCTGGTTTTGTTCCCGTGCTGTGCAATGCCGAGCAAGATCTGCTACCTCCAGCAGGCTCTTCCGAGCTTCAGCACTGAGTTCCAGTGTAGGATCCACGAACTTCCTGAACTTTTCTTTGTCAAGCATATTTCTTCGAAAGATTGTTACAAGATGAGTTTCGTCATCAGGTAATGAGTCATCAAGTACTTTTCTTCCAGTAATCATCTCCATTAGTATGACGCCATATGCATAAACGTCAACTTTCGTAGTAACTTTCCCTGTAGCTGTAAACATATAAATTGCATGCTCATCAATACCCACATCAAAAAAAGGAAGACAAAAAAGTGGGACAATGCAGAAAAGAAGACTACATTCACATGTAATAAAATCTTATATTATTACAACAAATATACTCCTTTTGACCACTAATTAATACAGAAATATTCACATTAGTTCGATAGAAATTGTACCATGAGGTTTCATGAGAAAATAGTTTCACAACATAATTTTTAAATTATCCATCTGGTTTCCAGCAGTCCAGGTGAAGACTCTGTGTTATATACCAACCATTTTTTTACTATTTATTACTGTTCTTTGATACATAAACAAGACAACAATCATTTGAGATCGAAGAAATGCCAAAATGGAAGAAAACGTGACGCAGAAGGAGAGAGAGAAATTAGGTCAGCAGGATAACCTATAACAGGAACCAGCTGGGGTCCAAAAGAAGTTCAAAAAGTATAACGAATCTCGGCTTGAAGCCCTTTGTCTTTTGGCGGCAGATTCATGAAAGTATCAGGACCGTGTATTAAGGAAAAAAAACTCATTTTCAACCCTAAACTTTCTGAAAGTCCAGTGTTCCACTCTGAACTCCCAAACAGTCAAGTTACAGGCTCCAATTATTGACACTGTCCGCTTTACAGCATTGGGTGGTTTCACAACTGCTTTGGGTTAGCATGGATGCCATGCCATCCCACCCCACATTATCAAACATCAAGGTTCAAAACTGCTTTGGGTTAGCATTGATGCCATGCCCTCTCACCCCACATCATCAAACAACAAGGTTTGGATTCAAAGCACAATGAGTGTCACTGGTCTATCTCCTTACAGATTTGTTGCATGCAGTGTTGCAAACACTCACGAAAGCAGCCGAAGTAGAACTGGGTTGCAATTCAGACAGTTTTATAACTCAGTGAAGAAAAGTGGACTTTTGTTAGAGTAGTCCCCCTAACTTGGTGCTGGGTGGGCCATCTACTAACATAATTAATCTGTATTTAATCTTTTACTTCGTCAACCAGTTTAGTAGGAATATAAGAACTCAATAGAGGTTCTTCACTAGAGATATATTCAATATTTACGAGTTTCCGACATATCATGACTTAGGTCAAACACATCCTTCTACAAGTCAATCCATATCTATTATTCGTAATGTAATCATAAGAGCTATCATGGCCAATATCTACAAAGGAATGATCTAGAGCGCACTATATAAACTGAGGAACAGATCCAAGTTTCACATTATCCAGATTATATGTTCCCTCCCTCAGAAAAAAACACCTGTTACATCCGGTGGTGGATCTAGGAATTTACAATCGCGGGTGTCATGCTTTACATGCACAATTAATTGCCATGTAAGAACAAGGAAAAATACAACCTCGAAGTTCAAATTTTGTCACAACAATACATATCGTTTAATAAAGTTTGCCCCTCACACGAAGGGCAAAAAAATAAAGTTCCATATTATTTCAGACAATTTTTTATGACTTTTGATCAATACTAGAATTTAGTTTGATTTTTCACTGAAATTCCGAGATAAAACTATTTTAGTCCTGATGAAACTTCAGAAATTTTCACGTAATTATAGTTCTCTTCATCGCTCGCCCCCTACCTGCAGTTCTGGGATCCGTGAGTGACAAGTTACAGGATTTGGGGGTTTATGGTGCTGCTCTCTATCCTGAGCAGCACAGGAGACAGACGAGTCAAATCAGAGACAGGGTCAGTACCTAGTGGGCTTAGAGTTAGGATGATCAAGTCTTGAGCCGGTGGTTCATCTATGGAATTTGATATGTTTGTTCCTTGGGCATTAGAGCTGCTCGATCAAGCGTAAATACTATAGGGTGAAAACAATTTTCATATTTAGTATCACTTACCCCAGTCTACGAAGCACCGATACTCCAGATCACAACGTATCGGCGTACCGTACTTGCCCGATACCCGTATCGGCCGATACATCCCGATACTCGTGTCCCTCGCGTGTTCCAGTTTTCCCGATTTAAAAAAAGAAAAAAAACCGATATGCAGCTGGGACGGCGGCGACATGGGCGGGCGGAGGCCAGATGTACCGGTCGAAGCCCATTACTAACCCTAACCCCACAGCCCCAGCTTTGCAGGGCAATGGATCGACTGATGTGGTTGATGTGCTGCTCTGCTTGCTTGTTGTTGTTGCCCATCTTTGTCGCCTGATGGCCTGATGAGATGTTGCTGCTGTGTTGCTAGGGAGTGAGTCAGTGAAACAGACATGTCATCTGCGGGCAGTGGCATGGCAGGCTTCCAGTCTTCAGTCGGTGGAAGTTAATGCAACACTGCTAGTGTTGATGGTGAAGAGGCTGGGGCTTGGGCAGTATTTTGATCTCATCTCACGCATCCAAGCTTTCTGGTCTTTATTACATGACATTTTATTATTTATATATATATGCTGGCCGTATCGCCGTATTGCTGTTTTCTGAAGTTGCCGTATCCCGTATCGCCGTATCGGTATCGCCGTGTCCGTCTCGCCGTATCGGTGCTTCATAGACCCCAGTGATAAGGAGTGTTTTGCAATACTTTTTTTAAATAACTTATTAAACAATATGTATGGGTAATACATCAGTTGTTACAGGTTTATTAAGAGTCCTTTAACAACAAAAAGTTGTTGGTGATCTTCAACAGACATCCTGTCCAACCAATAAGAGACTAAAACCACGTAATATGGTTATACTTATCACTGCTAACATGTATGGGTAATACATCAGTTGTTACCAGTAGATATGTGGAACCAACAACCTCGCAAAGCACGTAAATACATAAAAGATATCTTGCTCATATGTGGAACCAAACACTATGTCAAATGACACAAATAAACAAATATATCACGTGGGACCAATACTCTTATATAAGGCGCAATGCCACAAAGTTTTTTTTTCATAATTCAGATTTTGATATTCCAATTCAAAGTCATGCTCTAGGTTTCAGCTTCCTTTGCCCAACCAACTATTCCAAGAATTTATCGTAGCATAAAGAAGCAAATAATACCACTTAATCTACTGCTACAAAACCTCGTCCTCTACATGATCTACGTGCTTCTCCTCTATAATGTCATCTTCCCAAGTATCAAAATTTGAAATGTTGTCTTGTCAAATCTTACAAATGCCCTTCCTTGGTTGCTTTAGATGATCAATCGTCTCGCCACATGCAAACCCCCTCTTCTTCAAGCACTTGTAGGACATCGTATTTCTATGTTCTGCCAAGCCATTGGCTGAACTCCTCACTTTTTAGTTGGTTATAATTGCAACCACGTATGTTATGCTAGTATATGTTAGTTCTAAGTGCTAAGGGAGCATGTAGGAAGTGCCAAGCATTGGAGTCCAGTGCAAAGTAACAAAGCTAATCCATGATTCATGAGGCTGAGTAGAAACTACAAATCTACAACGGAACAAAATGTTTCTTTGAAGAAAAAACAAACCAAAGAGTGATACACAAAATTTGCGCAAGAAAAATACAGATTGGTTCTTGATAATAAAAGATAGGCAGTGAGAAATGCACATACTAGCATATTCAGGTGCAAGGTATCCAAATGTCCCTGCAACCCTTGTGTTCATGGATTTATCTGTATCATTAGCAAGCTTGACCAATCCAAAGTCTGAAACCTTCGCTCTTAAGTCCTGGTCCAACAGTATATTGGAAGGCTTCAGATCCCTATGGATGAAAGTCTCCTGTGCCATACCATGCAAATATTCTATCCCCCTCGCAACATCCAAAGCTATTGTCATTCTCTGTGTCCATGTAAGAGGAGTATAACCACTCCGCTGAAGATCACACAGGTGCTCTCGCAATGTCCCACAAGACATATACTCATACACCAAGAGCCTCTCATAGCCATGGGTACAGTACCCAAGTAGTCCAACCAAGTGTCGATGCCTTACTTTCGTAAGAACATCAATCTCGGCCATAAACTCTTGCTGCCCTTTAGTCCCCATAGTGCCACTGTCACACCGCTTTACAGCAACCAACTTCCCATTGAGGTTTCCCTTGAAGACCACCCCAAACCCCCCTTTACCTAAGATACGGTCCTCATTAAAGTTGTCTGTGGCCTTTAGGAGCACTTCGATCGGCAATTGCATTCCATAGGACTCAAACAGATGAGCAATGTTTGTGCTACCAGCACTCACCTGGTTGTAATCAGTTGGAACTGCAGTATTTCTATTGCTGTTCCCATTTGTTCCAACCATCTGAATCTTTGTCATCTCAGATTCATCAGGAGAGCCATTGGCTGAGACTGCCCCAAACTTTTCTGCATTCTTCTTCCTCCGATGATGTACCAAAAGCCCAAAACAAGTAACAAGAAGAACCACAGCGATGAGAATTCCAATAACCATTCCCACATTCGACTTTGATTTAAAATAATTTGAAGGTGAAGAATCACTTTCAGAACCACTACCTGATTCCCCAAATCGATTTCCTTCAGCCAGTACCTTGACTGATGGCTTAAACTTGGGCAGTTCACCATTGAGGGTATTATTTGAGACATCAAAAAAAATCAGATTTGGCATTGTCGTCAAAGCATCCGGTATCACGCCGGTGAGGTTATTATCTGACAGGACTAGCATTCCAACAGCAGTCAGGTTTGCAATGGACGGCGATATCGTCCCTGACAAACCACGATTGTGCAAATCAAGACTGCTGACATCCCCATTGGAGCATGTAATACCAATCCAATTACCACATGGCCTGTTCCCGTTCCACGTCTCCGCAAGTTGAACTGGGTATCCAAACCCTGCGGCCACCTGAAGCAGAGTGGTAACCAGCGGATCACATGGCCCAGGCTTTGACAAACAGAACCTGCTCACAGTGTCACCAACGAGATCTACACTCACCTTATGCATATTTGGCATCGGACCCTGAAAAAGATTATTCGTCAGTGATACATTAAGCAGTGTCTTGATCTCAAAGAGTGACGCTGGCACCACTCCAGTGAGTCTATTGTCCCTGACATTGAACGCCTCCAGCTGTGAATTGCTCAGATCCGGGATTGGGCCCGTGAATTTGTTGGACTGGATCCACAGCAGCTTTAGGTTTGTCATGGCCGCAACAACATCAATCGACCCGGACAGCTTGGCATCCGACATCTGATTGTTGAGCTGAAGAGTCTCTAGGGCAATCAGCTCAGCGAGCCCCGCAGGGAGTCCACCAGTGAGGTTATTATACGACAGCCGCAGAGACTTGAGCGATGACAGGTTGGCGAGAACCGCCGGGAAGGCACCGGCGATGGAGGCATTGGAAGCGGAGAAGGTTTCGAGGGAGGAGGAGCCGAGAATGGCGTCAGGAACGGCCCACGGCTCGAGTGGCAGGTCTTCCAGGCTGAGGTACTGCAGGGAGGGCAGGTCTTTGAGGAAGTCAGTTGGGAGGGAGGTGAACCCGTTGCCGTCAAGCACAAGGCGGGTGAGGTCGGTGAAGCCGGCAAGCGACGGAAAGCGGCCGTGGAATGCGTTGCCCTGGAGCTGCAACTCCTTGAGCGCGGTGAGGGAGGACAGGGAGGTGGGCAGGGTGCCGTTGAGGCCCTTGTCCCGCAGGTTGATGACGGTGACCCGCCCAGAGCCGCCGCGCTCGCAGGTGATGCCTTCGAAGATGCAGACGTCGCCGGCGGAGCCCCAGGACGCGGGCGGGTTGGACAAGGACTTGGCGAGTTCGAAGATGGCGCCATCGTCGGCAGATTTTGCGGCGGCGCCGGCGAGGGAGGAAATGAGGATGACGGCGAGAGAGAAGGGGTGCAAATCCCTCCCCATGGCGGGCGGATTGGGGCGGAATGCGGTGGGCGGAGGAGGTGGTGGTGATTTTGTGTATGGTATTTTGGGGAGGAGGAGGCGCTCGGGCCGCGTCTCTCTCTGTCCTCTATCCTTGCTCTCTGCATCTTAGATCTCCCTCCCTCTTGTAGGTTTTTCATGTTGGTGTTTCCTCCTTTTCGCGGCGGTTCGTCCTAGCCGGCGAGTCTGTGATCTCCCTGCGAGGTGGGCCCCACCATGTTAAGTTACTTCCCTGGAGCATCTCCACTCGCGCCCTTGGCCCATACGCCGATTTCTTCCGGGCGGCCCGTTATTTCCCCAGCCCAACCCCGCACCGTGGGGAGTGTTTCGGTAGCGTCGGACAAAATGGCACGTGCGGGCCGGTCCTGTCATGGGCACATCAAATCCAACTAATTCTTTCCCCGCAGTTCATTTGCCCGCTTCCCATCGCTGCCATCTAGGTCGCCGCTCCCACCCTGCCTTCCACCGGCGGTGAAGCTCGCCACACTCAGAAAACCACTCCACGCCCGACCCTCCTCCTTCTGACTCCCCCCTCCCTCCCCGCTCTGGAGCTCGTCGCCGCGCATGGAGAAGCCTTGGGCGACCTCTCGCGCCCACCTTGCCCCAAAGGTGTTCGACCGAATGATTGCATACTATTTTTCTGAATTTTTGGCGGCACCAGCAACTGGTTGTTGATTGCATCGTATTTTGATTCCAACAGATGGACAGTGACAATGAGTTGATGGCACACATTGTCGAAGATTCGCAAAGGAAATCTCAAAGGACGTATCAAGTTCGAACATAGGGGTTGAACACGCAGCCAAACGACCCTCGGCGATGGAGACAAGAAACAACATAGCAAGGGACATAGGGAGTTTACCCAGGTTCAGGCCACCGTGAGGTGTAAAATTTTGCTCCTGCTTGTCTGGATTGCACTGCTTGTAGAGGTTACAATACATGAGTTGTGAACCATTTCTAAGGTAGTGCCACTGCCCCTTTTATAGCTGCTCTGGTCCTCTTCCGCAATTCTTGGCGGGAAGAGTTGCCACATAGCAACAAACAAGGGTACAGACGCACGGCCCTAGACTGCATATGGAGTTGGTCCACGGTCGATTAAAGCCACCATCCATGGCATGGGATGTGGGGCTCACCGGCCTGGTATTCATACACCAAAGAGGCAAGTCTTGGGGCTTGCTTTGGCTGCCGCAGATGGTCGACAACCTTTAATCACCAAAGAGGAAAGCTTCGTCCTCCCGCCCTGTTGGCGTAGGCCTCATGGTCGTCATCGCGCGCAGACGTGCGCGTCACTCTGTAGCAGGTACAGAGTCACGGGCAGCCCTGACACGAAGTCACGGGCGCAACAGCGCGCTGTCCCCCTGTGAAGGAGGCCTCGCGCGCCCGAGGTGGGCCCAAATCTTCATTCGTTCACGAGGTGTCACCTTATGGGCCTAAGGCAGATGACCCATGGTACCCTGGTTCTCACTGGGCCGACAATAGCCCCTGGGCCCGTGGCGTGCTTGCATCTGTCCATTGGAGGCGAACGACACGGGGCCAAATAAACTATCGGGATTTGGCGGTGGCACGAGGCGAAGCGGTTTGCAGGGCGTGACCCCACTCTCCCCACGACGCCTCGGTAACTGCCCAATGCCTTCATAAAAGCCTGGGCCACGCGCGGTGCGGCCGTTTCATCTCTTTTCTTTGCCAGATTCTCTGTCTCCTGCTCTCCTTCCTATGCGCGCTCTCCGCACACCTCGAACATCTCCACCTAGCAATGGCGGGCATGAAATCCAGGAGGGGCAAAGACAACATGATGGACTTGGAGCCCACACTGTTGTTGTCACACATCGGTAACGAGGAGGGCTTGAGGAAGGTGCTTCTCATGGTGGCCGCCGATATGAACGAATGGGGGGCCACCATGCTCTGCCCAGGCTCGACGGCGGCTATCGACCTCGACGCCACTGATTACCCCTTCTTCCTCCACACCATCTTCGTCGGCCTGGTGCCGCCCTTCCCTGCCTTCTTCTGTGCCATTCTGGAGCACTACCAGATCCACACGCTTCATCTTCAACCCAACTCCATCCTCATCCTCGCCGTCTTAGCCTTCCTCTATGAGGCGTTTCTGGGCGTCATGCCCTCTATGGCGTTGTTCCGGTGCTTCTAGAGCATGCGCACCACCGCAGGGGAACAACGCTCCGGGTGCATTCCTTTTGCATCGCCAACAGGATGGCCTCGAGCATCATTGATACGTCTCAAACATATCTGTAATTTTTGATGTTCCATGCTTGTTTTATACCAAATGCTACATGTTTTATTTACACTTAATATCATTTTTATGCATTTTATGGAACTAACCTATTAACAAGATGTCATAGTGCTAGTTCATGTTTTCTGCTGTCTTTTTGTTTCAGAAAAGCTAGTCGGGGAAAATTCTCGCGATGGGGTTGCCTCCCCGCCTGGTGCCCCACCGACGTCGCCCTTTCGCCTATAAATTACTCTGTCCCCGAAAACCCTAAAACCCGATCATAAATCCATGAAAAGTTTTATGTCCGCCGTCGTCGTCAACCCTAGTTCGGGAGGGTTCTGAAGCTATTCCCGGCACCCTACCGGAGGGGAGTTCATCACCGGAGGGATCTACACCACCATGCCGGCCTCCAGAGTGATGCGTGAGTAGTTCTCCACGGGACTACGGGTCCATAGCAATAGCTAGATGGTAGTCTCTCCACTTTGTGCGATCATGTTTAGATCTTGTGAGCTGTCTATCATGATTAAGATCATGTTTATGTAATGCTACATGTTGTGTTTGCTGGGATCCGATGAATTGTGAAGTTAAGATCAAGTTTGTTCATCTCTTTATACATACTAGCAAAAACCGGCGCGGCGGCACGCCGCGCTAGGCCGACAAAGTCCGCAAACCGTACAAACAATGCTAGGCCAACCACGTCACCGACCATTACAAACAACCCATCACAAATGTGAAAGACAGATCATTACTGGAAGCGTACTTGTCATCGATCTTGAATCACATGGACTTTAGAGTATCACACCGATGGCAAGCAGAAAGGACGACAATGACGACTACGAAGATTCTACGAATACGGTGCTTGTTGGCTCTACAATATCCCTTTCCAATTACACTTACATACCTGATGCATGTAAAATGCATACATGAACTTTGCATTATATTACTTATATTTCAATCATATTTGCATCATATAAGGGTTATTTCATTGATTTATATTGATTTTGGGAATATTTCATAGTTTCCCTATTTTTCTGGAATTAACCCTGCACAGGCAGAAAACCTTATTTTCTATATTTTGATGTTTCAGGACCCAAACGACGTCCAAATGACCTAATAATTTACGGAGATCAGTTTTTGGAAGGAACAAAGCGTGGGAGCAAAGGAAGTGAACAAACGGAGACCCGAGGGCCAAGTTGAGTGGGCCCACGCGGCCAGATTCCTTGGCCGCGTGGGACCCATCAACCTGGGCCTCGAGGCTCCGTTGCGTCGATCTTTTTTCCCGAGCCTCCGTCTTGACCTAAAAACGACTATAAAAATAGTCCCCGACGCCCTTCGGAAAGGAGCGCCGCGAAACACAGAAACCAAAACAGAGAACTGGAGTTGCAGATTGGAGGGGGAAAACTCCGGCGGGGCGCTGCCGGCGTGGTCTCCATCTTCTCCAACGAGTTCTCCACCGTCTCCATGATGAAGAGGGAGTAGTCCACCCCTGGACTATGGGTTTGTGGAAGTAACTTATGTATCTCTCCTCTCTTGAGCTTCACTAATTAGTACCGTATGAGCTGCTGAACATGATTACGGTCATCTATGTAATACCTTTGTGGTGGATCTTTTTATGAGTTAATATATGTTTGAGATTGCAATAGTTTTGTTTCAGTTATGAAAGTAGATGCATATTATGTACCCCGTTCTTGTTACTTGTTATGATCAAGCATGTGTATGAGAGCGTGTGAGGGGGAACGTGTGCATTAGTTGGAGTAACGGGGGGTGGCTAGTGCGGTGAACGTGAGAGAAAGTTCCGCGATCCACTTGGGTGTTTTACCTTACTTTGTTGCCTCACTAGGGATAAAGAAAAATACCTTGCTACCGGAGATGTGGGTGTGACCATTGCCACTACTCCATGACTAGATCTAGCATGTTCTTATTTTAACTTCATGTCATGAAACTTAATGCTATGCTCTGATTTATCTTAATTACTAAGGTGTTATGATTTAGTTCGCATCTTGGTGGAGTATAAGAGAGATTAATAAACAAAAGATCTCTATGTTAGGACGTGATGCCCATATAATTAGTAACTTGTCATGAAACCTTTTTGTTGCAATCTCATATGTCAATTCTAGTGTTCCATTACCACTTTATTAAAGAGAGAGTTTTGTGAAACCATGAACCCCGGTCCATTTTTAATCATAAGAAACACCTTTCCAACAACTTTTATCCACTTTACATTTTCTGCCATTTAAAAATCCGAAAATACAAAAACACTTTTACATTTGCATTCACAATACAAAACCCAAAAATATCATCCATCATTGTTTACATCATCATTGCATATTTATTTACTGTTTTGCATTCATTATTTTTCATATCATTCTCACACCTTGTGCTTGACAACCACTAGGTGAGGTTGAGGGCACAAACAATTTACTTTGTTTTGTAGGTTTTCAAGAGAAGGATAAGAAGATAAATCTTTCACTACTGATTCCCCGAGAGTTCGATATTAAACCCTCGAGTCACCCCTCGTGGGGAAAACCGTCTTTCCTATACTATACACTCTGCACTTGGAGTCTCAACCTAACCCATATTTTTTGACGCAGGTAACTACGTCAAGGGCCATCAAGACAGTTTTCTGGCGCCGTTGCCGGGGAATCATTGCTGTAAAGATTTATCCAAGGGTATCTCACAACAAAGTCAACTTCATCACCAACTTGTGCAAACACCTAAGCTTGGGGAGGTTGCACCTACGTGAGCATCATCTTATCCATCTTTACCTTCAAAGCATTTTATTTTGTTTTGTTATTGTCTTGCATATCATATTTATATTTCGGTTTGCATTTTTATTTTCAGTTTTGCATTTTGTGTTGCATTTGTTATTTCGGTTTGCATTGTTTAGTATCATTTTATTTTCAGTTTTGCATAAAAAATTAAAAAACACATAAAAACTTTATCAAAATGGATTCTAGTGTTGAAATGAAAAAATTTGGTCAATATTATGGAGAGTCATTAATGGATGCTTGGTATAGAATGAAGGGAATTAATAAAAATGGTGTCAACAAGCATACCCTGCTACTTTGATAAGAAATTTTTATAATGGTCTAGATGGCTGGTCAAAATGTTTTCTAGACTCATTGACTAATGGAAGATTTGCTTCTGGTAATCCCTCACATGCTAATAATTTAATGGAAAATTTATTTGGGAGTTATATAGAAACAAAAGATGAAACTGGGATCAAACAACTAAAAGTTTCTATTGATAGGTCAATATTAGATCTACAAACCTATGTGGAAGAGTATCCTACTAAAAATGAAATACGCTCTTTCATCCTTTACTCAAAAACTAGTATGAAGAAAACTAATGACACCCTTTCTAAAATTGCTTCAAGAATGGAAAGGATAGCAAACAATGCCAAGTCTAAAAAGGGAGCAACTAAGAAATTTAATGACAAAATATTTTCTATGCTAGAACTCTTGGAAGGGAATCTTGAAGAATCTATTAAAGAAGATCTCAATATAGCTTTGGATGTATTATTAAGAAAGAGAAATGAGAGAAAAGTTGAGGAAGTTAAAATGCTTAGTGAAGTCAAGGAACCATTACTTGACTTAGAGAATTGTAGCTTGCATGAATTAATATCTATCTTACAAAAATTTGCAAGTGATCCTTCTATTAATGTTAACCAAGCAGGTTTTGGTTCTTATATTGCTAATCATGTTTTAAAAGAAAAGATTGCTAGGTACAACCAAGAAGCTATGATACCACCTAAGCTTGGGGATATATGGATTCCCAAAGTACTAGTAACCATTGGAAAAGAGACACACCATGCTATATTAGATCTAGGATCTAGTGTCTCTGTTTTATCTAAAGAATTATATGAAGTTCTTGAATTAAAGAATCTTGAAAAATGCTCTATTGAACTTGCACTTGCTGATGATTCCATTAAACATGCTTTAGGAAAAGTAAGTGATGTTATGGTAGAGTTGCATATGACATTTGTACCTGTTGATTTTCTAATCATGGATATGGGGAATAAAACCTCTAGTCCAATTATTCTTGGAAGACCTTTTCTTCGTACCACAGGTGCTATCATTGATTCAAAAGAAGGGAATGTGAAGTTTCAGTTTCCACACAAGAAGTGCATGGAACACTTCCCAAGGAAGAGGGACACATCAAAGTTCAAGCTCCCTCATGAGCTTCGTCCACAATAAATATCAAGTAAGAAGCCTAGCTACATGGCTATAAAGAAAGCGCTTTACGGGAGGCAACCCGGTTGTTTTTATTTTTGATTTTCTTTGTGTCCTCTTGCTGTAACAAGAGACTTAGTTTTTAGTTTTGTTTCTGGAATTTTTAATAAAGTGCCAAGTTTTACCTATTTTGGTTTGAAAAAGTTGCTATTTGCATTCGGAGATTTTATTCCAGCACGAATCTGTGCACGGTATGATTTTTAATTCCTATTCTGTAACTCCGAATGAGCTGATATTTGAACTGTAGTTGCAACTTTTCATCCTCTGTAAGCATGAATTTTTTCAGAATTTTTCGACATATTTAAGTAGGGTAGAAAAATACGTTTTGCTGCTGCTGTTTTTCTGGACAGATTCTGTCCCATTTTGTTTGATGCATTCTTTGAACTTTTAACTTGAATCTTTTTATCCAATTGAGTTTATAAGTAGGCATACAACATTATACACTTTCTGGACATTCATATGAATTTTTGTTTAAGGATTTTATGCAGCAAGTAATTCATTTGTCTATCACTACTAATGTCACCCCACAGAAAAAAAGGGAGAAACGGTGTTTTGAAGTTTTTTCACAGGGATTAGAGGAGATGCACCAAGAGCTATCCAAGGATGGTGAAGACCATAAGCTTGGGGATGTGAAGACAACCCCACTGGACCAACACACTCTCGGTTTGCACACGTCTAACTTCTGTTTTTCGATCAATGCACTTTATCGCATAAACTTGGAGCGTCTTTTATTTGCTTTTTATTTCGGTTTGATTTTTGTTTGTCTTGAGACCACCACTATCATTTATATATGAGAGAGCTACTGGAAATTTGGGTTGAATTAAGTTGGATGCTATTAAAAAGATTGGGAAAGGGATGTTTGAGTTGATTCAAAAAGATACATATAGTTGCATGATTCATATGCTTTTAATGAATATTAATTTGCAAGTGTTTTATCAAGAGCTATCTTTATTCATGTTTTGATGCTGAATGTTACTTTACTTTGTTTAACATGGATTGGTTAGTTCTATGGACACTTATGCATGCATTTAGACGGTCAACTTTCTCCCTCTTGCTAGCCCAAAATTCCAACAAGTAAAAACTTGTTTTCCAACACCTTCAACCAAAGTTTTTCCAGTGAGTCCACCATATCTACCTATTAGCTTTATGCTATTCCGAGTATGTTTATCATGTTATTTTGTATTATCTATACTTCTGAATTAAAATGCTTATGTTATTGATTGTTATGGGAAAAGTTGGTTAAAGAGCTCTCACGAACTTGATGCACACCTTACTTTTATTGCACTTAATAAACATGACCCATTGTGATTAAAATTATGAAGTTGTGAGCTTGACAAGAGTCTTGGTTGGGAGTTAGCTCATATGTGCTGTCACATGGCAAGCTTTCAACGTGCTCTTTATATTTAGTTGATATCATGTACTTTTGTTTATGGATGCTTATCATGGTGCCAAATAAATGCGGAAACTTAGTAAGTTTAATGAGTTTGTATAAATGGCTAGAGAGACGCCTGGGCCGCTAATCTAAGCCATGCATCATTCATGGTGGAAATTTACTTACATGCTATGGTGAACCTTCAGTGATGCACCCCACAATAAAAAGCTATACCAATAGTAAATAAAAAGGGTGTGGAGATTGTTCATTTTGTTTGTTTGTCTTGTCATTTTGACATGGGCTTGTTCCATGTCCTGAGGCAAGAGGTACCCCAGTTGACGCTCTTGATGACGCTATTATATTACTTACAATGACCTAACTTGAACTTGCTTTTGTGTCCCAAGTTGAGTAACACCGTGGTGTAGGTACTCGTATTCACGGGGCATGAGACATTCAACCCATACTTTGTCAAGCACACTACTCATATTTGCTTTCACTTTAAACTTTAACCATTCAAGATGCTATGATAGGGGTAATGAGAGCTTGACACCAATGAATACCACATTGCAAACATTAACTTAAGTAGAAGCATTTGGAAGTTAGATGAAACTTATTCATGTTTTACCTCTACTCATTTATATATCTTTCCAAAGTGTCCACCTTTTATATTCAGATTTACAAGAATACTCTATGACCATTATAGGATGTTTTTACTTTTCATTATGCATACATTTGGTCCATAGTACTTTCTTCTATGTTACACTTTGTGAATTATCATTGAACATCCTTACATTGAATATTTGATATCACTTCATAATCTATCTTGTATATTGCTACTCCTTTGAAGAATGAATCATTTGACTCTATGTAGCAATAGTAATCATCTTTGATATCCATTGATAGTATTAAAATGCAAAGTCCATGTTAGTTTTATCACCTTCATACTCGAGGACGAGTATAGGTTAAGCTTGGGGATGTTGATGCATGTAAAATGCATACATGAACTTTGCATTATATTACTTATATTTCAATCATATTTGCATCATATAAGGGTTATATCATTGATTTATATTGATTTTGGGAATATTTCATAGTTTCCCTATTTTTCTGGAATTAACCCTGCACAGGCAGAAAACCCTATTTTCTATATTTTGATGTTTCAGGGACCCAAACGACGTCCAAATGACCTATAATTTACGGCATCAGTTTTTGGAAGGAACAAAGCGTGGGAGCGAAGGAAGCGAACAAACGGAGACCCGAGGGCCAAGTTGAGTGGGCCCACGTGGCCAGATTCCTTGGCCGCGTGGGACCCATCAACCTGGGCCTCGAGGCTCCGTTGCCGTCGATCTTTTTTCCCGAGCCTCCGTCTTGACGTAAAAACGAATATAAAAATAGTCCCCGACGCCCTTCAGAAAGGAGCGCCGCCGAAACACAGAAACCACGAAACAGAGACCTGGAGTTGCAGATTGGAGGGGGCCATCAAGAATACCATACACCTCCGTACACTCACGTGCAAAAACAGGTATCCCCGATGAACAAAGAACCAACAAAACGCACAACCACCAAGAATCGACTGACCAGGACATATACAACTTAACAGTACATGCGAACTAATTTACAACGCTCTGATATTAGACAGCCGAAGAACAACCCCGAGAGAAACAAAGAAACAAGAAGAACAATGTAGCGGACCTGCACTTAGAAAATGGCAAGGTCCCTGTGTATAGTGCAAACCCCTAGATCGTTTCATTTGCACACACAGTTTAAGACGAATATCACAACATTGTATCAATTATTACACGATGATCCAATACTTAGGAAAAATATTCATTACAACATTTGCATAGCACAAAGGCTAGCTTGAAAGAGTAAAGCAGCGGAAAACTTTATTCTTCATGGAGTCCCCATCATCATCATCATGTGCCACAGGCGAAACATGTTGGTTGAAGACTCGAAACCCTTAAACGAATTCTCACTTATCTTCGGAACAACCTGCAACAGGAAAAATGTTGCAACAAGGTGGGTCAGGACCATATAAAATGGAACTGGCAAGCGACACTCTGTGGACACTTAGTGGAATAACTCTAATAACCTATATGCATATTTAGGCTGGTGGAGTTCAAAGGCTATTTTGCATAAAGCAAGTTTTATCCTATCACTTTGAAAACATTTTGCATCTATTAAATTGGTAACACTGGTAAACTCCAGTGAACCGTGACAACACATGGTAAACTCCAGTGTGTCAGATGACTACCTCCGGTAAACTCCGGTGAGTCCCTAATGTTGTTTACTAACAAGTTTTATTTTGAAGTTGGCATGATGAGATCCTTCGTCGTCTTCCTTGTTCGGCTGCACTGGAAGCAATCTTCACTTGGAGTATCTTCAAATCTCTTTGTTCCTGGGTGGCTACTGTAGTGTGATCCATCCTCCCGAACCCGGAAAATCACGTATGATCTATACTACTGCGGGGGAATCACCCTCTTCTAGCAACTTATACTCCCAAAACTGGGGAAGTGCTTAAATCCATCCACACACCCAGGTAGTTCATTGACTTAGTAGAAATTACTTTTTATAAAACCATTTAGCATAGCATCTCAATAATTCAGGAGCATAACGAGACAATGCATGGAAGTCATCCATATACTCCTTAAGTGTCTTGTTCCCTTGCCTCAGGTTTCGGAACTCTTCTTGCTTCAAGTTCATAATGCCCGAGGAGATATGAGCATTACGAAAGCCTTCCTTGACGGTATCCCAAGTCAAAGTGTCCAGAGGGTGGGTGATTTGATAAGTTTCCCACCATTGAGCAGCTGGTCCTTCCAACAGATGAGTGGTAAACCTTACCATTTCAGATCAGTACACTCACAAGTCACCAGATCCTTGTGCACAGAATGCAGCCAGTCATCTGCCACAATTGGCTCCGTTGCAGTGGAGAACTTGTTAGGCCTAAGCCTAAGGAATCTGGCAAGTCTGTCCACTTGGGGAGGAGGTGGTGGTGGTGGCGGTCCATTCTGATTGGCCATGAATTGAGCCATCATAGTCATCAGCTGAGTTTGCGCTGCCATCAACTGTTGCATCATAGCTTCGGAGTTATTGTTGTTGTCGTTGTTATTGTTGTTGTTGTTGTTGTTGTTGTTGTTGTTGTTTTCAGGTGCACGATGGGGAGGCATTTGTGGGTTTTAGCATAGATGAGTGAAAGATAGACAGATCTAGGAGAAAATTTCTACCCATACAAGCATTTAACATAAACACAACAATAAAACCAAGCGCAACTTTAACTTTTCGAATAAAACATGGTCCAGTCGAAAGGAAATCAAACACACGGGTTTTTGAAAATAAAACATGGGTACTGCCATACCACAATTTGATAGGTCAATACATCAACATCTCGTTATTCTAATAGAAGGTGGTCTAGTCTATCTCCTTCTTGAGTGCATCGAGTTCCTCCTCTATTTTCTTGAGTTCATCAAGGTACTTCTGGGTGTTGTGAAGACTAAATCGAAGTCTTTCTCCAAGGTGCTTGATGGCCTCCCATGCTGCACTTCTTGTGGAATCAAAGAATGATGTGTGGAGTATTGGGTTTGTGAACATGCAGCAACCTTTGGTCTTGTGGTCATCGTCTTTGCTCTTGTATATATGGAGTTGAACCCACCAGTACTCTTGACCTTCATCCATGAAAGGGAATCCTTTGTATATTGCTTCTCCTTCAAATCCCAAGCTCTTCATGGTATCCTTAAGTGCTCTTGGAAACTCGGTGTCACATTGTAGGGTCATGGTCATCATTGGTCCTTTCTTGATTGATTCAATGAGGTTGGTCATCTAAAAACAAGGGAAGGTGTTTAGAAAGCAAGCAGTTAAGATAGTTAAAAGAATGACATTAGAAAAGTTTTGGACTTAGAGAAAATAAATTTTTGTCCTAGGGCTTTCTTATTTTTAACCAAACTTAGGGTTTCGAACCTACAGGCAACACAGTGCTCTGATACCATCTGTAGCGGACCTGCACTTAGAAAATGGCAAGGTCCCTGTGTATAGTGCAAACCCCTGGATCGTTTCATTTGCACACACAGTTTAAGACGAATATCACAACATTGTATCAATTATTACACGATGATCCAGTACTTAGGAAAAATATTCATTACAACATTTCCATAGCACAAAGGCTAGCTTGAAAGAGTAAAGCAGCGGAAAACTTTATTCTTCATGGAGTCCCCATCATCATCATGTGCCACAGGCGAAACATGTTGGTTGAAGACTCAAAACCCTTAAACGAATTCTCACTCGTCTTCGGAACAACCTGCAACAGGAAAAATGTTGCAACAAGGTGGGTCAGGACCATGTAAAATGGAACTGGCAAGCGACACTCTGTGGACACTTAGTGGAATAACTCTAATAACCTATATGCATATTTAGGCTGGTGGAGTTCAAAGGCTATTTTGCATAAAGCAAGTTTTATCCTATCACTTTGAAAACATTTTGCATCTATTAAATTGGTAACACTGGTAAACTCCAGTGAACCGTGACAACATATGGTAAACTCCAGTGTGTCAGATGACTACCTCCGGTAAACTCCGGTGAGTCAGGTGACTACCTCCGGTAAACTCCGGTGAGTCCCTAATGTTGTTTACTAACAAGTTTTATTTTGAAGTTGGCATGATGAGATCCTTCGTCGTCTTACTTGTTCGGCTGCACTGGAAGCAATCTTCACTTGGAGTATCTTCAAATCTCTTTGTTCCTGGGTGGCTACTATAGTGTGATCCATCCTCCCGAACCCGGAAAATCACGTATGATCTATACTCCTGCGGGGGAATCGCCCTCTTCTAGCAACTTATACTCCCAAAACTGGGGAATTGCTTAAATCCATCCACACACCCAGGTAGTTCAATGACTTAGTAGAAACTACTTTTTATAAAACCATTTAGCATCTCAATAATTCTACCAAGTTATATAGGATTCTAGACCAACTAGTATAGGGGTGCTATTCTAAACAGTTTTAGCATAGCAATACTAATAACCTTACACATGCTTAAAGAAAATATTCTACTCATGCATACACAAAATACTTAGGAAAATTTATGAATGTGCCACTTGCCTTGGCAACAAGGAGAGCAGGAGTAGCAGTTGCAATAGTCTTCGTTTCCCTCCGAAAATTCTAACACATAGAAACACCACAAATAAACATACAAGCATTCCAAAATTTCTAAGGAAAATATGACATGCAAGATATGACAAAAATTTTCTAAGGAAAATATGACAATTATGAGATGCAAGAAATTTTCTAAGTGTTTCTAAGTGCATCTCAACTCTTCTAAAAATACTAAGTCATGCAACTTTTATCTACTGTTTTAAGTTATTTCTATATGCATGAAAAAGTGGCAAAGTTTTATTTAATTTTTAAAAACCAAGTTAAACATTATTTGAGCAACAAAAAGGTTATTAACACAAATTAAAAGTATTCTGTAGTTAAACACATATTCGAAAATTAGAAAATATACTACTGGACAGAGGGCATTTGAACAAAACTAATGCAATTGGAAATACTCAAAAATAATATTTATAACAAATGTTGGTGCCAAAAATACTCAAATTAAGCCTCTGATTTTTAAATCAGTTTAAAAGTATCAAAAAATTATTTCTAACAGTGGCTAATTATTCTACAGATCCTAAGGTTTCCAAAAATATTTTATTTGCAAAATTTGGATTTGTGGATCTAAAGTTAAGCCAAATTTACTTAAACTCCTCATTTGAAATTTGAATACATTTAAACTATCAAAATTTGAAAACTAACAGAGCCAAAAGATTCTACAGGTCCAGAGCTTTTCAAAAATATAAAGTTTGTTAAATTTGGCCAAACCAGTAAAAAGTTGTGACAGTTCTAACATGCAGGGGCTTTTCTGCAAAACTGCCAAAAGAATCTAAATAGAAAAGTCATTTTACACGCGGGCGCTGACTGGATCCGACGTGGCTGCTGACTAGGCGCTGACTGGGCAGATGACGTGTTTAAGTGATTTGATCTGGGCCGTAGGATCCAGATCTGGCGGTCGAGATCTAAACGTACCGATTCAATAAAGGGATCTAATCGTGGCCGTCGGGATCAGATCGGACGGCTCTGAGGCCGCTGACCAAAGTGAGCGGCGCTAGGTCGCCGGAGCGCGCTGGCCGACGGTGGCGCCATGGCCGGCGACGAGCGGCAACGCGAAAAGAGAGGGAGTGGGATCATTGGCTCATACCACACGATGTAGAACGACGAGGCGAGCTTGGTGGCGAAGTTGACGGCGTCGAGGTGCTCTGGCCCGCCGGGAATCGCTCGCCGGAGTCGGAGAAGCGGACTGCAGCGTCGTGTCGATCAAGCTCTGCTCGAACCAGTGCATAAAAAAAATACAAAACCGTGTCAGGAAGGTGCGCAGGAGAAAAATAGAGAGGAAGGGAGTGGATAGAGGGCTCGGGGTGGCCGAGATTCACCGGAGTTGGAGGTCTCCGCCGGCGGAAGTGGCGGATGACGGCGGTAGATTGCGGCGGCCTGGTGGCTCTAGAGCTAGGGTTTCGGGGGCGAAAAAGATAGGAGGAGGTGGTCATCATATAGACGTGCTCGGAGCGCCGTTTAATGGCTGTAATGGCGCGGATTTACCGGGGAGGTGATCACGGCCGCGGCGAGCTGGCTCTGGCGTGATTGACGCGCGGGGAGGACGACGCTGACATGGCCTGACCAGTGGGGCCCACACGTCAGGGAGAGGGAGAGAGAGGCCGCTGCGGGCATGGGTTGGGCTGTTTCTGGGCTTCAAGCGCGCGGTTAGCTGCTGGGCTTCGCCCCAGTTGGCTTCTTCTTCTCTTTTTTTTGTTCCTTTTTCTTTTTCTTTTCTGAAAACTTTTATAATTTTGGTTTTAAAACTCCAATTTAACTCAAATTTGTTTCTAAAATTTTGTAAAAACAAGATCTGTTATTTAAAACATTGAAACACAATTTTTCAAACATTTCAAAATACAAATAAAAAAATTACATAAATGCTTAATTGACAATTTAAGTCAATTTTAAAATAGGATTTATATAAAATCTTTTGTGGCTTAATAAATTAAATAAAATACCACAAATGTAATTTTTGAAACCTAGCTATTTTAAATTTATTTTATATATAAACCAAAACCAAAATTTTAAAATAGAACAAATAAAACCATAGAAATCAAAAAAATATTATATAGGGCATAATAAAGCCCATTCATATTATTTTATCAGATATAGTTTAAAGTGGAAATATAATTCCAACTTTTGAATTTCAAAGCAGACAAGGCAAGAAAAAGATGAATGCATGCATGATTTTAATTTTTTAAATCAAAATATATAAGTTTTCAAATTTTTTTTGAATTTTCTAATTTTTCAACATTTTGAAAATCTTGGAATGTTACAAACAAAAGCAAAAAAAAAGAAAGAGGATAAGCCGACTATAATATATTCCGTTACGCACTCCTACAAAATCCCTATACACGCCACAAACATCTAAAGATATAAACAATGAGACCCATTGGAGGCTCCTCAGCGATTTGGCCTTTCTGGTCGTCCGATCCTCCCCGCACCGTGCCTCCGCTCTGTCCGATCGCTGCCGGCTCCTGGAGTCGGGTTGAATAGGGATTTTTAAAGTCGCTAACCGTACCAACCTTATTGCACCCACTCTCGCTGACATCCTACGTGGATCGCCGCTGTAGCCCGAGGGCCCGCCAGTCAGCCTCACGCTGCGCGTTTAATCGGTGTGGCGGACGGGCCCGCGCGCTGCAGATTCGCACTGCGGTCCTTCCATTGGTTGAAATTGTAGTTTTATCGTAATGGGTTTTAGCGGTGCCCCTCTCTGATAGGTTTCTTCGTACGTGCTTCCTCCCCCTCTCTCTCGCTAACGATGGGCTCCATCCGGTCGGTGGCCCACATGTCGGTTGCCTTGCACGTTTGCGTGGCCGATGTTTCGCTTGCGTGCGTGCACGATGCGTATTTTCTACAGTAAAGTGTGTATATTCTACAGTGTACCGGGGCACGTTTGGTATTTCGCAGGATCGGCACTGTTCTTGATGTCAGGTGAAAATCGGGCCCGATTTCTCCATCCGAGGTGGCCTCTCTCCATTCGTCGGTGGGTACGGTGCACTGTGCTGGTTTTAGAAGGCCCAATTTTGCGTGACGCATGTGGCTCGCCATTGATTGCAAGTGGTTGCCGTCCTAAATACAATGCACTAGGAACCGGGTATATAGGCATTTTTCAGGATCGGATGGTTACTGCAGCTCTCATTTTCCCCCTTTTCTTCTTGCTCTCTGTTCTTGCTCGGTTGTACTGTTGATGTGCTCGATATGTTTCTTTTGTTGTTGTGGTTGTGCTATTGTGTGATTTTGGGTTTTAATTAGTTCTGTTGTTTATGGCCCTCTCGTAATGTAGTTTTTTCGTGTTCCCTTTTGTATTTACGATCTGTTGCTTTCACTATTTCCTGTCGTGTTTTGACGTGGTTTCTTTTGTTCCTTCGTATGTTGATGCAGGCCGACTTCTTGCTACGGATCGATCGTGTCTGTATGCCGGCTTCACCTCGGGCTGCAAAATCAGGTATATTTCTTTCCGCTTCGGATTGTGTTCATCATGTTATGAATCCTTGTGTTTAGTCGACGTCTTCGCTGTTTGTGGACGTTTTGCTCCGTTGTATTTTGTGTTCCCTTTTCTTAATGGATCGTTCTTTTCGATCTTTGCGTTCTACCGTGTTCGTGCCATGTTGCTAACGATCTTTTGTGTTGTTTTGTCACTACCTTGATGCAGGGCGGTTTCTTGATGCAGATCTGCATTATTCGTGTGTTCGTTTGCTTTTTTGTCTTTATTATTTTTCTAGATTTTTTTAGTTTTATCGTTTCCTGCGTGCCGGATTCACCCCGGTTGTAAATTCATTTTTTCCCTTTCTGCTTGGGTTCATCCGGTTCCGAATCCTTCTCTCGGTGAACACATGGGTTATCTATGAATGTTTTTCGTTATTTCCTTCGTATTCTGCTGTGGGTCCTTTTCGGTATAGGTATGTGTGTTTCTATGAGGTTTTTCTATTTACGTTTCTTTGTTGATTTTCTATTTTTATTATACACTGTGAATTGCCTTTTATCTTTTATTGGTTATTTTCTCATGTGATGTTTTTCTGTTAGTTTGTTAATATTTTTTTCCTCGGTCGTCTGATATTGTTCCCTTTTACTTTGTTTGTGTTTTTGTAAGTCGTCGGTTAGTTCGATGGATATTCGTTTCGGTTATTACTGCGGTGCATCCTGTTTGGAGGTTTTTGGCGTCGGAGGTACCTGCTGATTTACATGGTATGGCTGTCCAATCTGATTTTACATTACATCTGGAAAGTGCTTTTTGCACTCGAGCTCCAGTGCTCATGGCACTTTAAAAAATTCGAATAGTATATTTAAAAATTTGAAAAAAATCTTTAAAAATAATGCATGGTCTCAATGATTTATGTGACAAGCGTGCAAAATCTCAATGCTAAATTATCTATATTATAGTCTACACAAAAATGACAAGGTGTGGAACTGTCAAAAAGTAATGGGAAGGAAAAAATTAAATATTCAAGGTCAGCCCGTCCGACTCCCCGGGTGTCGACCAACCGGCTCGTCGGGAGTCGATCAGCCGACTCCCCGGGAGTCGAGTACGGCTTAAGAAATGGCATGGTTCGAAAGGAAGCCGAATCCCGGGGAGTCGACCAGTACCGACAAAAAACCAAGTTACTTCATCCGTAAGTCATGACAGCACTCTTGAGTAAATTGGTAGGCGACGATCCTTACCTAGGAAGCCACAATAGTCTATCCGATAAGCGTGCAAAATCTCAATGCTAAATTATCTATATTATAGTCTACACACAAATGACAAGGTGTGGAACCGTCAAAAAGTTATGGGAAGGAAAAAAATTAAATATACAAGGTTAGCCCGTCCGACTCCCCGGGTGTCGACCAGCCGCCTCCCCGGGAGTCGACCAGCCGACTCCCCGGAGTCGAGTACGGCTTAAGAAATGTCATGCTTCGAAACATGCATGATTTTTTCATATTTCTTTGAAACTTTTAAATATACCTTTCAATTTTTTTAAAGGAGCAGGAGCACTGGATCTGGGGTGCACGAAATCTTTACTTCATTACATCCCTTAAGGTTGTTGTATTTTGATGTGGTGTTTGTCATATGTTTATGCTCTGTTTTTTTTTTCACTTTCTACATTTGTTAGTAGACCAGCCGACTCCCCGGGAGTCGAGTACGGCTTAAGAAATTTCATGCTTCGAAAGGAAGCCGACTCCCCTGGAGTCGGCCAGTACCGACAAAAAACCAAGTTACTTCATTCGTAAGTCATGACAGCACCCTTGAATAAATTGGTAGGCGACGATCCTTACATAGGAAGCCACAATAGTCTATCCACGCTCCAATTCATGTACGGCTTATAATGTATTTTGCACTGTTATTTTTCACTTTTATAGGATACATCATCTACAACATGCATGATTTTTTCAGATTTCTTTGAAACTTTTAAATATACCTTTCAATTTTTTTAAAGGAGCAGGAGCACTGGAGCTCGGGTGCACAAAATCTCTACTTCATTACATCCCTTAAGGTTGTTGTATTTTGATGTGGTGTTTGTCATATGTTTATGCTCTGTTATTTTTTCACTTTCTACATTTGTCGGTATGTCAGTTTTGATGTGTGGCATCTAGGTGGCTTAGGACTCTTTTCTTTATTGTGGACTGTTCAAGCCGACTCCAGGGGTCGGCGTGACTGGACCTTGTATTAAGATGGACAAGGAAATATACGTTTTGGTAGGCTGCCGAGCTTTTGCATTTTTTCACATTCCCCTTGGTCTTATCCTTTTGTCCTCATGGGTTGTCGTCATCTACTCTGCCGACTCCACGCGTTGGGTGGGTAAATTGATGCTACATGTGTTTCTATGTCGTCTTTGTAGGTGTGTTTCTCTGTTGGTTTACTATTTATTCCATCTATGTGTCATGCGATTGTGTTTTAACTTTCGTTGTTTCTTTTATCCTGTGATGCTGGTCTCTTCTTGCTTTAGTTTGTTCATGTTTTCTCGGTTTTGTTTGACCGTGCTTAGTTTTGTCTTGCTGGGGATTATTTCGGTTGTGAGTGTTTTTTATTTTCTCTTTGATGGACAAGGTCAGCCCTGCCGACTCCCCGGGAGTCGACCAGCCGACTCCCCGGGAGTCGTTCAGAACCGACAAAAAACTACAGTAGTCTATCCACACTTTAATTCATGTACGGCTTAAGAAACAGTAGGCTTCGAAAGGAAGGGACTTGGTTGCCAAACTTACAGATTAAACCCCTCGATATAAGAGGGCCCACGTTAAATAACGACATAATAAATACTGACAGAGATGAGAGCAGAGGGAAAGGACTTTACCCACATTAACTATCTGCACATGTGCTGGGAACCTGGAGTCGGCTATGTCGCCTGTAAGTCGGTAACCTGGAGTCGGCTGTGTCGGCTGGTGCAGTAAGTCGGTAACCTGGAGTCGGCTATGTCGGGTGGTGCAGTAAGTCGGGAACCTGGAGTCGGCTATGCCAGTTGTTATTCGGTTAAGTATTTATGTTTTACTTGTCTTCCGATTAAGGTTAGTTCTGTTTTGTTGAAAGCAATCAGCCGGTTCAATTTGAATTGCAGACAAATGTACAGTGTACACCAAAGCATCGCAAGAGGAATGGGTTGGGGTCACTACGTTGAATTGACACACGTGGTCTTGGGGGCTACTCTCCGTTTTGGGGGTTCATCTTGGAGATTTTTTGACTCGGAGGTGCCCGCCAATTCACATGGTATGGCTGTTCAATATGTTCCAACGCCGTGGCCTGCTATTAAGCTGGGCATTGTGTTTGTAAGGTGCCCTGCAACTGACGGAGTTTTAAGGCGCCAGACGTGCCGACTCCCCGGGAGTCGATCGGACGACTCGCTGGGAGTCGATCAGACGACTCGCCGGGAGTCGACCAGACGACTCCCCGGGAGTCGGCCAGTAATTGGATTTTCTTGCTTCCTATTATTCTTCTTTGTACGAAGGGTGATCTCTGTCTGCTTTATGTATTTTTTAGTTCGTATAGGAGTAGTACATATGATGGTAGTTGTTCTCAATTTTCGGAGAGCTTCCTAGGGTCGGGTCAAGGCAACAATTTTCCAAAGGTAACACACGAACCATGCCACGTACTTCAAGCAGCCGGGAAGCAGTTGCCCGATATGGATTCACGTGCGGCACATGGTAGTCACCCACAATTATGGGGAATCAATCCAAGCTTGGCAACCAAGTTCTTTCTTTCGAAGCCTGCCATTTCTTAAGACGTAGCCGACTCCCCGGATGACTTCCGAGAGTCGGCAGGGCTACCTTTCTCCGTCTCACTGCTTGGCGTTTTCGCTGACTCCCTCAATGAACTATAAAATATGGATGCAATAAAACAAACTATGATTGCGGATTTGTTTACTGTGTCGTTATTTGTTTACTATTCTGCTATTAACTTACCTCATTAGTGTTGTTTTATTGAACTGCCACCATACTGGGCAGATATGGATGCCCTTCTCTTTAAGGCGGCCACATATTTTTTCTTGCTGGGAACGGAGCTGTCTTACTTTTGTCATAGCTTCTTTGAGGACTTGGCAGAAATATGTCCTTTGTTTGTACGTGGTGTATGCATAGCGGCCACTTTCTCATGTCGCGGACTCGAGGAACTCCCTCGAGTCGGCATGAGTTATCTGGCCGGGGAGTCGGCTGGTCGACTTCCCGGGTGTCGACGAGTACCAACAAAAAACACATCGGTGTGGTGCCAACAATAAACATAATCGCATAAACAGGAAAAAAACAGAGCACAAAGGCACGAAAAAAACATCACATAGCCACATAGGTTGGGTTTTTTAGGTACAATTGTCCGTGTAGTAACATCTGTATGCATTATAGAAGATAAACAGATGCTCTACCAGGACAAATTCTTCACATCTTTCTCTAGAGATTCCTTAAGAACTCGCCGTAGGCTGCATGTTCTGCTCTCACGTGCGGCGGACGTTTATGGTTGCCTCGACCGACGCCAACGGCATGGTTCACCGTGCTGTAGTAATCTTCCACAATTCGCCTTCAACAGAATGGACACCGATACCTGCCTGAACCATGTAGGTACCTAATCTCTCCATTCCGTAGTTCGTTCGGTATTTGCTGGCGCTTTTCTTCGAACGATTCATCGTCACTCCCAAAGTCATCAGAATCTTCTTCCTACATAGCAGAAGAACATAATAATTAAATGCAAGAGTTGAGAAATAATATACAATCAAAAATACAGATTTGTTCCTCAACACGATTTCGGTAAGTGGGAGGGACCATCCATATGCTGGAACCTGAGCCGACGGTGGATAAATTGAGTTTGAGTTTGAGTTAGACGGAGAAGCCCAGCGACACCGACTCCATGGAGTCGGCTGGGTAGTCCTTAACCCTACATATGGATAAAACCTAAAAACTAAGTACTATCTACCTGGTCAATCGTATATTTAGATCCATCTAAACCAGTTCTAAATTTGGAGAAGATCGCGTTAGGTAAGTATGCAAATTTGTACATGAACTATTCCTTCATTCGTCTAGAACGTACCTCCTCTTCCTCGCCGTTGTCAGGCTCCTCGAACGCCGGCATATCTACGGGAGCCGGTACGTTATTCTGGGGACCTATCTCGTCCGGCTGCTGCAGGTGGTCGACGACGGCAGCGACGGGATTTTTCTCCTCCAGATATGCCACGGGCACGACCACATCCTCCTTCGCCTGTGCCTCGATGGGATTGACCACCGCGGTGACCATGGCCGGAGTAGCACTCGCGTGGCCATTAGTGGCCGGACCCGCGATGATGGCATCCTTGTCCTGCGACCGATCTGCCATGGCTTCGCCGGTTCCTCTTGGCTGTTCAACTATCGGCGGTGGGCGTGTAACTGTGTGTGTGGTAGAGAGAGGGGTTAGAGGCGGGTGTGTGACTGTGTGAGCGGACGGGGAGCGGTACTTATTAGACGTGGGCGAGGGTAGGCGATGCGTCCGATGGTTCGAGTGGCCTGTGCCGTCTTAACGCGTCGTGTGGTACCGAGGCGTGCGCGGCGAACCTGTGTGTGTGATCCTATCGGCCAGACGAGTTGGATTCTAATAAATGTTGTGTTTGACCAACGATTCGTCGTGTCGGTCCTGTTTGTCCATATTCACATGCCCGCTGGCTTACAAGCAGGTTCTACATTTTGGAAAAACTACCTGGTGTCGTGTCGTTTCGTCATTCCACCGTGGCACCGTGGTATGGTCCACTGTTTACAGTTTTGACCAGAGTGGAGTCTTCCTAATGTATGTATTCCGGGGTTTTGTTTATGGTAAACAAGAGGGAGTAAAGGAGGTTAGTCGGAACGCCGTTGTGGCTGTGCCGAACGTGAGGAATAAATATCCGTTCACAAGTCTGTTTATGCTTTTTGTTTATTGTTTGTCTAATTTAGTCCTCGAGTTCACATATGTATATAATTATTTCTACCCGTTGATTATTAGCATTGTGTATGGCATGTCGTTAGAACAGGGTTTGGGGGGGGGGGGGGGGGGGGGGGGGTCATGCGCCAAGGCGCACCCCTAAATCTAGTCTAAAGATATAAACGGTGAGACCCATTGGAGGCTCCTGAGCGATTTGGCCTTTCTGGCCGTCCGATCCTCCCCGCAACGTGCCTCCGCTCCGTCCGATCGCTGGCGGCTCCTGGAGTCGAGATGAATAGGGATTTTCAAAGTCGCTAACCATACCAACCTTATTGCACCCACTCTCGCTGACATCCTACGTGGATCGCCGCTGTAGCTTGAGGGCCCGCTAGTCAGTCTCACGCTGCGCGTTTAATCGGTGTGGCCGATGGGTCTGCGCGGTGCAGATTCGCACTGCATTCCTCCCATTGGCTGATTTTGTTCTTTTACCGTAATGGGTTTTAGCGGTGCCCCTCTCGGAAATCTTTCTTCGTACGTGCTTCCTCTCCCTCTCTCGCTGACGATGGGCTCCATCCGGTCCGCGGCCCACAAGTCGGTTGCCCTGCGCGTGTGCGTCGCCGTTCTCTCCCGTGCGTGGGTGCTCGCTGCGTGTTTTCTATAGTACGTCGGGGCACACTGCGTATTTCGCGTGCGTTGCACTGTTCGTCATGTCAGGGAGAATTCAGGCCCGATTTTTCCGTCCGAGGTGGCATGCGTTCATTCGTTGGCGGGTACGTTGCACTGTGCTGGAGTCAGAAGGCCCGTTTTTGCGGCACGGTGGCGTCGTTGCAAGTGGTAGCCGTTTTACATACAGTGCACTAGAAACGGCGGTATATAGGCATTTTTCTGGATCGGATGGTTACTGCAGCTCTCATTTCCCCCCTTTTCTTCTTCCTCCATGTTCTTGCTCCGCCGTGCTTTTTTACAACTCCGTCGTGTTTCCATGGATTCAGTTTGCTGTTCTTCCGGTCACGTTTGTTCCTGTTCAGATCAGGGTGGGTTTTCTCAACGTGTCATGCTTTCTCTGTTTTCGGACCTTTTTCACATTGTTGATCGTGTGCTCGATCCGTTTTCGTTTGTTTTTCTCAGTTCTATCGGTTTCTAACATCTCTTTTTGGTTTGTTCTTTGTTTTTTCGCAGGTCGCCAGCTAACTGGTTTCCCGTTTGTCTGTTTAAGGTGAGTTTTGTTGAGATGCTTCCGTTTCATTATTTTGTTCGGTTTGCATGGTTTCTTTTCTTATTGATTTGCATATTTCCGGGTTTCCTTTTGTTTGGGGATGTGCTTTGGGTTAAGGTCGGTTCTATTGTCATTGTGCTTTCTGTCATACTGTTCTTATGCTCGATCTTCATTTTGTTTTTTGTTTGTTGCTTTTATCTTGTGATTTATGAGATACTGTTGGTATGGTTGATTTTTTTTCCTTGCTGCTTGATTGTTTGGTTTTGTTGTGTCGTCGTGTTCGTGCTATTGTGTGATATTTGGGTGTTTTGTTAATTTGTTTTCGATGTGTCCTGTTCTCATGTTGTTTATTCGTCCTCGGTTTTCTCTATTTTTGTGTGTAGGACGTCATCTTGGTCGGTTCTTCCGGTTGGTTGGGTGTGTTTCATTCGGCGTGTGTCGGTTTGTTTTTGGTGAGTTTTGACGGTTTGGCCATGGATTGTTGTTTTGTTCTGTTTTCTTTTAACGTCTTCTGATTTGTTCTTTGTTATCTTAGTGCAGGTCGATTTCTTGGTAGAGATATATGATCTTGGAGGTCGGGCCTCCTTGATGTGTTTACGCTGCTTTCCGTTATTTTTATGTGAGTCTTATAGTTTCGTGCTTGTCTCCTTTGGTCTTTGCTGCTTTTATCTGGTTTTACCCTCCGAGGTCTGTTTTACATATTTTATTATTCATTGTTGTCGTTGTTTCGGTATCTTGGTCTGATTTATTCAGATATGCAAGGTTCATTTTTCATGATAGGTGTTTGTTGTAGCCGGATGTGTAACGGTCGTGCGTCTGTTTGATTGTTGCAGGATGTGTCTTCGTAGAAGACGTTACTGTCGCTGGTTTCTCACAGGTAGTCTCGTCGACTCGATTGCTGTGACGTTTTTTCTTTTGCCGGCTCGGTGCCTCTAATGGAACATTGATCTGTTTTGTGGTTTTACCGTCTCGGTGTCTCTAATAAAATTTTGTCTTCTCTCGTGGTCTTGCCGGCTCCCTGTATTATTTGATCTTGCCGTGTTGGACTTTCTGTTTTTGGTCGTGTCGCAGCAGTGGAACATGGGGTTCCCCTGATGCTGCCAAAGTGGGTCTTCCACTGGGGCCCACCAAGAAGATGGACGAGGCAAGGAGTCAAGTACAGCAGATGGGTTAGCCCATCTGCCCCAAGGAAACCCGACAAGTTCGACAGCAAGGCTCTGCGGCTAAGGACCAGGCGACCTTCCGGGGTCACCCCCTCGTCCGAAGAACAAGGCGGGATACCCGCGGGTCCGTGCGCCCGGCAGGAGGTCAGGCGGGCCCCCGGGTCCTCCATCCGTACCGCCGAGAGGATAAGATCGCCAGCTCGCTGGAAGCTGGTGGAAGACTTGGGCGCCAAGATGAAGGCCGCGCCCTGGTGACGTTGCCACGAGCATAGTTGGTGGGGCGGACAGGCTTTGTCCGTCCCACCTTTTCCAAGGGCGGACGACCACGCCGCCCTCCAGAGAATGCTTGGAGGAGAGGACGCCACATCTCCTCCAAGGACCGCCGAGGGGTTTTCCCGCCAAAACCCTTCATGCCTCTCGCGTGCCCATGTCGGATCCCCTTAGCCTATAAAAGGAGGACCATGGCACCGAGGGAGGAGAGGTTAGAGAGAGAAGCAAGCTAGAGCTCAGGCAAGACTAGACTAGGGTTCGAAGGGTAGAGAGAGAGGTGATCTCCCCAGGGCAGGATCTGCTCTTCGTCTACCTCCGACCGAAACTCTGCCGGGTTCATCCCAGAACACCCTTGTACACCACACCATGATGAACCTCTCAATCCAAACATGCAGGAGTAGGTCTTTTAGCCTCCGGGCGGCCTGAACCTGGGTAACTCTGTGTGTCTTTCTGTGTTGCTTGCCCTCTCCCATCGACGGAGAACTTGGCGACCTTGCTCCCGGGTAAGGCATCTTCTAGCCTCCTTCGCGCCCCGTGCCGAACCTAAAAAGGGGGTACCATCTACTCCCGGTGTCCGTCACCTGAGACACGACATCTGGCGTGCCAGGTAGGGGGTGCAAGCGTTGGATTCGTCTTCTTCTTCATCAACCTCAAGTTCTTCGTCAAGCATGCCGCCGAAGAGGAAGATCGATGCCGCTACCTCCAAGGCCGCGTCTCCATCGCGCACTCAGGCTTCCACCGAGCGTCGCGCTGCGGATACGCGTCAGCCTGCTCCTCCGCAGGCGCCACCTGCGGAGAAGGTGGCGTCGGAGAGGGCCAACACCCACAAGAACGTCGACCCCAACGACCCGGTGGTCCCCGGACCATCCGCCGTGCCGCCCCCACGCTCTGGAGAGAAAAGCTTCGGGAACGGCGCGGGCAGGGGTCATGACGCAAGGGAGGAGCGAGATCACGTCCGCACCAGCGGAGGTCCCCGAAGCACCAAAAGCAAGTCCTCTACGCACTTGCCCTCGGACACGCAAGCTCGCCACGACGCTCTTGTCGCTGCCAAGGCTCTGATGCAGTTCCCTCCGAGCTCCGGCGACCCAAGGTCTACCAAGAATGGAGAGCCCGTGTGGAGGCACTCCTCGACTTCGCCGACGGCGGCCCTGAGCCCGACATTACTTGAGCTCCACCGTCGACGGCCCCGAGACTGGAGGGCACAAGGCGCGCGAACCGCGGGGTCAGCCCTGTGGCGAGCGCTGAGGCGAGATGGAGCCTCCTCGTACCGCTCCACCGATGGCGAACCGGCTAAACCGCGACCGCGGCAAGGCCATCTCCGTCGGGTCATCTACCACGCGCAACCAAGATCTTCGCCATGACCTCAACAACTGTCTAACCGAGGATATGTGTACCCGCATCGAACGGCGTCGCGAGCGCCATCGCCGGGAGGATCGGGACGACGACATCGCTGAAGGGTGCCTCGCCCTTGCCCCGAGTTCCGCCAGGTCACCTGGCCTAAGAAATTCAAGATCGACGTCCTCCGCTATGACGGCACCACAAACCCCGGGACTTCCTGCAGCTCTACTCCTTAGCTGCGGCAGTTGCCGGGGCCGACGAAATGATGATGACCAGCTGGTTCCCGCTGGCCCTGAAGGGAGATGCCCAGACATGGCTTCTCAACCTTCCCAAGTGCTCCATCCATTCCTGGAGGACCCTGAAGGAACAGTTCCTGGGGGCTTTCCAAGGCGGGTACGAGCGCCCGGGGGCTCCCAGCGACCTCCACGACTTCAAGCAACTTCCGGGTGAAACTCTTCGCAAGTTCATCCAGCGCTTCACCCAGAAGATGAACACAATTCCCTGCATCAAGCAAGAGATGGTGATCGCTTCTTTTCACGCCAACGTCCGCAATACCCGGATGCGCGAAAAGTTGAGCAATCGCCGCGTCGAATCCACCTGCGAGCTCTGGGAGCTGGCGGATCGATGCGCCCGAGCTGAGGAGGGGGCTAAGTTCCCGGGGAGGATGAACCCGAGGACAAAACCGCCCCCACCAAGAACAAGAAGCGGGACTCAGGACCCGACAAGCGCGTCTTCGTCACCGAACCCCTTCCTAAGAAGGCCAAGCCTGCGGCGGCCTCTGAAGGAGAAGACGTCCCATGGTGCCACATTCATCCTGACGGCAACCACCCTCTCAAGGACTGCCGCCAACTCAAGAACCTCGCCATACGAGAGCAGCGACGGGCCGACAGGGTGAGCCTGGACGGCTGCTACAATTGTGGCGTCATTGGGCACGTCGCTCGAGACTGTCCCACGGGTCGCCAAGGCGGAGGCGGCCGCCGCACGAGGAGGACGCGGCGGCCAAGGCGGTCGTGAACAGAACAATCAAGAAGGCGCCTCCAACAAGGAAGCTCCGGCTCCTCAGGGAGGCGGTGGCGGAAGGTTCCAGGAAGTCACCGGAGTTGTCGGGTGCATTCACGGGGGAGCCTCTCTGCCTCCATCCAACGACGCGTGTAAGAGGCTGGTCGGGAGCTTAACACGGTTGCTTCTGCTCCGCCCAAGCCCCTGGAATGGTCTGGGCAAGTCATCTCCTTCGACCCGGAAGACCATCCTGCCAGTGTGGCCGGGGTGGGAACGCTTCCTCTGATCGTGTCGCCCATCATCCATAACTACAAGGTCACCAAGATGCTGGTCGACGGAGGCTCCAGCCTCAACCTTTTGACGGCGAAGGTGCTGGCTATTCTGCAAATCCCTCTTTCTCGCCTGCAAGACACCGGCGTGTTCCAAGGCGTGAATGGAGGCATCACTCGGCCGCTGGGAAAGATCACGCTCCCTGTCACCTTTGGTGACCAGGAGAACTTTCGCACCGAGGACATCGTCTTCGACATTGCAGACACGCCACTTCCGTACAACGGCATACTTGGTCGGCCGGCTCTAGCCAAGTTCATGGCCGTCTCGCACTTCGCCTACAACATGATGAAGATCCCGCGGCCTGGGGAGTGATCACGATCAAGGCTGACGTCGACGACGCCATCTTTTGCGTTCAGAAGTTGAACCAGACGGTGGCGGCGACCTCGGACGTTCCGCAAGATGTACAGGAAGCCGATGTCGGTGCATTCTCCGGGGACGGAGGGTACTCCGGAGGCTCGACATCAACTTCCTTCAAGAAGGCGTCATTTCATGAAGATCCACAAATGACCAAGAAAGTGGCGTTGACCAGTGACGGGAGTCGCTCCATCACCATCGGCGCCCGCCTCACCGACAAATAGGAAAGCGCGCTCGTGCCTTCCTTCGGGAAAACTCTGACGTCTTCGCATGGGAAGCGTCAGGGCTACCCGGCGTACCAAGGAGGTGATCGAGCACAAACTGGCGGTCAGCGAGGACGCTCGCCCGATAAAACAAGTTCTACGCAATCAAAGCAAGGAAAAACTGGAGTTCATCGTGTCCGAGGTCGACAAACTGGAAGAAGCTGGCGTCATCAGGATGGTGCCGCACCCAACTTGGGTGGCCAACCCTGTGGTGGTGCCAAAGCCCATGACCCTCAAGTGGCGGCTCTACATCACTTCACCGACTTGAACAAGGCCTGCCCCAAGGATCCTTTCCACTACCCCGGATTGATCTCATCGTGGATTCAACCGCCGGGTGCGAGCTCCTGTGCTTTCTGGATGCTTTCTCCGGGTACCACCAGATCATGATGGCAGTGGAGGATCAGGAGATGACGGCCTTCATCACACCCAAGGGCTACTACTACTACACCGGATGCCTTTCGGCCTCCGGAACGCCGGCGCAACCTTTCAGCGCGCCATGCAAGCATGTCTTGGGTCCCAGCTGGGCCGCAACGTGGAGGCGTACATCGACGACATCGTGGTCAAGACTCGGTACAAGACTCCCTCATTCAAGATCTGCACGAGACTTCAACAACCTTCGTCGGGTCAACTTCAAGCTTAACCCCGACAAGTGCGTGTTTGGGGTCCCGTCGGCAAGCTACTTGGGTTCTTAATCTCCCACCGGGGATTGAGGCCAATCCCGACAAGATCAAGGCCATCGAGCGCATGGAGGTGCCACGACGAGTCAAGGACGTACACGCCTCAACGGGTGCATCACCGCACTCGGGCGCTTCATCTCAAGACTTGGAGAACGAGCCCTGCCCTTCTTCAAGTTACTCAAGAAGACGGGTCCCATGAAATGGACCCCGGAGGCCGAAGAAGCTCTTCAGTCACTCAAGTGCTACCTCGCCTCGCCTCCCATCCTTGTGGCACCGACAGAAAAGGAGACCCTACTACTGTACATCGCTGCCACCAATCAGGTGATCAGCGCAGTTCTTGTGGTAGAGCGTGACGCTCCTCCAGACAAGGTCGGCGGCAAGCGTCCCGGGAACACACTCCCGGGCAACCAAGCAAGAAGAGGCAGCCAGGTGACAAAGGGCCAAAAGGCCCTGAGCCTGGCATGCCCACCGACGCCGCCATCGACGTCGCGGAAGAAGCATCACTGGGGGCTGACGCGCTGCCTCTCAAAGCAGCCGAGCCCGCCAAGGACTCGGTAACCCGCAAGATACAGCACCCGGTCTACTTCATCAGTTCGGTGCTGCGCGACGCCCGGGAGCGGTACCCCATGATGCAGAAGCTGTTGCTGGCGATCCTCATCGCCTCTCGCAAGATGAGGCCCTACTTCGAAAGCCACCCTATCACCGTGGTTTCCAAGTACCCCTTGAGGAGTCCGCTGGAAAATCTCTCGCCACCGGACGTGTCTCTTGGTGGGCCATGGAGCTTCAAGGTTTCGGCCTCAAGTTCGAGCACACGAACAACATCAAGAGTCAGGCGCTGGCTGATTTCACGGCGGAGTGGACTGAGACAGCATTTGACGACCCGGTGGAGGAATCCAGCCTTCCCGAGAAAGAAGATCCCGACGCCTGGACCATGAACTTTGACGGCTCCTACACCAAGGGCCAGGAAGGCACTTGACGAGGGGTTATCTCATCAAATCCCATGGTTAGGACCTAGGGTTGAGATTATGGGGAGAGAACGTGGTAGTACTGGTAGTTTCGTCGGCTGACAAGCAGAGGCAAAGATTTACCCAGGTTCAGTGATGTGGGTTGGTCCCGATTTTCACAGATTTGTGTGGAGGGAAAGATGAACACGAAGAACACGCGATGAACGAAGAACACAAAAGAGGGGAAATCAACACACAAGGGTAAATAGAAAGTAGCAACCCGGCAAGACTCGATTGGTAACAAATCCCCGTGGGCAGCCCCCAATCCTCCTCTCCCAAGCACACCTTACTCTTAGGATTGTTTGTCAATTGGTCAATCCAACCAATCCAATCTAGCCACTCACAGAGGGAAGATTAGCAAGTAATCGCAACTACAAGCGGAGCCTTGGTATCCACGCAGGGATCTTCTCCTCAAGAGGAGGCCTTGGTTCATCTCCACATGTGGAGGCCTTGATTCATCTCCATAGGAGGAAAGAGACACTTTGAGAAGAAGAAGCAAGGCTCTACTTTAGTTCTCAAATCATAGTCTAACCCTAGATCTAGATGGAGGGTTCCTATTTATAGTCTAGGCCCAAAGGGGACAAAATACATGGGTCAACACCCAGATCTGCTCGCAGGCACGCGCCAGGCCGGTAGTACTGACAGAAGTGGCCGGTAGTACCGGGCGTGCGAACGCCCGGTAGTACCGCTTAGGATTGCTCCGATTCCAGTACCGTCTGGCTTCTCGGCGGTAGTACCGGCCGACACTTCTTCAGGAATTCCAGCTTCTTTTCCCCGCTCTTCTTCTTGGCCATCTTCTTGGGTCTTCTCTTGGTCATCTTCTTCACTCCATTGAGGGTGATCATCAAGGTGGTTCCTGAGTATGCACAAAGTATCCGAATGAAGTAGCAAACTCAAAGGAGTGTCGAGATCACACATAGATAGGAGTGAATTCACCTTATCATGGAGGGCTTTGACTCTTGCTCTTTGTCATGGGGCCACTTGTTGTAGGAGACGTAGGTCGGGCTACATCATCTCCCCCCTTTGAAAAGAGTCGTCCTCGACTCTTGGTCATCCTCATCGCTTGATGTTCCAAGGTATGGCGATAGGTCGGTGACGTTGAAGGTGTCATGGACCAAGTGTTTGGAGTGGGAGATGTCGATCTTGTAGGCATTGTCGTTGATGCGCTTGATAACCTTGAAAGGTCCATCTCCACGAGGGTGAAGCTTGGACTTCCTTGCATCCGGAAAGCGATCTTTGCGAAGGTGTAGCCAAACAAGGTCTCCTTCTTCAAATATCATGGCGCGCTTGTGTTTGTTCATCTTCGTAGCATGGTCTTTGTTGTGCTTCTCGAGTGTAGATCTTGTTTCCTCATGGAGCTTCTTCATGTAAGCGGCTCGCTCGTCGAAGTCCATGTTAACTTGCTCACGGAGTGGAAGTGGTAGCATGTCGAGCGCGGTTTAGGGGTTGGAGCCATAGACGATGTTCTCGTTGTTGCGCGGTGAAGTGCTCGATTGTAGGCGAACTCGGCGTGTGGGATGCACTCTTCCCAATTCTTCAAGTTGGGCTTGATCAACACACGAAGGAGTGTAGATAGGCTTCGGTTCACCACTTCGGTTTGGCCATCGGTTTGAGGGTGGTATGCGGTGGAGAATAGTTGCTTGATTCCCATCTTGGCCATCAAAGTCTTCCAAAAATAGCTCACGAACTTGGTGTCACGATCCGACACAATGGTCTTTGGCACGCCATGAAGACGACGATTTCCCTGAAAAACAAAGTAGCAATGTGTGAAGCATCGTCGCTCTTGTTGCAAGGTATAAAGTGTGCCATTTTAGAGAAGCGATCAATGACGACAAAGATGGAATCCTTGTTTGTTTTAGTGCGTGGGAGTCCTAAGACAAAATCCATAGCTATATCGGACCATGGGTGATGTGGAATAGGCAAAGGTGTATATAAGCCATGAGAGTTTAGAGTAGACTTAGCTTTGAGACATGTAGAACATCGTCGAACTAGGCGTTCCACGTCACGCTTCATTTGGCCAATAGTAGTTGGTGGAGAGCATGGCGTAGGTCTTGTCGCAGCCAAAATGACCCATGAGTGTTCCTCCATGAGATTCCTTCAAAAGGACCAAACGAAGCGAAGACTCGGGTATACATAGTTTGTTAGCCTTAAACAAGAAACCTTTGTGCAAATAGAAATCACCAATTCCTTTGTGCTCCGAACATTGAGCGAAAATGTCTCCAAAGAAAGCATCGGTAGCATACAACTCTTTATCTCATCCAAACCCAAGACACTAATGTCAAGACGTGTAAGTAGGTTGGCTTGCGGGATAGAGCATCCGCGACCACATTGTCTTTACCTTTCTTGTATTTGATTACAAAGGTAAAAGACTCAATGAACTCAACCCACTTAGCATGTCTTTTGTTCAAATTTGTTTGACTTTTCAAATATTTCAAGGATTCATGGTCGGAATGAATGACAAATTCCTTAGGACGAAGGTAATGTTGCCACACATCCAAAACACGAACCAAAGCAAATAACTCTTTGTCATAAATGGGGTAATTCAAGCGAGCTCCATCTAATTTCTCACTATGGTATGCGATGGGTCTACCATTTTGCATAAGCACTCCACCAATGCCCAATCCACTTGCATCGCATTCAATCTCAAATGTCTTAGAAAAATCCGGAAGGGCAAGGAGTGGTGCTTCGGTTAATAACCGTTTGAGCTCATTGAAAGCAAAATCATGTGCGTTGCCCCAAATGAAAGGTACATTCTTCTTTGTAAGTTCATGGAGGGGGCAAGCAATTGTGGAAAAATCCTTGATGAAACGGCGGTAAAATCCGGCAAAACCAAGAAAACGTCTCAACTCTCAAGTGACATCGGAAAAGGCCAAGTCCGAATTGCTTGTATCTTTGCTTCATCAACTTCGACTCCATCCGAAGAAACAACAAAACCCAAGAAAACAAGTTTGTTGGTGGCAAAAGTGCACTTAGAAAGATTTGCATAAAGCTTTTCATTGCGAAGAACCAACAAAACTTGAGCAACATGAGAAGTGTGCTCTTCCAAAGACTTGCTATAGATAAGGATGTCGTCAAAGTATACCACAACAAATTTCCAATGAAAGGACGCAAAACATGATTCATGAGACGCATAAAAGTAGAAGGTGCATTGGAAAGACCAAATGGCATGACGAGCCACTCATAAAGACCAAGCTTAGTTTTAAATGCGGTCTTCCATTCATCACCTTCACACATCTTATTTGGTGATATCCACTTTTAAGATCAATTTTGGAGAATATAGCGGAACCACAAAGCTCATCAAGCATATCATCAAGTCGAGGGATAGGATGGCGATACCGAACGGTTATGGCGTTGATGGGGCGACAATCCATGCAAAGGCGAAGAGTGTTGTCGTGCTTGGGTACCAAGATGACGGGCACGGCGCACGGACTCAAGCTCTCGCGGATATGTCCCATGGCAAGAAGTTCTTGTATTTCGCTCGATTCCTTTGTCTCTTCGGGGTTGGTGCGGTAAGGAGCGCGGTTTGGTAGCGGTGCGCGGGAACAAGGTCGATGCGGTGCTCGATTCCGCGTAGAGGAGGTAGTCCCGGTGGCACGTCTTGAGGAAAGACATCTTCAAAGTCCTTCAAAAGAGACAACAAAGAAGGAGGAATGTTTGTGAAAGTGTTAGTCATAGAAACTTCACCCTTGCATATGAGCACATAGTGGAGGGTGGATGGTTCTCTCTCAACTCCCTTATCACTCTTTTGGTGGCACATAGTGTAAGTTTTGTGGGAACTCTCTTTGAAGTGTCGCACTCATTTGGCTTGTGGCTCTCACTCACTTTATGGTGGGTCTCTCGCTCACCACTCTTCTCACTAGAAGCTTTTTGTCGCGCCGCCCTTTCTTGTGCGGTTGGGTGGCGCCTATGGTCATTTGGATGGTTGAAATCATGTTGAGCCCTTGCTATTGACTTCGCATTTTCGGCAATGACTTGACTTGGTGACATGGGACGAAGGACGAAGGTCTTGTCGTTGTTCTTGAAGCTATAGTAATTTGTCCTTCCATCATGCATAGCACCCTTATCAAATTGCCAAGGACGCCAAGGAGTAAGTGACAAACGGTCATAGGCACAACATCACAATCAACCGTATCTTCATAGGCTCCAATCTTGAAGGACACTTGCACCATGTGTTGAATCTTGACGGCTCCGGAATCACTTAACCATTGGACATGGTATGGATGTGGGTGCTTCTTGAACTTCAAGTCGAGCTTATCACAAAGTTCTTTGCTCGCTAAGTTGTGGCAACTTCCACCATCTATGATGACCTTGACGGACTTTCCATTGACTCCCGCTTTTGTATGAAACAAATTGCATCTTTGGTCTTCTTCCACTTGAACATTGGTGGTTAAAGCTCTTGCCACAACCAAGGAAGGGTTGTTGTCGCCATCACAATATATCTCATTTTCTTCTTCTTGAGCACTTTGCATTGTGGCGACCTTGTTCAAAGCATTGTACTCATCTTCACTCATAGATTCATACTCTCCCATGTCATTGATGATCATGACCTTCTTGTTGGTGCACTCAAAAGATTTGTGCCCTTGTCCGCCACACTTGTAGCATTGCAATAGTCTTGTGCCGGACGAAGATCCTTGAGGCTTGAAAGGTTGAGGCGCTTGAGGTGTCGAAGTAGAGACTCTTGGAGGACCTCGAGTGTTCGCTTGAGGAAGAGCTTGAGAAGGTGTAGGAGTTGACGAAGAAGGCTTGTTGGCGTAGAATGCCTTTGTCTTGAGGTATTTGAGCTCTTCAAGCACGTGGCGCTCGGCCTTGGAAGCTTGATGTACTAGCTCTACCAAAGAGGCATATGGTTGGAACTCCACGATCTTCTTGATTGGATAGTTGAGGCCATTCATGAAACGAGCCATGGATTGCTCTTCGTACTCGTTGACATTGGCTCTCATCATGGAGATTTCCATCTCCTTGTAGTACTCGTCAACCGACTTCAAACCTTGCTTCAACTCTTGCAACTTCTTGTATAAGTCTCTAGTGTAATGGCTTGGCACGAAGCGCTTGTGCATTGTTTCTTTCATCTCAACCCAAGTGTCAATTGGTTGTTGGTGGTTAGCGACGCGAGCATCTTGTAGTTGTTCCCACCACAAGAGGGCATACTCTTCAAACTCCATCGAGGCTAAGGCAACCTTCTTGTTGTCGGAGAAGCGTTGCACACGGAAGATCTTGTCAACCTTGAGTATCCCAGAGAAGTAAGCTTCCGGATCACTTGTGCCGTAGAACTTGGGTATGTCAAAGCGGACGTTGGTCAAGTCATCATAGTTGTCACCATGAGCACCACGTGGGAATGCACGTCCACGTCTCCTTCGATTGAGTCCATCACCATTGTGTTGGCTTGACTCGTTATCACTTGACTCGGAACGTTGGTGTTGGTGACGATCATGAGGAAGCTCTTGACGAGGCGCATGTTGAGGAGGTAGCTCTTCTCGATATTGTTCACATTGTCATGATTTTGATGGCGTGGCCTTGGAGGATGACGAGGGTGACGTCCTTGTTCACCAAAGTCATTCGCACCCGGAACGCCATTGTTAGCCAATGGGTCATGACGATCACGTTGTGGCGGTGGTGGTGATGGTATGCGTTCACGACGATCATCATTTTGGTGAGGTTGTTCTTGATGCGCATTGACATTGTTCGCGTGAAGATCATGTGGTTGTTCAACGTGAGGAGGAGGTCGTTCATGGGCGTCGCGCCTTGGATCATGTTGACGTTCTTGTCGAGGTTCATGACGTCCATGACGTGCGTGTGTCGACCTTGAGGAGCTTCTTGTACGGCTTGAGTGTGAAGACGCTCGTTGTCGCACAAGGTTGTTGATAGCTTCGGTCATCCGCTCCATATTTGCTTCTTGAGCTTGCATGCGGTCGTTGAAGGTGTTCTCTTGATTTTGAAGACGGGCTCATAGCGTCCTAGGTTATCACGAAGAAAGTGTCGCATGCCAACAAGCTCCGATTGTGTGACATAGCCATGATCACCGCGAACTCCACCATGGATTTCCTTATCCGAGCTTGAGCTTCCGTTTGTACTTCCCCTAAACATTTTCTCAAGATCAAGTGAGATATGTGGTAAAGAAAAACCAAACAAACTATATCCCAAGAATAATGTAGCTTGAGAGGAGAAATCCGGTTCTCACACCCAACACACACACTTATGATGATAGGAAGGTATGAAGTGGCAAACGAAACAAGCAAACCCGACGACAAGTATATTGTCAAAGGTAGAGAAAATCCACAATGATCAAATTACCAAAGAAACTCCAACCACAAATTATCAAGAAACACACACAAAAGCGAATGATGGGGTTGGGCGACCAAAGGGCGAGCACTCGAAGATATGCAAAGATAACGTGCTCAAATGTCACCCAACACAAGATATACGCTATCTCAATTGCTTTTTGATGGGCAACGGATTTGCACAAGAGTTACACTCACTCACACTTTGGCGGTATAAGCTTTGTCGCAACCTACAAGAGATGATACTTGGCACCACTTGATTCTTTTCTTTTCTCTTCTTTTTTTTTGATTTTTGACGATGATTCCTTCTTTTTGCTAGTGCCAAGCTCTCTAACGATACACACTCGCCAATACTTTGAAGACAAACACTCAACACGTGCAATGCCTCGCAATATCACCGAGCTAGTCCAATAGGTCAAGTTACACGAAAGGAAGAAGGGCTCACAACGGATTATGATGGTGGGGGAATGTCGAGTCCTTGGTGGCGTCGTCGCTTGGCGTTAATGATGCGTTGTTGCGGAAGTTTGTCGATGTAGTAGACGTAGAGCACACCAAGAAAGGACTCAAACCAAAGAGGAAATGCCAAAACGAACCGAGTAAGAAATTGGAAATTTTTTGCTCTGAAAATCCTGCCCGGCGGTAGTACCGCTCGTGTTGCCCCGGTAGTACCAGTCGGTCGCGCTGCTCCGGTAGTACCGATGGTTTGGCCGGTAGTACCGGTGGACTCGAAATCTGGAGTTGTTCTTCGCGATTTGGACGGAAATTGAGCTCGAAAAATCCTCAAATTCATGGGAAATTGGCAAAATTAAGGCTAGGGAACGCAAACAAAGGTGGAGGGGGTCCTAAATCAACAGATCCATGGACAAAAACTATCAAAAACGCAACGAATCGACAAATCGGCTCGAATCAAGGCAAGGCTATTTTTGGTGGAAATTTTTGAATCTATTATATTATTAAAACAACAAACATTGTACGGCTAAGATTTTGCAGAAGCCAACGTACGGTTAAGATTCAGATTTAATGATGTGGTTCCGCATAAGAAAGGGTTCGGGAAGAGGAAACGTAACCTAAGCGAACCCCTTCTTTCACGGGAGATAATATACATCTTGACTCGGAACTCTCTTCATCCTTGCCGGTTGGCCACTGCCTCATCACGAGAAGTAGCATGAGATCGAAGCAGAATCCTTCTGCTGGTCGTCGGGGTACCTCTTTATGACGAATAACAGGAGGAGGTACTACTGCCTACAGGGGCGGACCCAGGCGAAATTTTGAGAGGGGGCACACTATGTGACCGGGGGCATTTCATGTCTAAGTTCAAATATTTTGAATATTTTTCTTCTAAAAATGAGCATATTCTATTGGGGTTTGAAATTTTGAGTGGGGGCCAAGGCCCCATTACCTTGAACTTGGGTCCGCCCTGACTGCCTACCTATGCGTCGTCGCACGGCCATATCCGGCACCAGCTAAGGACGGGAAGAAATCAAGGATATGTTGTCTGGTGATGTGGTCGACGGTTCTCGAAATTAATCGAGGCATTAGGTTCCTCACGTCTTGAATCACCTTTGCAAGATGGAATCAGATGTTGGAGGCATGGTGACTAGATCATCGACGGCGCAACAGCTCTAATGGCGGTGGCGCGGAGTGGGAGATTCCTGGCGCATGTTTGTTAATGGATGAAAGAAATCATCCCCGTACAGCGAGCTGGCTGCCGTCCGTGAAGAAGTCCGCGAAGAACTCCACCAGCCTGAGCTTAGCAAGGAAAACGAGCTTGGTGCCGTTTTGGCCGCCGTTGATGGAATACATGGCTCCCCAGAATTTCTCCTCCCGGAGCATGGATCTTAAATTCAAGGAATTGGTTCACTTTCATGTCCATCTCGATCATTATCGCATTCTTCTTGCTCCTGGCCGCCCGTCTATTGCGAAGTTGGTGTCCGACGTCTCCAATTATGGGCTCAGCCGGTCAGTAGTCAGTACCTGATCCCAATGCTCCCACACGATGGATTAATTATGGTCTTCTTGCATCAAACCGGTGATTATTTGGAGTCGACATACATATGGATGAATTCCATGTTGAGGCGAACGTCACTCCAGTGGCAAGTGCTCCGAACAGGACGCACCTGCTGTCTTTCTGCGTGCAAGTAGCAGGTACTGCACGATGAGCCAGAAAGCATTCTTGCCATGTCTTTTGATTAGTTGCTTTGATCTTAACTGATGGTCAGTGGCAACCTGACTCACTGAACGTTTAAATTGCTTCTTATCATTGCTAGATGAAACAAAATGATAAACTGGTCTCAGAAACATGAATGTTTACATTGCTTTTTATCATTGCTGCAAATGCTACCATCTATACACGGTCACATAATGGTGTCATGTTTTGTCGGAAGAATCAGATAGAACACGCACTTTTTTCCTTATATGTTTTTTGCATTAATGAATATGTATTCTTATGCAAGGAGATTTGTAGATAGAGGCAAATACTTTCTTTTTTCTTTGGTTTCTAAATTGTTATGTCCTTGTGGTGAATAATTTGTGTGAGTGTTTCGTCCGTAAAGTTGGTACGTGTAAATTGATCGGTTCTTAGATTATATTCTGCATATTTTTTTATTTTAAAATCACTCCACTAATGATGCCATTTGATTTCCTAAAAATCTAATTTTTGCTTGGTATATATGATGCACAGAAAATTCCCTTGCTCGCAGATTTCTGAATGATCAAAAAATTGCTTCTACTTTTGCTTGCATCCTCAGCTAAGCCTATGTTTATATATTTCATCAGGTGTAAGAAGTAAGATCTTTTCGGATAATGGGTTGTGGAATACATGACGATATAACTTCAGTCAAATCTTCGTGGAGGATGTCACGTAACTTTTGCTTCTCGCCTTCTTTCTGTTTGCTCAAAACAATTGGTCAGTTGTTCGTAGATCTTTAGTTAAGAAATTATATACATGTTTATTTTCCGTAAATTCGGGAAGGATCACAGGGGAAAAATATTGAGACATGTACAGAGGCAAGAACGCTAAAGAAAAATTACAAGAGCAACTCTATACAAGCCAAAAGCATTGATCTGTTTGTAACCTTGACGGTGTGATAAATAAGAACCGTCACCATTTTTTTTAACAAAAAAGACTTACCATCGAGCAAAGGTAGGATCTCTGAGCTCAAAGAGATAGCCATTTTGCTCTTCTCAAATGTTACAAATAACCAAAACAGAGACTTCCCAGAAACAAGGCCGAGTTAGACGGTGCCGATGTCAACTGCTTTCCAGCATTATTGACAAAAAACAAAACACTCACGAAGTAAGTGAGAGTGATTTTCCAAGAAAGTGTCCTAACAAAGCACCCGTTAATGATTATTTAACTTATCAACCAATACCAGGTAAGTAAAAACCATGACCTTAGAGAGGGTAGGACACTACCACATTTTCTTGAAATAAGCTGGATCATGGAGGCTAGCATTTTAAGAATATATGCAAGTGTTGAAACACGTTGTTGCCCAATGGTTCATGCAATAAAATAGAGCATAAAAAGGAGGGGGTGTTAGAGAGAGACGTTGGGGCATTTTAGGAGATCACTTCAAGTTCTGAAGTAAGAAGTTTTGTCCGGTCCTTGATGCTTTGATACAAAACCGAGAGAGTTGGTTGGGAGCATGAATCGACCTAGAACATGGATTTAAGTTGCAGTCACATTCTTTTGTTTGTTTATTTAACTAGCGGGGTGGCCCGCGCAATTGCGGGGCTAGATAATATTGTGATGTTACATTTTCCTTGCAAATTTTTTATATTTTGGTTAAACATTGTATGATATCAGTTTAGAAAATGCCTTTTGGGTGAAAATGAAAATATAAGATAATATCTGCTTTAACTCTTTGTAGTAGTCAGTGATTCTTTTTTTATTAAATTGTTCTTCGATTTTTGTGTAGATAACTTTGTGTTTTATTTTTATTAGGGAGTAGAATAATTATAGTAATATTTGCAATTAACGTTGCATATCTCTAATATTTTCTCGTCCCACAAAGCTATGTACATGCAACTCTTTGAATCGCTTTTTTTTAACAGTGTGGCTGCTCTCAGTGACTCAGATGCAAATATTTCCCAGTTTTCCTTTTTTTCGTGGGTACTCGTATAAGGAAAACTCTCTGCTGCTATCGTCCTAGTCACTTGGGCACGCGCAGCTCAGCGTCGCCGCATCAGTCCCTGTCTGCTCTACCCGCAAAAAAAGATCCCCACCTCGGCGCTCAACTCCGGCGACCGCTACTGCTCTTGCGGCCGGGCTTTTTTATCGAGACTCAGGCTCGGCCCTTGATCTTACTCGTCCAGTTCGTGTGCCCTGATTTGTATTGGTTTGGCGGCAGCTGCATCCAGCATCCGGAAGGATGGGTGGTGCGCGGTCTACTGCTCCAGTCTCAACCTCCACGTACCCAAGTTCCACGACGACACCGGCGAAGATTGATTGGCAGTGGTCATCGATGCCGTGACCTTCTGCACTGCGGGCTGGTCGACCTGCAGAGGGCGCAGCAGCACCACTTCGTCCGCCCTGACGGCTCGATCTGAAGACCTCAACGCGTCGGGCGGCGCCGCCGGCTGTTCCCCCTCGGACGCTCGAGGCTCGCCGCTCGCGTCGCTCGTTCAGTGGCGACAACTGCAGCATGCATTCGGCAGGCATGGCGGCAACATTCCTCGCTGCTCCAGTTTTACCTTGCACTGTTGCTGCTGCACTGTTGCTTCCGCATTTCTATTTGTAATTTTTTGATTTCCCCAATTTGGATTAGAGGATGATTCATAATTTAATCATTTATTTTAGCATTGGATCTAATGTCAGCAGGAATCGTAGTGTTAATGGGAAACAGAACAGTAGCAACAGAGCCAGTTCATCGACGTCACTTGTCTTGTTGAGCTTGGCACAGGAGGCAGAGGTAAATTCACTATGCTTCTACATCCCACATCTTAATTTTATCCCAGATGATAAATAAGAGATAAAATCTCCATGTCATAGCCATTTTCTGAGATAGACATATATAAGCGAGATTTGGATTATAAACTATTCGTAAGAGATACTCCATATTAGTTGTTGATTGTTGGTTTTGGAGGTCTGTAGCCTTTGAGTAGTCGCATTGTGCAATAGAACATGATTAATAGAGCATGTTCATCTGATTATGTTTGTATTTAGATTTCGTGTATGAGGAGGCACACGTAACTAATCCCATCATCCTCTCTTAATGGCATAGCATTTTTTTTGGAGTTTATAGAATAGAGATGAGGAGTTTGGGTAATCCGTGAGAAATGTTATTTTCAGATTTTTGCTTCATGAGGTCTGTAGCATGTGAGAGATTAGGCGATTGTGGATATATGAGGAAGTTGGATGTGCGATTACATTTCTTGATCTGGGGTCTTTGCTCTGTGAATTATTCAGATACATGTATGTAGCTATGTACATAAATAATAAATTGAAATATGAAATTCGTCTAAAAACATGAAAGATACATGTATGTAGCTATGTAAAAAATTTTACGTCATGTGAAGCATGGTAAGCAAGCAGGAACAGTCTGAATTGAAAAATGTATATCCTGCTTAATTTTTTCGGGATTGTTTACCCTGTGTTGTTCATAAGGAATCCATGATTTTAAATGTCTTCTACTCTGTAAATTAGAACATTTCCTTGTAGACAATATTTTTTGCTCTTTTTTCACTTGGACACTCATTGTCATCGATTAGTAGCTTCAACCCTTTTTTATTTGTACCCATGATAATGCCACATATAATTGCCCATGGCAGAATACTTTCTTATTCAAATGTATTCCTACCTTGTTCAAGGATTGACCTTGGCTCTTATTTATGGTCATTGCGAAGGCCGAAGCAGACTCATGAATGATATTGCCTTCGTTTCAGCACGAATGGTTTGATTCACTGCTTGACATGATGATCCGAGGTATGTATACTTTTTCACCCACGTGCATTCCTGTAATTATTTGTGCCTCTATGTACTTGTTCCCAAGTTGTGTTATTGTCATTCTCATACCGTTGCACAAACCTGCTACTTGGTTGATGTTTCGTAGGAGCATCATGGGCAAACCTTCCTTGAGTTTTAGCTGGTGCTCTGGGATTCCTTAGAACTTTAAGTTGTTGAGGAACTCAGTAGGACACATTTTTTGCACACGGTATCGAGGCTTCGGTAACTTCTTCACCTTTATTCTGGTCCATTATGTACTCGTTTATCTCCCTGACTGTTTCATTCCTTGGACATAGTATTGCTCTTCTAGGAATTCCCGCTTAGGAGCTTCATCCCACAGTATAAGTGGGGTCTTCTTTAGCAGTTCAGCTAAATGTGAGCCATGTTTATTTCACACGTTGAATTTTTGGTGATATTCAGTGGAATGCAGAACATTTTTTTTTCGAAAGTGGAATGCGGAACCTTGAGTGTGCTGTTCTTCCACCTTGGATAAGTAACACTGCAATGCCGCATGATGCTACCGCAAGTATCATTCCCTCTGATCTTAGCTTCCAAGGCCACCGTAGCCTTCCAGAAAGATTTGTTTTCCTAGCCTTCGTCAACTGACACCATATTGCGTCATATGTTTTTTTCTGATCTTGGTTAGGATTCTTTAGTATGATTTTGTGCTAAGCCTTGAGTTTGTCAATGTCGTAGTTGACCTCTTCATTTATTAGTCTTTTCCCAAGTTCCTCTATCTCCGCAGTATTTGGTAGGTCTATGTCTGGATAGTCCTTTAGTGACGTTCCTACTTGCCTCATCAGTTTCTCTATCTCAATCAAAGCATATGCATTTTTCTGTGTGCTGGTAAGCTGTAGCATTGGAAAGTTCAGAATAGTTCTTCTTTTGTACTGCATATCTTTGCATAGTGCCTCCCACGTTGAATCCCACATCTTTGGGCTTGTTACATAATATTGGGACAATATGGTGGTGAATAGCTGACGCAGTTGTGTTCCTGATACCTGTCTTGATGCTTCAATGATACAATCAATCCATTCATTGTCGTCAAGAAATCCGAGCGCTTGGCATGCTTATTTGTATGTTGGGTGAATGACTCCATTAACGGTCCTAATATTCTCAAATGATGTGCATCCTTCCACTGTGTTTAAAAGCATCATGATAGTATCGCTCACCACTTGCGGGATGTGCGTAGTACATTCTTCCAATTGCAACTCCCGCCTCTTCTACTTCTCCCAGCTTTTTGTTTGGCTTTTCCATACAAATTTGGTGCTCAGCCTTGAGTTTGTCAGTGTCGTAGTTGACCTCTTCATTTATTGGTCTATTCCCAACTTCCTCTATCTCGGCAGCATTTGGTAGGTCTATGTCTGGATAGTCCTTTAGTAACTTCCCTACTTGCCTCATCAGTTTCTCTATCTCAATCATAGCATACGCATTTTTCTGTGTGGTGGTAAGCTGTAGCACTGGGAAGGTTAGGATAGTTCTTCTTTTGTATTGCATAGCTGCGCACAATGCCTCCAACATAGGAATCCTGCAACATCTTTGGGCTTGTTACTTCACAATGGGACAATATGGTGGTGAATAGCTGATGCGGTTGTCTTCCAGATGCCCAACTTGATGCTTCATTGATACAATCAATCCATTCTTTGTCGTCCAGTCGTGGTAAGCTCATTTAAGTTCTTGAACGCCATAGAGTTGTTGCCTTAAGTACAAATTTAGAAATAGTTGTTTTATTCATATGTATATATGAAATTTGGTACTTTAATCTGAAAAAATAAATAAAAATAAATATTAATATTGTATGATTGGAACTGATTGTCCACATAGAAGCACATAATATAATATTATGAATTTTCATCTGAGATAAGTGATTTATTTAATCAATAATTTACATGAAAGCAGGTTTTTTGTAAGAAAACTGCATGTTGCGAGGGGGAGATCTAAACACACTCGAAGATTGCATGGGTTACCTGAAGATTGCAGCTATTCCCTCATGGTTATGGAGTACCTTTGATGTGCTTGCGTCCTGTTGCCCTGTTGTGTCGTCGATTTGCCAATGCAAGCAAGAGTTGCCGATGGCGTGCCTTTTTTCATCCGAGATAAGTGATCTATTTAATCAACAATTCACATGAAAGTAGGTTCTTCATAACAGAACTGCATGTTGCGATGGGGAGAGCTAAACAAACACGAAGATTTGCAGATGTTGATGGCATGCCTTTGATGTGCTTGTGTCCTGCTGCCCTGTCGTGCCGTCGATTTGCCGATTAGGATGTCGCCGTGGCTGCCCTATTCAGTTCGCCGATCGTCCGTGCCTTCGATGACCAGCGCAACATAATCGCCTGGGCGTGACTGCTTGCATGCTTCCGAATAGCTGGGCGTCGTCGCGTGTGCCCTGCCGTGCAGTCGATTTGCCGATCAGGATGTCGCCGTGGCTGCCCTAGGGCGTGACTGTTTGCGTGCTTCCGAATAGCTGGGCGTCGTCGCCTGTGTTTTTTAGATCTCGATCGAGGGTCGGGCGTGCCGTGTGCTGGTGGCAGATGCATATTCCTACCATCAGGCATTGTACGTGCATATCATCGTACGGCCGGACAGCATCAATTAATTAGAACGTGGGAGAGAAGGACTGTGTATATGAGCATAAAAATTCCCACCGGCCGGACGTCTGCAAATTTGATCGTGGCCGTTCTTTTTTAGTTGATTAGGCCTAGCTAATCCACACCGTTGATTGTTTGTTGTTTTAATAATATAACTAGCGGGGTGGCCCGCGCATTTGCGCGGCTAGACTATCTAGATTTTGTTTCGCCACCACATTTTTAAATATAGAAAACATTATCCTTTATTCCTATGTAAATTTAATACCGCAAGAATCGATAATCTTATGTAATCGGTGCATTTGCTCTCTTATATTTTATAGGAAGGCTAAATTTCCCACATGCATTTGTAAGAATGTAGAGCAAACTCTTGGTTATAGTTGTTTGATAAAATAAACTAATATTTTTTGAAAATTGAGTTCACTTATGGTTGTCAGTTTTTTTCTATTTCTCCGATTTCTCAAAATCATTTAAATTGCATTGCTTAAACGTCTTTTGGAGCTTTTTTGTATTTTTGTAATGAAATTTGAGTCCAACAATATTATGTATAGATTATTTTTTCTATTTTCCTATCTTGTACGTCGTCTTTACTTCGTCGTCGTCCTCGTCTTTATAATTTGCACATCAGAATTAAGTTTTTAAACTCATAATATGAGTTTGGATCTTTTTAGGGATCTGATGATATTTTTCGCTAGGCATCTTTTTTCCTATTGACATTATTCTTGTTTAAAATACTTTTTTGTACCCCTTTTTTTTAGCTCAGTATAGTTAATTGTTTTCAAATTAATCGTACATATTACTTATATTTTATCCAACATTTTTTGTCTCATTTCTTTCTTCAGACAATTCTCCTATTCCCCCGGTAGAAAACCCTTGTCAATGGTCAGACCACTATAATAGTAAATCACGATTAATCTATTGTGAAAGTTCAGCAAGAAAATCCCCTTTCTAGTGAGTCGACTTCCAAGTCCCAACTCCCAATCCATTTGCTTTGCCGTGCAACTCCAAAGATTGCCAGGCCCTCTTGGAGGCGAGGCTTGACCAAGGCAGGGACGCGCGCCGGAGCAGCAGATATGGCCTTGCTCACCGGCGAGGCTGCATGTCGCTCTCGCCGATTTGGAAAAGTAGGAGATCCCTTCGTAGTTGTGAATGGCGCTGCGGAGGCGCACGTTGGCCCGCAGCTCCACTATCGATGCCGGGAGCGTCCGCACTGCCGGCAGGTCGACCTGCAAAGGGCGCAGCAGCGCCACAGCGTCCGCCCCGACGGCTCTATCTGAAGACCCCAACGCGGCGTGCGGCGCCGACGGCTGTTCCTACTGGCGTCCCGAGTCTCACCTTGCAGTGCTCCACGGTTGCTATTTGTAATTTTTTGATTTCCCCCAATTTTGATTACAGGATGATCCATAATTTAGTTATTGATTGTATCATTGGATCTAATTTCTGCAGGAATCGTAGCGTCAAGGGGAAACAGAACAATGGCAACAGAGCCAGTTCATCTGACTTCACTTGTCTTGTTGAGCTTGGCGCAGGAAGAGGCATAGTAGCATTATCATAAGTTTTCCCCAAAACTTGTGTACAACCGTAATGCAGGTAAACTGAATCTGTTAGGGAAAAAAAAAGTACACAAAAAACAAAATATGTGTAGTTAACCTTATTCTCTCTTAGAAAGTTTGCCCATCAAATGTACCTTCTAAAACTTGCAATGAAGTATGAAAACTTTGTCATATTGTCTCTATATAGGTCGAACAAATCTGATTGATAAGATAAAATATTTTCTCGGTAACCTCTAATCCATGATTTTCTGTATTAAAGGAAGTCATATATTAATTTCTTTACTAATAACTGGCTGGCATGTAACGAATAGTAATCCCTACTTAACAAAACCGAACCAAAATTTAGGCCTGAACTATGTTTTAGATTAGTCAATGAAAAAAACAAACAATATGGTGAGGCTGGAGGGCGGACCTCAAAATTTATCAAACTTTGGTTCATGCCCTGAGTTATCATTTTTGCCGCATGTCTGAACTTGTTTTGGAGTGTCAGGAAGTAAGTTCAGTGATTACTTCATCTTCAAATCCACTCAAATGAAACTGCATATACGAAGATCTTTATTAAACAAAGCATGTTTAAAAACAATGTCATACATTTGGAGCGAAGTTACTGTAAGATGAAAAATTAGACACAGTTTTGTTTCTTAGAAACATGCATGTGAGCTCAAGTAGATTTCGATACTGAAAATGTCATGAACTGGTTAATTAAATTAAAGGATCTGTAAAACTAAAATGAAATTGAATCATTTTATCTGGCCACTGGTGTGACTTGCATAAAAGTTCTGAACATGCAAGAATTGATGATGGTCTAACTCCCAAGATTTCACAGTCAAGCTTGATTCCATTTGACACTGAAGTACATAAAAGCTCAATTTCAGCAAGGTACATTCAGTAATAGATAACAGACATGCCATGCATATGAATTTTGTGAGTGCGATAAAGAAAATACTCTTCACAGGTATACTTTTACTTGTACTGTAGCTTCTAGCTGTACCGTGCTAATAAATTTGGAAAATTATGCTTAATTTAACATGAACTTAAACTGAACTTTCGTATTACCGGCATCATCCAAACCAAATCAGCAATGTAATTTTCGTAATCCTCGTGTAAGCTACCGGCCAGCTCTGCCCATCAGCGACGGCAATGCATGTATAGATCCTGATGCTCCTGTATATAGGAGGTAAAGAATACGTTAAATCCAGCGTCTGCCGATTTTTCTCGCGTAACATAGACCTAACAGAGTGGAGTCAAGGAATAGACATGGATAGTGGCAGCAGAAAAATCATTAGTTACAACTTGAGAAAGAAATATCACGTGTTAGAAGCCTTTCAACGAACTCCTGCACGGAACTAAGGCAACTTGATGGATGCAAGAAGAAATGTATAAATGATTCTACGACAATGCAACTGCGATTAATCTGCATCCTTTTTAACACCAGAGCTATAAATTCTTATGTTTTTCCTTTCCTTGTTTCGTGATTTTGAGAAATGTGCTACTAAATTGTGCCTTTTGATGATGGTTCAGATTATTTCTATGAATTGGAAAGAAAAGTCCAACCGAACAAAATATGAGTATGTTTCTACATTTCTCCTCATCAGTTTGGAGACCTGCTCCCTTTCCATATTTCAATATTTGGTCCAGGTCGTCTGTAGTCATGGCGCTGGAAAATATATTCTGTATTTAATGCCTTACATGAATTTCTTTTAATTTTTGTACAAACCACTTCCCACAAAATTATCTGTATTTCTTACCATATATTTGTACCTACACCATTCTATTTATTTTTAGCATATCAATTCAATTTTCGTCAACATGTAGGTTGCATATTTCGTTTTCCTGCCATGCTTCTGTCTTCATGTGCCTGCATACAGCAGATCACAAACTGAGAAAATGAGCTTACCTCGAACCATCGAGGAGTGCAAGGAAAACAACTTTTGCTCCAGCTGCTTGCTGTCCTTGTCGTGCTCTTCTGCCATCTCCTCGCCCTCCATTACCTCCACGGACTGGTTCCAGTGCACATGGGGCGCCACCAACAATTGGATCTTTGAGATGAACGATCAAACAGATAAATCGTAGGAATATCTATTGGTTCCTTGATGGAACGGAGGCCAAAGATAAAATTATTGATCTCACCGTCCCTAGCATTGCAGATCACACATCTTTGCAGAGGGGGCATCGTTTATTTGTGCTCTCTCTCTCTCTCTCTCTCTCTCTCTCTCTCTCTCTCATCCTTGCATCATGATGTCACCAGTTAGCTCGAATCCATCCTTGCATGCATGCGAACGGTTGGACTACTAATTCCTGATTTCATGCAAGTACTTCAGTTCATATCATGAACTATATGCATACACATAAGCTCTAACTGATTAAATCTTGCACCATTCAAATTTCTATGTACGTTAGCAATAACATTGTGCATGTCAGATAATTACATACCTCAAGAATAAGACCGACTGCAACTCAAACCTTTGGTCCTGTGCAGGAACCAACATGTTATATTCGCTTCCTTCCCTACTCAAATCAGAACAACACATAACTCCAAATTGTCTCAGCGCCTACAACTCAATGTCCAATCTAAATAACAATATGATATCAACCCAAGTAGAAAACATTACTGGCCTCATCAGGGATATGCTTGCCGGCCGTGACCAATTTCCAGAAAAGAATGGCTGGAACTCTGCTTCATTGCCATGATCCAACCACAGCTCGACATAAATTTTAGTCATCCTCATAGATAGGACAATGATCTTGTACGGCTGACAATAAACCTCCAGGCCCGGACCTTTTTGCATGCTGCAGGTAAAAGACGTAGATCTGGAATTCCGGAATCCAGTGATGGATCTATCATAAAGTACTGCCAAGATTTGCTTGAATTGGAGAAAGAGGACGCACCGCCGTGAGTGATACCGTCGAGGGTTCCAGCTAACCGATGGAGAGCGGCAACATGGCAGGCGTGAAATCATCCGTGCCGGCCGGCGCTTCCTGCAAGCCCTCAACCCATCGACGTCGCTGCGAGGTATGAGAAACACGTCCGGCATCCGACATCTGACATGGAGTCGAAAACGTCGGCAATATTGCTTGGTGAGGCACTGAGGCCTAAGGCTTCGTCTCGCAGCGGTCGGCCGCCGGAAAATCCCTGGTGTCTGGTAACCGTGAGATGTAGCAACCTCGATCAATCGATCATATGCATGTATACGTACGTCGGTGTGGCTAGTACTTTATCTCTGCCTTTGTGATTGGATTAGGACTCTCTTCTTTCCACGGTGACGGCCTGTAGTTTTTTAGACGTGGATGAGATGGACACCACACCGGCCGGATGTTACGAAGTAAAAATCTTAGCCGTTGTTTCAGATTTGATTATGTCTGGCTAATCTCCACCGTTAATTATCCTGTGTTTTAATTATATAATAGATAGATAGATTTTTATTGTTTTATGCCACTTACAAGAGTGTTGGTCCCACGTAAAGTAAAATACAATTGCTTATTTATTTACTTATGCAATGGTCAATTTGTTGGTACCACATGTGCACAAGAGTGCATATGTTCATTTACATGCTATACAAGTTTCCTGGTCAAACGTATGACTATGAGTGCGTTTGTTTGTAAGTTTGCGAGACTGCTGCTTCCACACGGGTAAAACGGAAGAAGAAAAATGAAATTCCAAACTATATAAATAATGTCTCTTAAACTATTGAAAGGAATGCGATGAACAAGAAAAAATACACCGTATATGAATATTCAAAATGTTGGTGCTAGCCGCGCAATTGCGCGGGTCACCCAACTAGTTTCTCAAAAACGAAGAAAAATTTGGTGGATTTCAGTGGAAATACAAATCAAATCCGTGTCAACGTAGAGCTCTGATATCATATGATGTGGGTTGGTCCCGATTTTCACGGATTTGTGCGGAGGGAAAGATGAACACGAAGAACACGCGATGAACGAAGAACACAAAAGAGGGGAAATCAACACACAAGGGTAAATAGCAAGTAGCAACCCGGCAAGACTCGATTGGTAACAAATCCCCGTGGGCAGCCCCCAATCCTCCCTCCCAAGCACACCTTACTCTTAGGATTGTTTGTCCAATTGGTCAATCCAACCAATCCAATCTAGCCACTCACAGAGGGAAGATTAGCAAGTAATCGCAACTACAAGCGGAGCCTTGGTATCCACGCAGGGATCTTCTCCTCAAGAGGAGGCCTTGGTTCATCTCCACATGTGGAGGCCTTGATTCATCACCATAGGAGGAAAAGAGACACTTTGAGAAGAAAGAGCAAGACTCTACTTTAGTTCTCAAATCATAGTCTAACCCTAGATCTAGATGGAGGGGTCCTATTTATAGTCTAGTCCCAAAGGGGACGAAATACATGGGTCAACACCCAGATCTGCTCGCAGGCACGCGCCAGGCCGGTAGTACCGGACAGAAGTGGCCGGTAGTACCGGGCGTGCGAACGCCCGGTAGTACCGGAACTAATTCCGGTAGTACCGCTTAGGATTGCTCCAATTCCAGTACCGTCTGGCTTCTCGGCGGTAGTACCGGCCGGCACTTCTTCAGGAATTCCAGCTTCTTTTCCCGCTCTTCTTCTTGGCCATCTTCTTGGGTCTTCTCTTGGTCATCTTCTTCACTCCATTGAGGGTGATCATCAAGGTGGTTCCTGAGTATGCACAAAGTATCCGAATGAAGTAGCAAACCATTCAAAGGAGTGTCGAGATCACACATAGATAGGAGTGAATTCACCTTATCATGGAGGGCTTTGACTCTTGCTTTTGTCATGGGGCCACTTGTTGTAGGAGACGTAGGTCGGGCTACATCATTCAGGCCCCTCGGGTGGAGGTAAAGACCCTACTTCCTGCTTGTCTGTTATTGATCGTGTGGGATTATGCGGTTACACGGAGGCTCCGGCGAGATGTCGATCTTGCTAGAGCTTTTGTGGTTTGAGTATGGCTTGGTCCTAGATCGGCACCCCTCCCAGCCTTTAAATAGGCTGGGTCTCGGGAGTTCATAACCGACCTAGTTTACACGTAAGGAAAGCCTAAACCGACTATGCCTATGACTAATCTTGGAGGGTACTCCATCTTCTTGGGCCTTGGTCTTGGGCTTCGAATAGGCTCTTCGCTATTGGGCCTTAGTCGCCACGTGCACCAGGTACCCTCACGTTAGGGTACCCGAGATGTATACCCTTGTCAGTAGCCCCCGAGTACTTGTCTGACTCGAAGAATCGGGCATGGACTCGTTCGTAAGTGCACGTCATATACTTTGTATTCTGTATATTATAATTGGAATTCATGTATGAATAGCACATGTTGGCTATGTCGAGTATCACATCGACTTTGTTTTTTGCTTATGATGACCAAGGGATAATAGCTTAGCAGGCCCAGTACCTCGACGGATCGGGACTGGTTAAACCTTACTAGCTTTCAATCAAACTCGAGTACCCGGACTCGAATCTGGAACAAACTGGTTAGAGTCGACTAGGCCGCGGAGGTCTTACTGAGTCGATCTGCAGCACAAATTTGAATTTTACCCAACGCGTCCGTCAGATTTTTCATCATGTCTGCTGACACGGAAAGTATAAGGATTTATGTTGCTGGAACGGTCCTTAGACCCAGCTCGAAAGTTCAGCGGGTCTTACCTTTGCACTACGCGTGCAGCATCCGAGGTATTTGCGGCGGACGCAACTTGGGAATGTTTTGAGTATGATTTTGTATATGAACTGAGTCGAGACTTTTGTCGACTGACACTTTGTTGTTATTCTATCGGGTGCGCGACAGCGCTCCCGATGGGAGTAGCCCCGAGATTGTGCTTTATTGCTCGCAATGGAGGATAATTCAGATCCTTCACCTTGCATATGTTAATCGAAGAATTTTTTTGCCGTAATTCTATCGGGTGCACGACAGTGCTCCCGATGGGAGTAGCCCCCGAGATTATGCTGTATTGGTTGTAATGGAGGATAATCTCAAAATCATTTTATCTTGAGCATCTCCAGTCGAAGAATTTTTTAATATGCTCCCGATGGGAGTAATATGCCTCAGTCGAAGGAATGGTCAAGTGATCAATTTTGCGTTAACATTGCTTTTCTGCTTCCTTGCCGAGAAAGAATATGCTGAGCGTCTGGCTAGCCTCACCCGAGACGTGGGCGGTGAGTATAATTTGCCACTTTTGTTTACTTCTGTTGCCGCTGAGTGTCGTGTAAGAGTTTCTGTTCTTTCTGATTTTTGAAGGAGCTGTTGGCGCACCTTCACCTGTAGACCAGGCGAGTGGCGATTTATCCTCGACCGTGCTATTGGCGACCTAGACGTCATCTCCGCCCAAGCTAAGGATGCACTGCCAAGTCTACGAGCACACTCGGCGCCGTATACAAGGGCGTGTTCCCGTCTGGCCAACCTCCCTCGACGTGGAAGGCTTTGCCGACGTCCTCGGCCCGGGAACCTCCACGATGACGAATTTTGCTCGCACCCTGACGGTACGCTGCTCAGAAACCACCTCAAGCTCCTTTTAGGTCATGGGATAGAGGGTGACTTCAAGGCCGCTCTGTCTGATTTCCCTCGGAAGCCAGATGGGAAACTGGTGTCTCTGAAGCATTTGAACGAGCCAGCCTCGCAGCTGGCTGAAATTTTTATGACTACCGTGGAGCGCCGGTCAGCGGAGGTCGCCAATCGCGCGCGTAGGGCTAGGTCGGAGTCTGCGTCATAGACTTTAGAGCCATCTTCCCTTTTGCTGGACTGTAATTATACTTTTATGATACCTCGAGTATGCTTATGCTTTTGCCACACTTGTATGGATTTGGTTCCTTTGTTATGCCTCTGCCTGTAGGCTATGTGCTGTTACTCGCCTGAGCTTTGTGATGAGTTTCTCATGAAACTTTTATGATGTTTGGAACAGAAACAGACAGCCGCTACTTCATCTAGCTCGTCGCGGCATCGTGCTCCTACTCGATCTCGAGCTCAGGCGGCAAATGATGCCGCAGTAATGCGTTATATGAAGGCTCGAGTCGCAAAACTGGAGCAAGAGTTGAAGAACGCCCAGAGCGAGCTGGATATGATGAGGGCGAGGCCTGCTTTACCCACCCAGCGAGAGGACTATGTGCTTGGCGAGATGGAGATCGTGAACAGACAACTCGAGTGTAAGCATGACTGCCTTGAACTCAAGAGTTCACAGTCTGTCCTTTTTGTTGATCCAACGTGCCTTGTTGCAGGTTTCGTTCCAGACTTCCAGGAGGAGCAGGCTCGAGTTGATGAGCAGTTGAACAATGCGACTGACGAACCAACGACGGGACGTCAGCACTTTCGCTTGGATAAGCACCGAGCCCGCATACTCGCAACTCTAAAGGATCGAGTGTGGCGGAGCACTATGCTGCTCGAGTTATGCAGGTCGGCCTTCAGTCGAATCAACCAGACTCGGTTCCCGACAGGGCCGCAACCTCAAGGAATCCACGCGCTGCTCGGGCTTTTCCGGAGTGCAGGTCCCATTCGAGATTTTGCCACCCAGAAGCTTGTTGATGGTGCCAACGCAACGATGGCGTATATCCGGAGTAAACGTCCACATATGCAGCTATCCACCCGTGCCTGGATCGACCTTGTCACAGTCGCAACTTGACGAAAGTCGAATACGCGAGGGTACTGGTTGATTGTTATCACGCTCAACTTATGGGGCCTGTTCTTCCAGTCAAGGACGAACCGGAAGATTAGGGCACTCCTGTATATAGAGCAGCCCCCGAGTGTAAATTTGCCATTTATACGTAGTATATATTTATGTATATGTATGTGCGCAGCCCCCGTGTGTATCGAGTGGGGTTTATGAGAAAAACTTAGTATGGAACATGAATTGCACAGCCCCCGAGTGTTCGAGTGAGGCTGTGAATTTTTGCGATGTTTGAAGCTGCAATTCATGATTTTGAGCAACTTTTTTATGTATGATTATTATGACCTAGCCCCCGAGTATTCGAGTGCGGTTGGGGTATTATGCTTGAAGAAGGAGCGAAAGCTCGTGCTTTGAGATAGCGCAGCCCCCGAGTATTCGGGTGAGGCTAATGTTGTGCGAATAAGTTATGCGAGTAGTAAGCAGGAGAAATATGAGGAATCATTGACTATATTCCATTTTTGAATGTTAAGCTGCAGGCCGCCTCATTAAAAACCTTCCAGTCCCCTTAGGTACCCTGGTAAGGAAAAGAGCGCGTCTGAAACCTGCAGCCATCCGACATATGTGCCTATTACATTGTGCGACTGAGCAATCTAAGCATAGAAACGGCGCAGCTGCGCAACGTTCCAAGGATTGTGCGAGAGTTCCCCTGTCTTCGCGTGCTTCAGTCTGTATGCTCCACCACCAATGACCTCGGTGATGATGAAGGGTCCTTCCCATGGAGAAGCGAGTTTGTGCACCTTCTTTTGCTTCAGTCGAAGTACCAGGTCGCCAACCTCGAAGGATCTGGTACGCAGTCGACGGCTGTGATAGTTGCGGAGATCTTGCTGATAGACAGCTGTGCGTGCTAGCGCCGTGTTGCGTGCTTCTTCGAGCAAGTCGACTGCATCTTCGAGTGCTTCATCTGAATCTTCTTCGTTGTATGCCTCGACTCTTGGTGCATTGAATCTTACATCTGATGGCAGGATTGCCTCTGCGCCGTAGACCATAAAGAATGGAGTGAATTGTGTTGAAGCGTTGGGAGTTGTGCGTAGGCTCCATAGCACAGACGGGAGTTCTTCGACCCAAGCACCCGCGGCCCTTTTGAGTGGCACCAGGAGGCGTTTCTTGATTCCGCTCGTCACAAGTCCATTGGCCTTTTCGACTTGGCCATTGGATTGCGGGTGTGCCACAGATGCATAATTGAGCGTAATGTCCTGCTCTTTGCAGAAGGATCGGAATTCTTCAGCCGTGAAGTTTGTACCGTTATCAGTGATGATGCTACTTGGCACACCAAAGCGGTATATGATGGATTTTATGAAATTGACTGCTGTAGTGGCAGTCGAACTTGTGATAGGGACTGCTTCAATCCACTTGGTGAACTTGTCGACCGCCACCAGAAGGTGAGTATGCCCTCCATGGGAGGATTTTTTGAGTGGCCCGACCATATCGAGCCCCCATTGGGCGAAGGGCCAGGCCAATGGTATTGTCTTCAACGCCGATGCGGGTGCGTGCGGCTTTGTGGCGAATTTTTGACAGCCGATGCACCTTTTGACTATGTCCTCCGCGTCTTTGAGTGCTGTGGGCCAGTAGAAGCCTGCGCGAAAGGCTTTGGCTACGAGTGATCGACTGCTGGCATGATGCCCGCAGGTACCTGCATGAATATCACGAAGGATGGCTTGGCCATCTTCAAATGCTATGCAACGTTGGAACATACCTGATACGCTGCGCTTGTATAGTTCGCCGTTGATGACGGTGTATGCTTTAGATCGTCGAGTGACGCGTCTCGACTCTGTTATGTCTTCAGGTACCTCGCCGCGGAGTATGTATGCGAGGAAAGGTTGAGTCCAGGTTGGCTCAATGAGGAGTACCTCGACTGGCGGGTCCTCTGTGCTAGGTGCTTTGCTCTTTGCTGGTGCGGCTGATGTAGGAGATGTTCGCTTCTTCTTGATGGACCTGTGCTCGATGCGCTCGAGGAAGACACCAGGTGGAACTGGTGCTTTGGTCGCGCCAATGTTGGCTAGCTTATCTGCTTCTTCGTTACTCTCGCGCCCTATGTGTCGCAACTCGCAGCCTTCAAAGCTGCCCTCCATGAGATTGTACAGGTCACGGTAGGCGATCATGTTATCTGCGATTGCATCGCAGGCCTTCATTGTTTGCTGCACCACAAGATTCGAGTCACCATAGATCATCAGTCGAGTGCACCCGAGGGCTTTGGCCATCCGCATGCCATGGATCAGGGCCTCGTACTCAGCTTCGTTATTGGATGGTAACTCGAATTCCATCTGCAGGATATAGCGAAGCTTGTCGCCTTTTGGTGATATGAGGATGACACCTGCGCCTGCGCCTTCGTTCTTCTTTGAGCCGTCAAAGTACATAGTCCATGAGTTGGACACATCTGGTGCTCCTGGCAACTGAGCTTCGATCCACTCGGTGTGGAAGTCAGGTAAGACTTGTGCTTTGATGGCCTTCGGGTAATCATACTTGATATCTCGTGGTGCTAGCTCGATGAGCCATTTTGCGACTCGCCCAGTTGCATTGGGGTTTGTGAGGATGTCCCCGATCCCTGAGGTACTAACTACAGTGATCGGGTGCTCTGCGAAGTAGTGCGTCAGCTTCCTTGAGGACATGAACACGGCGTAAGCCAGCTTTTGATAGTGCGGGTACCGCTGCTTTGATATGGAGAGCACTTCACTCAAGTAATAGACTGGACGTTGTATGCTTTGGGTGTGTCCCTCCTCCCTGCGTTCGACCACCAGTACGGTGCTCACCACCCTGTTAGTTGCGGAGACATATAGGTATAGTGGCTCGCGTTCCCTTGGTGCGACGAGGATTGGAGGGCTTGTGAGGACTCGCTTGAGGTCCGTGAAGGCTGCTTCGGCTTCTGGCGTCCACTCGAATTTATCTGCTTTCTTCATCAGTCGATAGAACGGGAGTGCTTTTTCGCCTAGCTTGCTGATGAATCGACTGAGTGCTGCCACTCGACCCGCTAACTTTTGCACATCATGGAGCTTTGAAGGCCTTTGCATCGTCAAGATGGCCTGTATTTTCTCCGGGTCTGCCTCGATTCCTCGAGCCGAGACTAGATACCCAAGAGCTGCCCGGCTGGAACGCCGAAGGTGCACTTCTTCGGGTTGAGCTTGATGTGGAAGCGTTTGAGGTTTGCGAACGTCTCTCGCAAGTCATCGAGTAGTGTGTTTTCCTCCCTTGTTGTGATGAATGTCATCTACGTAGACCTGGACGTTTCGCCCAATTTGCTTCTTGAGGCAGTCTTGCATCATGCGCTGGTAGGTTGCGCCTGCATTCTTGAGCCCAAAGGCATGGTTGTGTAGCAGTAGACCCCGAGCGGGGTTATGAACGCCGTTTTCTCTTCATCTCTTCCTTCATCCTTATCTGGTGGTAACCCGAGTAAGCATCCAGGAAGGACAAGCGAGCGCACCCGGCGGTGGAGTCGACGATCTGGTCGATTCGAGGTAGTGGAAAGTGATCCTTTGGACACATTTATTGAGTGCTGTGAAATCTACGCACATCCGAAGGATATCTGTGTGCTTCTTCTCTACGAGTACGGGGTTGGCCACCCATTGTGATTTCTTGATCTCTCTGATGAAACCTGCTGCGAGTAGCCTGTCGACTTCGGCTTCGACTGCCGTTCTTTTGGGCCGGATATGCGGCGCATTGTTTGCTTGACTGGTTTAGCATCTGGAAATAATTGGAGAGAGTGCTCGGCGAATTCCCTGGGAATACCTGGCATGTCGGCTGGACACCACGCAAATATATCCCAGTTCTCACGGAGGAATTCGACGAGCGCGCTTTCCTATGCGATAGGCAGACTCGACGAGACATTGACTGTCTTGGTCGGGTCAGTCGGGTGCACCTGATGCGATCTTGTGTCATTGGTGGCATTGAATGCTCTGTCGACTGCCACCTTCTTGTGCTCCGGCATAAGTGTTCGATCGTTGGAGACCGCTAGATCGGCGAGTGTTGCTTCCATGCCGAACATCTCAGAGATTTTGCTAAACTCTCGGTCGCAAGAGTCAGACTTTTGGAAGTTCCCCTTGACTGTGATTACTCCTTTTGGTCCAGGCATCTTTAGCTGGAGGTATGCGTAGTGTGGCACCGCCATGAATCGAGCGAACGTCGGGCGTCCAAGTATGGCATGGTATTGTGACTTCCAGTCGACAACTTCGAACTCAATCGACTCTGTCCTGAAGTGGTTCTTGTCCCCGAACGTTACGTCGAGTTGTATGGTGCCTTCTGGGCTTATTGCTTTGCCTGGGACGATACCGTGAAAGGTATTTGAAGATCTTGGCAGGTTTTCGACTGACCTGTTCATTTTGCGGAGCGTGTCTGCGAAGATGATGTTTATGCCGCTGCCACCATCCATGAAGACCTTGGACATGGCGTAGCCTCCAATTTGTGCGTCGAGTACCAGAGCAGAGTGCCCTGGACGAACGACCGATGGTGGGTGGTCCTCTCTGCTGAAGCTTATTGCAGTTTCGGATCCTTTCAAGAATTCAGTTATGGCAGGAGGTGACATGACCGCCATGTTTACTTGTCGAGTGCGAAGTTTTTGCTCCCTGTTGGAAGGGCGACCTTTCTGTATCATGTACATCTGCCCTTGGAGCGGAGGATACTGAGGTTCGTCCACCCGAGGTACTTGCTGTATGGCACCCGCGATGTTGTTGCCTGCTGCAGGCTGTGGTGGTGGAGGTGGCATCAGAACGGGTACATTGGCTGGCTGCGGCGCTGTAACAGCCATGTTTGTAATAAAGAGAGTTTGCACTCATGAGCATCATATAAACTCACTAAGAAAATTTTGCTTCTCAATTAATGAGGAATTTGCCAAAAATGTCATAAACATCTCCTATTTTTAAGTGTTGTTCAAAAGTTCCCAAAAATTCAAACTAAAAATATGGGGAGCTTCCTTATATTAATAGGAGCCTCCATGATTTTTTCCATTATTTTTGAACTATTCTAAATGCCCCTAAAAATTCCTAGAAGTTTCTGGTTTTAATTCCCAGGGACTTGTTTGTAATTTGCAGAAAACCCCCAAGGGCCTTTTTGCAAAACACCCTTTGTCTTCTTCCTGGGAGCAGGCAAGCTGCTCCGTGGCCGTGCCCGGCGTGGCCAGCTCCTTCCTGCCTGCTTGCTCGCCTCCCATGCGAGGAGATAAGGCCTGGAGACGCCGTGCTCCTCTTCCTCTCTTCCTCCTCGCCCAATTGCTCTCTCTCTCCTGTTCTTCCTCTCCCGCGCACGGCCGAAGAAGCGCCGCCGTCGCCGACACGTTTTGCCGCTGCTCCGCTCATTCCCCGGACAAATAGAAGCCACGGGGAGCTCCGCCGCGTCGTCCTGTACCTCCCTGTCAAGCCGCGCGTGCCGGGACGCCCGAATCGCCGCCGCCGTGCCTTCTCCCCCAACTCCGGCCGACGCCTCGCCGTGCTCGATTTGCCGCCTACCGACGGCCTCCGGCTTCCCGAGCATCCCATCGAGTTCGTGGTGAGCTCATGGTCCTCCTGGACCTCTTCTCGACCTTCCCCGTGCTCTATTTCGCCGGAATCGTGTTGCCGTCCGCCGCCGCCGCATTTGTGGTCGCCGCCGGCGAGCCCGGCGACCATATGGACACCAACGCCGCTCCTTCTCCTCCCCGTGACCTCCTGGTGTGGAATCGCGTGGCCTCAGGCCCGCGCGCGACCTCGCCCGCTCGGGAGCGAGCTCGTCGGAGCTGGGCAGTGGCCACCGCCGGCTGACGTCAGCAGTGACGTCACCGCGGGCCCACTTGCCAGTTCCTTTATATTTTCTTATTAATTCCTGTAATTCCAGAAAATGGATAAACCTTGTAAAATTAATGGAATCTTCACTGTTTATCAGAAAAATATGAATAATATATCAAAATTTAGAAAAATGAAACTTATACAACTAATGCATTTCCATGCATGATTGAACAACTTTAAACAATGTTTAATTAGGAGAACTAATATAATCTTTTTATATTAACTATGGAGCTTTTGGAAATGGCATCTTTTAGTCATTCCAACTCCATTTAAATTGATCTACATGACCTAGGATGCAATTCAATACTTTTAATTTGCCATATCATCCATATTGTTTGCAGTGCATCGACGTCGTATGTTGTTTGCTCTTTTCCTTTTCCGGTGTTTGGTTCTTCTCGATAGAACACGAGTCCGGAGCTGGTTCTGAGAGCACCGAAGATCCATATTTTGCTATCAACGAACAAGGCAAGCGTAACCCAATCTTTGAGCATTTCTATCCTATGTTTCCCCCAATTATTTTGATTCCCAGATTATAATATTGCATACGATTCAACTGTCCTTTGTCGGTAATTAGAGTAACCTTTTCTGATGCATAACCTGTTGTTGTCAACTAAATATCTTGATCCACTGCTCCTACCATGACTAGGTTTTGCTTGTGTTGCAGCTAGAACCTGTTATATATCTTATACTTAGCCATGCTTCGCTTCGCGAGCTATTTCAGTTGGTTAATGTTCAGAGCTGTTAACGAATCTAGCATGATAGGAAGAAGTGGTGAGATGAAGGGAAATATGATAAACATGCTTAAAGGTTGGTGGGAGGCCACAGTTGTGGTGTCTTGTTCCACTAGCCGCCCTTAAGACCCGAGTTCTCGTACCTTGATCCAAGACTGAGCGTACAACCACACGAGGCCCTACAATGGTTCCCTCTCGACTAACTAACTTGTCTAGTCTTGCCATGAGTCACATAGTTCGGGTGTTCCATTTGCCCATACGCATCGAAAACTTTTACAGGAGGAGGAGGAGGTGGTGCATAGAGCATATAGGAGCAGCCAGGGTTGCTTGAGGACGAACTCTCTGGTAAACCAACCCTGCCATGCAACAAACGGGACCGCGTCGGAGAACAGCCGTCTTACGATGGCGGACTTACCCCTTTTGGAGTGACTCATGGTTTAGGCGAAAGCAAGGTAAAGGTCGTGGCCGACCACCCTCTGCCAGCGTTCCTTGGAAGAGCGCCAACCTAGTGGCATTAAGAGTCGGTTGGTACGTGTGGCAAACATTGTGCACCCCTGCAGGGTTTAATCTATTCGAATAGCCGTGTCCACGGTTACGGACAACTTGGAATTAACGGGCGAGATCATAGACAACATGATCTTAAAAGTAAAAGTGCCAAACAGAGTGTTGCTTGAGATGTTTCGGAAGGTGCTACTTGATCTTTAGAGCTGGTGATACGCTCTCTTATCTGTTTTATAACTTCTCAGTAGACGGTGCCATGGTTCGAGTCTTTTGGAAATGAAAACTGGCTTTATGCAAAACAGCTCCACAGAAAGCCTTGCTATCTCAAGCATCGAGCTAGTAGCTCTAGTAGGTCTTGCTGAGTACTTTCGTACTCACCCTTGCTTCGTTGATATTTTTGTTACAGGTGATACTATCTCCGCTGATGGTGGTTTCTATGCCGACGTAGACTTCGACGAATAGCTATGGGGTTCCCAGTCAGCAGCCTGAGGCTGCGGGAAATGGGTGTTTGTCGTTATGTTCTGGCCTCTTAGGCCTTTTGCTATCTTGTTGTTAGAACAACATAATTTGCTTTCCGCTGAGTGATGTAATGTTGGGTCATGTGACCTCTGTTTGTAATAAGTTGCTATCTTAAGTTGTGAGTTGTAATATAAGTACTCTGAGTTGTAGAGTCTGTGATGTTCCATTTGTTCTGCAGTCTTGATCTCTTTATTATACATTGATAGTTGTGCCTGTGTTATGGCATCAATCGAAGTGTTGTGTTGTGTTGCCGATGATCCATTCCGAGCAACGCCTGCCAAAGGTTTTGGCCTGGGAGCGGTGTGCCCAGTAACCTTCGGTTGTATCACATGACCTGTGACACACAGCATCTTTGTATAGTTCCAGGGTCAGGGCTCCCACAAGTTTTGGTATCAGAGCAGGACTGTCTGTAGGAAACTTGCCGTTGGTCGAAGTTGAGTCTAGTGGTTGTGAAAACTATTTTAAAGCTAAAAATGAGTTATGAAAAGCTTCTTAGGATTCTTTTTGCTCCTTATCTGGTATTGTTCTAACTCTAAGTTATCTTACCTGATTTGGTTACAAAAAGGTTTACTGCCTTACCTGTCATTTCAACCCTAGGATCTAAACAGGGTTGGGTTGTTTCTCTAGTACTCCGTGTCAGGTTGCTATTGTTTCCAAGTTGTATCAGTGAGTCTGAAGCATTGTATCTACTTTATGCTTCAGATGCTTAAAATTCCAGATTCTTGGCTACTACATCTTTCGATCAAATCTAGTGGTTATGTACCATTCCTACAACCCATTGTTATGGTTTGTTATTCGGCTGGTTAGTGTATACGTCTTGTACGCTCATTAACTGCCATGCTGGATAAGATGATATGCTACATACCCCATGTCTTGTTCCTTTCATATCATATCAGTTCTATCTTGTTCCTTCGAATCATGTCACTAATCTTTTTGTTAACCTCCAGGATGTTTGGTGGTACTCGTGGTGCCGTTGGTCGTGGTCAAGGTCATGGCCGTGGCAATGGTCCGGAGGAGAATGTTAATCTTCAGGCGATGTATGAAACCAATCGCGCTGACAACATGAGGCTCCTTGAAAGGATTGAGCGCAATACCGCGCAACGTCAGGATATTGGACTTAATGATTTCATTCGTCTCAATCCTCCAGTGTTCAGCTATTCATCTGAGCCACTTGATGCTGACTACTGGCTCTGTACTATCGAGCGCAAGCTTGAGGCTGGTCATGTTGCTCGAGCTGATTGGGTGACCTATGCCGCCTATCACCTTGAAGGTGCTGCTGGCTTATGGTGGGAGAATTTCCTGGTGATGCAGCCTGTCGATCACATTGAGACTTGGCAGGAGTTCAAAGATGCTTTCCGAGGGTTCCATATTCCGGAGGGCCTGATGGAGCTGAAGAAGGAGGATTTCCTTAAGTTGAAGCAGGGAAGTGGTTCGGTATGTGAATACCGTGGCAACTTTAATCGCCTCGCCTGCTATGCTCCAGAAGAGGTGTCCACGGATGCCAAGAAACAGATCTTGTTCCGCAAGGGACTTGATCCTGAACTTCGTCGTGATCTTCATCTTCTGGATTTCCAAAACTTCCAGGATCTTGTCAACAAGGCTATGAAGGCAGAAAAGGGAAAAGTGGAGTATGATGAATCTCGGAAGCGTCCTCGTGAGGATGCTCAGCAGTCTGGTTCAGGCACCAAGCGTCAGCGTGTCTGGATTCCTTATAGTACTGTTCCACGTGCTCCCTATCAGCCAAGGCCGACAGGGTATGCTCCTCGTCCGACCTTTCCATCTGCAGCGGCGAGTTATCCTCGTGGTCCAGCAAACATGACAGGTCCTCGTCCACCAGTGACTTGTTTCCATTGTGGTGAACCTGGTCATATTTCAAGGGGATGCCCCAGAAGACTGGTTATCCGTCTCAGCCTGCTCCAGGCCATGCTGTTGGTCGTGGAGTTCCTCCGCCCAAGAAGTTTGCTAAGCCACCTGTTGTTGGACGTGGTCATCTAACCCACGTTACTGTTGAAGAAGCACAAGAGGATCCTAGCGTCCTTCTCGGTACGCTTCACATAAATTCAGTTCCAGCTACAGTTCTGTTTGATTCTGGTGCATCTCATTCATTCATATCACAAGCCTTTGCGGAGGCTCATGACATAGAGTTTGTGGGTCTAAACCCCATCTTGTGGTCCGTTCCCTGGACACTCTTATCGAACTTCAATGGTTAGTCATGGGGTTGTGATAGCTATTGGGAGTTTTCAGTTTCCTTTCTCCCTAATTGCCCTGAAGTCAGATGACATCGATGTTATTTTGGGCATGGACTGGTTAACCAAATATCAAGCTATCATTGACTGTGCAGCCAGATGTGTTACAGTGACCCATCCTTCTGGTGATACTGTTAAGTACTGGTCCGAGTCATCAGTGCCTCCGTCTGCAACATTCATACCCGAAGCAGAGTTGTATGCGGAAGAAGTTCTTCCTCCACTTGAAATTCATGATGTACCGGTGGTCCGTGACTTTCCAGATGTCTTCCCAGAAGAACTGCCTGGTATGCCTCCTGATCGGGTTGTTGAATTTGTTATCGATTTAATTCCTGGAACTGCTCCAATATCAAAAAGACCTTATCGTATGGCTCCAGAAGAGTTGGTTGAGTTGAAGAAACAAATAGAGGGGTTAGAACTTAAACAATATATTCAACCCAGTACATCCTCCTGGGATGTCCGGTCATCTTTGTCAAGAAGCGGGATACTGATGTTCCGCGTTTGGTTGTCGATTATAGACCGGTGAATGCAGTGACCATCAAGAACAAGTATCCCTCTTCCTCGCATCAATGATCTTTTTGATCAATTAGCTGGTGCAACTGTCTTCTCAAAGATGGATCTTAGATCAGGATACCATCAAATCAAATCAGAAAGGAGGATATCCCAAAGACGGCGTTCATCACTCGTTATGGTCTTTACGAGTATACCGTCATGTCCTTTGGTCTTACCAATGCTCCAGCCACTTTTATGAGGCTTATGAATTCTGTATTCATGGAGTATCTCGACAAGTTCGTCGTGGTCTACATTGACAACATCTTAATCTACTCCAAGTCCGAAGAAGAACATGCTGAACATCTTCGGCTAGTTCTAACGAAACTTCGTGAACATCGTCTTTACGCCAAGTTTTCCAAGTGTTAGTTCTGGTTGAACGAGCTCATCTTTCTTGGTCACGTGGTTTCTGCAGAAGGCATTGCAGTCATTCCTGATAAAGTTCAAGCCATCTTGGACTGGAAATCTCCTGAAACAGTCAAAGAGGTTCGAAGCTTCCTTGGTATGGCGGGTTATTATCGCCGTTTCATTGAAAGTTTCTCCAAAATCGCCAAGCCGATGACTGAACTTCTGAAGAAGAACAAAAAGTTTGAGTGGTCAACCCAATGTGAAGAAGCTTTCCAGACTTTGAAAACCAAGTTGACTACCGCTCCTGTGCTTGTCCTTCCGGACACGCGCAAAGACTTTGTTATCTTTTGTGATGCTTCTTTTCAAGGCCTCGGTTGTGTGTTGATGCAATAAGGTCATGTGGTGGCCTATGCCTCTCGGCAGTTGAAACCGCATGAGCTCAACTATCCAACTCATGATCTTGAACTTGCAGCGGTGGTCCATGCTCTAAAGCAGTGGAGACCCTACCTCTTCGGTAATCGTTGCGAGGTTTACTCAGATCATCAAAGTTTGAAGTATCTCTTTACCCAACCGGATCTGAATCTCAGACAGAGACGATGGTTGGAGTTGATCAAAGACTATGATTTGGGTCTGAATTATCAACCCGGCAAAGCTAACGTCGTGGCTGACGCGCTAAGTCGGAAGTCCTACTGCAATAATCTGATGCTCAAACAAGATCAACCCTCTCTCCATGAGGAGTTCGCACGACTTAATCTGGAAGTTGTTCCTCATGGTTTCCTTGCTACCTTAGAGGTGAAACCTTCCCTTGAAGATCAAATCAAAGCTACTCAGAAGCGTGATATGGGCATCCAAAAGATCAAGCGTAATGTCGCAAACGGAGAGGTTAAATGTTTCTCTGTTAATGATCAAGGGGTCGTTTACTTTGGTAATCGTCTGGTGGTGCCCAAGAAACGGAAGCTGAGAGATCTAATTCTCCGAGAAGCCCATGAATCCCCTCTTTCTATTCATCCAGGAAGTACAAAAATGTATCAGGATCTTCGTCAAAGGTTCTGGTGGACTTGTATGAAACGGGAAATCGCTCGTTATGTTGCTGAATGTGACGTTTGTCGTCGCGTAAAAGCAGAACATCAAAGACCTGCTGGCACTCTTCAACCTCTACCTATTCCTGTATGGAAGTGGGATGAGATCGGTATGGATTTCATCACTGGTCTTCCAAAAACTCAAAAGGATGCTATATGGGTAGTTGTAGATCGTCTATCCAAGGTTGCTCACTTTCTTCCTATCCGAGAAGATATTACTGCTAGTCAGCTGGCAGAACTGTATGTTTCTCGCATCGTTGTTCTTCATGGTGTTCCAAAGAAGATTATTTCCGATCATGGAAGTATCTTTACCTCCAGATTTTGGGCAAGCTTCCAAAAGGCTATGGGAAGTCATCTCTCCTTTAGCACAGCTTTTCATCCTCAAACTGGTGGTCAGACTGAAAGAGTAAATCAAATCCTTGAAGACATGCTCCGAGCTTGTGTTATGTCCTTCGGTAAAGGTTGGGAAAAGTGCCTCCCATTTGCCGAGTTCGCCTATAACAACAGTTTCCAATCTAGCTTGGGTATGGCTCCTTTCGAAGCTCTCTACGGAAGAAAATGTCGAACTGCGCTAAATTGGTCAGAAACTGGTGAAAGACAACTCTTTGGACCAGATATGATCAAGGACGCAGAAGATCAAGTTCATATCATCCAAGAACGTCTGAAAACTGCTCAGTCTCGTCAAAAGAGTTACTATGATCGCCATCAACAAGACATCAGATATGAACTTGGTGATAAGGCATATCTTCGAGTCACACCTCTGAAGGGTGTTCACCGTTTCGGTATAAAGGGAAAATTAGCTCCTCGCTATGTTGGTCCCTTCACCATTCTAGCTAAGCGTGGGAAACTAGCTTATCAGTTGGAGTTACCTTCAACTTTTCCAGATGTCCATGATGTGTTCCATGTCTCCCAACTTAAGCGTTGCTTCAAAGATCCTATCCGTGGTGTTGATCACGAGGCTCTCGATCTTCAGCCAGATCTAACATATCGGGAGTATCCTATCCGTATCCTCGACGAGGCTGAACGCAAAACTCGCCGTCAAGCTATCAAGTTCCTCAAAGTTCAGTGGTCTCATCATTCCGAGTCTGAAGCAACCTGGGAACGAGAAGATCGCTTGCGATCTGAGTACCCTCTCTTTTTCTCTCAAGGTTAGAATCTCGGGTCGAGATTCTTGTAAGGGGGATAGAGTTGTAACAGCCATGTTTGTAATAAAGAGAGTTTGCACTCATGAGCATCATATAAACTCACTATGAAAATTTTGCTTCTCAATTAATGAGGAATTTGCCAAAAATGTCATAAACATCTCCTATTTTTAAGTGTTGTTCAAAAGTTCCCAAAAATTCAAACTAAAAATATGGGGAGCTTCCTTATATTAATAGGAGCCTCCATGATTTTTTCCCATTATTTTTGGACTATTCTAAATGCCCCTAAAAATTCCTAGAAGTTTCTGGTTTTAATTCCAGGGACTTGTTTGTAATTTGCAGAAAACCCCCAAGGGCCTTTCTGCAAAACTCCCTTTGTCTTCTTCCTGGGAGCAGGCAAGCTGCTCCGTGGCCGTGCCCGGCGTGGCCAGCTCCTTCCTGCCTGCTTGCTCGCCTCCCGTGCGAGATAAGGCCTGGAGATGCCGTGCTCCTCTTCCTCTCTTCCTCCTCGCCCAATTGCTCTCTCTCTCTCTCCTGTTCTTCCTCTCCCGCGCACGGCCGAAGAAGCGCCGCCATCGCCGACGCGTTTTGCCGCTGCTCCGCTCCTTCCCCGGACAAATAGAAGCCACAGGGAGCTCCGCCGCGTCGTCCTCTACTCCCTGTCAAGCCACGCGTGCCGGGACGCCCGGAATCGCCGCCGCCGTGCCTTCTCCCCCAACTCCGGCCGACGCCTCGCCGTGCTCGATTCGCCGCCTACCGCCCGCCTCCGGCTTCCCCGAGCATCCCATCGAGTTCGTGGTGAGCTCATGGTCCTCCTGGACCTCTTCTCGACCTTCCTCGTGCTCTATTTCGCCGGAATCGTGTTGCCGTCCGCCGCCGCCGCACTTGTGGTCGCCGCCGGTGAGCCCGGCGACCATATGGTCACCAACGCCGCTCCTTCTCCTCCCCGTGACCTCCTGGTGTGGAATCGCGTGGCCTCAGGCCCGCGCGCGACCTCGCCCGCTCGGGAGCGAGCTCGTCGGAGCTGGGCAGTGGCCACCGCCGGCTGACGTCAGCAGTGACGTCACCGCGGGCCCACTTGCCAGTTTCTTTATATTTTCTTATTAATTCCTGTAATTCCAGAAAATGGATAAACCTTGTAAAATTAATGGAATCTTCACTGTTTATCAGAAAAATATGAATAATATATCAAAATTTGTAGAAAAATGAAACTTATACAACTAATGCATTTCCATGCATGATTGAACAACTTTAAACAATGTTTAATTAGGAGAACTAATATAATCGTTTTATATTAACTATGGAGCTTTTGGAAATGGCATCTTTTAGTCATTCCAACTCCATTTAAATTGATCTACATGACCTAGGATGCAATTCAATACTTTTAATTTGCCATATCATCCATATTGTTTGCAGTGCATCGACGTCGTATGTTGATTACTCTTTTCCTTTTCCGGTGTTTGGTTCTTCTCGATAGAACACGAGTCCGGAGCTGGTTCTGAGAGCACCGAAGATCCATATTTTGCTATCAACGAACAAGGCAAGCGTAACCCAATCTTTGAGCATTTCTATCCTATGTTTCCCCCAATTATTTTGAGTCCCAGATTATAATATTGCATACGATTCAACTGTCCTTTGTCGGTAATTAGAGTAACCTTTTCTGATGCATAACCTGTTGTTGTCAACTAAATATCTTGATCCACTGCTCCTACCATGACTAGGTTTTGCTTGTGTTGCAGCTAGAACCTGTTATATATCTTATACTTAGCCATGCTTCGCTTCGCGAGCTATTTCAGTTGGTTAATGTTCAGAGTTGTTAACGAATCTAGCATGATAGGAAGAAGTGGTGAGATGAAGGGAAATATGATAAACATGCTTAAAGGTTGGTGGGAGGCCACAGTTGTGGTGTCTTGTTCCACTAGCCGCCCTTAAGACCCGAGTTCTCGTACCTTGATCCAAGACTGAGCGTACAACCACATGAGGCCCTACAATGGTTCCCTCTCGACTAACTCACTTGTCTAGTCTTGCCATGAGTCACATAGTTCGGGTGTTCCATTTGCCCATACGCATCGAAAACGTTTTACAGGAGGAGGAGGAGGTGCATAGAGCATATAGGAGCAGCCAGGGTTGCTTGAGGACGAACTCTCTGGTAAACCAACCCTGCCATGCAACAAACGGGACCGCGTCGGAGAACGGCCGTCTTACGATGGCGGACTTACCCCTTTTGGAGTGACTCATGGTTTAGGCGAAAGCAAGGTAAAGGTCGTGGCCGACCACCCTCTGCCAGCGTTCCTTGGAAGAGCGCCAACCTAGTGGCATTAAGAGTCGGTTGGTACGTGTGGCAAACATTGTGCACCCCAGCAGGGTTTAATCTATTCGAATAGCCGTGTCCACGGTTACAGACAACTTGGAATTAACGGGCGAGATCATAGACAACATGATCTTAAAAGTAAAAGTGCCAAACAGAGTGTTGCTTGAGATGTTTCGGAAGGTGCTACTTGATCTTTAGAGCTGGTGATACGCTCTCTTATCTGTTTTATAACTTCTCAGTAGACGGTGCCATGGTTCGAGTCTTTTGGAAATGAAAACTGGCTTTATGCAAAACAGCCCCGCAGAAAGCCTTGCTATCTCAAGCATCGAGCTAGTAGCTCTAGTAGGTCTTGCTGAGTACTTTCGTACTCACCCTTGCTTCGTTGATATTTTTGTTACAGGTGATACTATCTCCGCTGATGGTGGTTTCTATGCCGACGTAGACTTCGACGAATAGCTATGGGGTTCCCAATCAGCAGCATGAGGCTGCGGGAAATGGGTGTTTGTCGTTATGTTCTGGCCTCTTAGGCCTTTTGCTATCTTGTTGTTAGAACAACATAATTTGCTTTCCGCTGAGTGATGTAATGTTGGGTCATGTGACCTCTGTTTGTAATAAGTTGCTATCTTAAGTTGTGAGTTGTAATATAAGTACTCTGAGTTGTAGAGTCTGTGATGTACCATTTGTTCTGCAGTCTTGATCTCTTTTTTATACATTGATAGTTGTGCCTGTGTTATGGCATCAATCGAAGTATTGTGTTGCCGATGATCCATTCCGAGCAACGCCTGCCAAAGGTTTTGGCCTGGGAGCGGTGTGCCCAGTAACCTTCGGTTGTATCACATGACCAGTGACACACAGCATCTTTGTATAGTTCCGGGGTCAGGGCTCCCATAGGCGCAGCTACGGGTGCGGGTGTGGCTGTTGCCTTTCTGAGATTTATGTAATCAGTCGTCATTTGGTCGAACTCCCTGCAGTTTCTCATTGAGTGATTGGAGCGCAGTTTTCCGGCTTCCCCCTTGTACAGGTGGAATCTGCAATCAACATCCATCTTTTCTTCGAACGATCGCTCGGATTGTGCGCCGGATCGTGACTTGCGCCAGTCTTTCCTCTTGTAGCTATCACTGCATTTGCCGCGGTCTCGACTGTCTCGGCGATCATCTCGACTGTCTCGCCGATCATCTCGACTGTCCCGCCGATCTTCTGACCGTCGGTCGCTTCTGTCTTGGTCGTTGCGGGGCGTGGAGAACCCAGCCGCCATGAACTCGGGTCTGTCGTCGTCGTAGTGACGTTTTGAACGCTTGCGCCTTCGGTCGTCTCTGTATGAGTCTCTGCGGCTTCGACTGCCACTTTCATGATTGTCACGGGGTGAGAACCCGCGTGTGGTGCGCGCCATGTCTTCTCCGTCTGCCCACTCAGTCGCGATCATCAAGAGGTTATCCACAGAGGTTGGCTTTTTGCAACCAAGTGCTTCTTTGAAGTCCCGCCTGGCGAGGCCCATTATGAAAGCGTCCATGGCCATATCTTCTGAAATTACTCCGACTGAGTTGCGTATCTCAGTCCATCGTCTGATGTATGACCTCAACGTTTTGTCTGACCGTTGAACGGAAGCTCGCAGCTCCTCGAACGTTTTTGGGCGCTCACATAGAGGCTCGAAGTTTTTGATGAAGTCAGTGCGGAAGTGATCCCACGAGTCGTATGTTGATGGAGGTAGGGCCTTGAGCCAGTCGCGGGCTGTGCCTTCGAGCATGAGTCGTATGTATTGCATGGCTATGATGTTTGTGCCTCGCTAGCACGCGACAGCCAGCCTGTAGTCTTCCAGCCACCCCGAAGGTTCCTGTCGACCCGTGTACTTGGGCTGTTCAGATGTAAGTTTGAACCCTTTGGGCATCCGTGTCTCGCGGACGCGTCGAGTGAAGCACAGAGCTCCATGTGGCTCAGGCTCTCGATCAGAGTATGAGTCGCTACTGTAAGATCTGCGTGATCTGCTCCTGGACCTGTGCCTACGTGAGCCGCTTCTTTCCATCGAGTGATGGCGGCGACCACTGTGATTATGCTCTTCACGACGCGTGTCAACTAGGGCACGGTCTCGACTCCCCCTGGAGTTTTTGGAATTTGGCGTATGGCCTTCGCTGCTAAGGCGAGTGATTTGATCTGTTGGCGATGTAGTTTTGCATTGGGGTCATCAGCTGGAGGCTTGATTGCCTCTAGGTATGCTGCAGCGGTAAAGAGAGCACCCGCAGCTGTTTTGGGTACTGGCACTCCCTCCTCGTCGTATGTCATGAAAGAGTTGCCTAGGTTGCGGGTGAGTGCCGCCCTCTCATCCGGCGAGAGATGTGACAACCTTGATCTGGGTCTTGTGTCTGCTCGCCCAGTGGAGCTCAGGGAGAGCTGTCTTCTTCGCGCACTCGACAAGCTAGCCTGCTTTTTACGTTCTTCGAGTGTTGCTCTGATCTGCTGCAGTCGAAGTGATTCTTGCCAGTTGAAGTACTGGAAGGTCAGCATCTCCTCCCGTGTTGCGTCTGCTGGCATCATAGTGCACTCCTTGATAACTTTATCTGCTTTTGCTGCCATCTCAGCAGTAATTGTGAGATTTGTGACTCCGTCCGGCATAGTAACCGTGCACGGGAACTCTGTAGGCCTGCGACTGGCCGTAGCATCTGATGATTCTGCGGCGAAGTTAACGTAGACCTGCTGGGGTATCACCCGAGGGTATGTGTATGTGTCTTTGAGTCCCATCATGGACTCTACGTCGTCATCAAGGCTCATGTCGGAGTCAATATGCCCATTGAGTGGTCCGTCTGGACGGATCTCGCTGTCGATGCCTTCATCGCCTATGCTCATCTCGACGTCGGCGAAGTTGTTATGAATCTCGAAGTCGAGTTTGTTGTTGGTGCAGATCTCGGAGTCGACGTAGTTGTCGATATGAGTTTCAGGCTCGTCAAAGTCGCTAAGGGAGATCCCGCAGTCGAAACTATCCTCGAGTGGGAGATCGAGCTCGGGATCGTTTGTGCAGTATGCTGATTCGGCCTCCTCGCCTTGGAGTTCTTCAATAAGCTCGTTGATCTCTCGTGTGGACATGGTTGTTGCAGACGAGCAAGCTTGGAGGATCGACGATGGTATGGACGCAGTTGATGGATCCGCAGTCGAAGGAGCCGCAACCGATGAAATCTCGGGTGCGGAAGTCGCGAGTTGGCGTGGATCTGTCAAGTCCTGCACACCAAGCTTGCTGACGAAAAAATTGAATGAACCAACGGTTAAACCCAAACCTGACTCGAGATCGGAGAAGGTCTCCTGGAATTCTGGCGAGTGTGGCTCGAAATCCATCAGAGGATCTGATGTGCTTTTTGCAGGTGAAGCTGGCGTGCTGCCGTTTGTTGAGTGAGTCGGCGAGTTGCTTGAGTTGGCGAGTTCTGGTTTGTTGATGCAGCCGGCGAGTTGCCGTTTGTAGATCCGATCGGCGAGTCACCGTTTTCCGATGGAACCGAAGAAACCGTGAGTCCAGCACTATTCTTTCCCACAGACGGCGCCAATTGACGAGGGGTTAACTCATCAAATCCAATGGTTAGGACCTAGGGTTGAGATTATGGGGAGAGAACGTGGTAGTACTGGTAGTTTCATCGGCTGACAAGCAGAGGCAAAGATTTACCCAGGTTCAGGCCCCTCGGGTGGAGGTAAAGACCTTACTTCCTGCTTGTCTGTTATTGATCGTGTGGGATTATGCGGTTAGAAGGAGGCTCCGGCGAGATGTCGATCTTGCTAGAGCTTTTATGGTTTGAGTATGGCTTTGTCCTAGATCGGCACCCCTCCCAGCCTTTAAATAGGTTGGGTCTCGGGAGTTCATAACCGACCTAGTTTACGCGTAAGGAAAGCCTAAACCGACCATGCCTATGACTAATCTTGGAGGGTACTCCATCTTCTTGGGCCTTGGTCTTGGGCTTCGAATAGGCTCTTCGCTATTGGGCCTTAGTCGCCACGTGCACCAGGTACCCTCACGGTAGGGTACCCGAGATGTATACCCTTGTCAGCACTGGAGTCGTTTTGATCTCCCCCACAGGAGATCATCTGAAGTACGTCGTCCAGATGCAGTACAAGGAGAATATCTCGAACAACACGACGGAGTACGAGGGCCTGCTTGCGGGACTTCGTGCGGCCGTTGGCCTCGGTATCACCAAGCTCATCGTCAAGGGTGACTCTCAGCTAGTCATCAAACAAGTGAACAAGGAGTACGCTTGCCCACAGATGGCACCATACGTCGAGGAGGTGTGGAAGCTTCAGCGACGCTTCGACAGCTTGCGGGCCATGTACGTCCCAAGGGATGACAAGAAGTCCGCGGAGGAGCTGTCACAGATGGCATCCAAGCGAGAACCAGTACCTCCCGGGATCTACATTGAGGTGCTCCGGCAACCCTCTGTGTCTCCCGAGAGGCTCAAGACAAGGTCTACATCGACACTGGGGCCTGGTGACCCGTCTACTTCGACAACCCGGAAAACCAGCCCAGAAGGCGCACAAGACCCGGCAGGACCTGGACCAAGGGAAGCCATGCTTCTCCTTGGTCAAATGGTGTTGCCGGTGGAAAGAACCCACCCACCTCGGCCCTGGACATCGCCAAGTACATGACGGAGCGTGCTCTCCCGGAGGATGATCACGAGGCCGAGCGGGTGGCTCGTCATGCCAAGCTCTACGTCCTGATCGACGGCGAGCTCTACCGGCGACGCGACAACGGAGTCAGGCTCTGCTGCATACCACAAGAACAAGGCCAAGTACTGCTACGAGACATCCACGAGGACACGTGCTCAAGTCATGTTGCATCAAGATCATTGGCGGGGAAGGTTTTTGTCGTGTCTCATTGCACGGACACCGGGAGTATAGGATACCCCCTTTTAGGTTCGGCACGGGGCACGATGGAGGCTGAGAATCGTCTTCTTGGGCGGAGTCTAGATCAAGCTCTCCTCTCCACGATCAAGGCATGCAACCAAAGGGACACAAGGAGCTACCCAGGTTCAGGCCGCCCGGAGACTAAAAGCCCTACTCCTGCATGTCTGCATAGATGGGTTCTTCATAGTGTGGCTTACAATGGAACCTCCCGGATGGGGTACCCGGAAGGGTTTTGGCTGGAGGTAGAAGAAGGACAGATCCTGACCCGGAGGAGATCACCTTCCTCTCGACCTTCGCAGCCCTAGTCTAGTCTTGCTCTAGTTCTACCTTGTGTCGTCCTTGCTTCGACCTCCCCCTCCTCCGTGCCTTGGTCCTCCTTTTATAGGCTAAGGGGTTGCCACAGGGTCACGTGAGGGGCATGAGGGACCTTCGGGGTGAAGGACCCTCCTCATCTAGTTTAGGAGGAGACGTGGCCTCTCCTCAGCCTAGCGTCTCCTTTGGGTTAGGTGGGAGCGTCCGCCTTGGGGTGGACAGGAGCTGACACCACCACGGGACGTGCTTCCCGCCCGCGCTGCCTTCGCCTTGCTTCCCAAGTCTTCGCGGTGAGGTGGAGTGCTTATCCACAGGGTCGTGGGGAAGTACCCGAGAGGGAGCCTGGCCTCCTGCCGGGAACTCGGGCTCTCGGGTCCTTCCTGGCCTTCTTGCTTGGTTCGGGGACCCGGAAGGTCCCCAGGACCGGAGCCCTTTGTCGACGTAGGCCATGCGTGTCTTGACGGTGAACCCGCCAGCTTGACTTGAGTCTTGGTCTTGTCCATCTTCATCTTGGGCCCACATGGGGTGGACCCACTTTGGCAGTACTAGGGGAACCCCATGTTCCACTGCTGCGACAGTAGCCCCCGGGCATGGTCCCGGCGGCTCTTGCTCCAGCTGCCGGGGCCATGGCCTAAAGATAGGTCAAAGTGGGTCCCGGGCACCTGGTCTTCCTTGCTCAGCTCCGTTGGGGACCCGCCGAGGCGAGGTAGAGACGAGCCCCCGGGTCCCGTTGACTGAATCGCGGCGAACGTTGCGATTCATACGGACCCCGTGCTTATCTTGGAATCCAACGGGCGAAACGCGCAGAAATCGGCACGCCCCCTCGATCCCCACGTCCGTCGGAGTAATGGGGCCGCGACGCGACGTGTGGGATGCCTTATAAGCCACGACTGGCTTCCACTGTAGCCGTTACCTCTCCAGATTCGCCGAAATCCCCAAATCGCCGCGCAGGAGACTCCTTCTCCCTGACTTTGCCAATCGCCGCCCCCCGCCTTGGCCGCCGCCGTTCCTTGTTCTTGCCCCCAGCCCATGCCGCCTAAGCGGGATAGGACGGGAGTGAGGAAGATGTCACAATCTGCCGCCGAGAAGATGGCGATGGAAGCTTCCTGGCCGAAGCGCCGCCTTCGATGAGGGTGACTCAGGCCCTCTTTTCTCCCAGCGAGTATGCGTCAGAGGAAGCCATTCAACGCGTCCGCCAATCCCTGGCCGCGAGCTTCCGCGGTACTGAGGGAGTGGTGGTGCGCCCTGGGAGCGGTCCTCAACGAGAAGGAGAGGTGATTACTTTCCACGATTTCTCCGTCGTCGGCCTTCTTCCTCCGTTCTCCGAGTTCTTCGCGGCAATCTTGGAGGCTTATGGATTGCACATGCTGCACTTGCACCCCAATGCCGTGATGATGCTTGCTACCTTTGCCTATGCCTGCGAGGCATTCGCGGGCGTCATGCCCTCGGTGGCCTTATTCCGCCACTTCTTCGTTCCACGCCTGGGGAAGTCCAAGTGGATCGCTGGCGGTGTCTCTTTCTGCCTCCGGAGTGATGCGGCGCACCAGTACCCGGAAACATTCACCAAGGCCTCGGTTGGAGAATGGAGGCACAACTGGTACTTTGTCGAAGCTGACGGGACCAATCCCCATCTGATGACTCCATATTATCCAGCGGAGCGATTGGCACACTCCAAGGAAAGAAGCTCTCAAGGGGAAGCCCTGGTTCCGGTCATCAACAGGCTGGCTGCGCTCCGTGCAAGGGGAGTGACGGGCGCCATGATCCTGGCAGACTTTCTTCGCAGAGGGATTGCCCCTTTGCAGTTCCGGAGCCGCCCGCTCTGGGAACTTGCTCAGGTGGGTGGCAGCCTTCCACAGTCCAGGTTCACTTGACAGAGACCACCTGGGCTCTGACCATGGGCTACTATTGCCATGGGTACCCTTCGATTCCAGGATGAGATCTTGCCGCTGTTCGAGGATCCAGCCGCCGACGGTATCCGATCTTCGATGCCAGAGTGCAATGAGTACGGGGTGGCGGGTACTACCAAGATTGAGCCCCCGCCGGCACCCAAAGCACGCAGCCCTCAAGGAGAGAGGCCAAGGGGGCAAAGCCTTGCCCGCGGGGACGTTTCCCCTGAAGAACCTGGGACTTCGGATGATGAAAGCGACGAAGCGACTCCTCCGGGAGTACCTTGCGGGCGCGGAGGCCCCGGCGCTCCTTCCGGGGCGGCGACAAACCCGCCGGGTGACGAACTTCCGGAGCAGCCAGTGCCGCCGAGCTCGCCGTCGATGCAGGAATCTGACCAGGCGTCGGAGGCTATCCCTCCTCCCCTTGCAGACATGGAGGTAGGGGAGGAGAGCCTGTCCTTGCCTGACCTCTTTGGCGACTTGGTGAAGAAGAGATGGAGCTTCTCCGGATCGAAGAGAGCCCGCCGGTAAGCTTTGCTGGCAACTGTCCTTGAATGTGGAGTTGCTTCCCTTTTGCCGCCGTCCTGACTTCTTGCTCTGATTTCTTGCACAGGAGCCCGACACCGGAGTGGCCAAGCAAACGACCCCGGAGAGGCGAAGATGTCGAAGCGTCGAGCTCCACCGGCACCTCCGATGGAGGCTCCGAGCCCCCGAGCCCCCGGTCCGCCCCAAGGACCAGGGAGGTGGCTCCAGTCGTCGCAGACGAGGCGGAAGCTGTTGGCGCGGAAGGCCCTGGGGAGAGGCGCGACGTGGATCCCCAGGCGACCTCTGGACCGCGCAGACTCGAAGCAGGCGGGTTCATCCCCAGGGGCTCGGCCCTCGGGAACGCTGACCCCTGCCATGAACCCGGGAGAGTTGAGGAAGGCCCCGGGTTCTCCAAGACATTCTCCAACGTCTCGGAGTTCTTGTCCTCTGCCCGTGCCGAACTGGCGCGGCTGGTGCCCCCGACCTCCGGCAGCGGGGAGCACTCGCAGGCTCGCGAGCTGCGGCTTCCCTCTGGGGAGGAGGCTCTTAGCGCCCGTGAACTGAAGCTGGCGGCGGACGAAGAGCTGCTCTATGCTTGGGAACAGAGAGTGGCCAGCCGCGAGAAGGAGCTGGAGCGACGAGAGGCCGAGCTGGAAGACGAAGAGCGCCACTACCTTGGCACCATTGAGGAGCTCCAGATCAGAATGGAGCGGGACGAGGACCGCTTTGAGCAGGGCCTGGAGAACGTGGCTAGCTGGGCTCGCAGCGAGGTCGAAAATGACCTTCGAGCCAAAAGCAGAGCCGCTTCGTCACTAGGCAAGCAGGTCTCCAAACTCCAGAGCGAGCTCAAGAGCGAGAGAGGCGAGAACAGGCCTTCTCGGATTTCCAGAGAGCTAGGGGCGAAAGAGACAGCTTGTCCGCCCGGGTCGAGACGATGACGGCCACGATCGAGGCGCAGAAGCAGGCCCTCAAAGCAGCTGAGAAGTTCAAGCAAGAGGCCACGGCTGGCCGCGTCGCCATGGAAAGAAAGATCCGGGATCTGGGCGATGCGAATGATTTCTGGAAGGACAAAGATGCGCGCATGACCGTCCTTCGCAAGAAAGAAGCAAAGGAGCTGGCTGACGGGCGTGCGGCGATGGAAGCGTCCAAATCCAAGCTCAGATTGCGTGGCATCAACACGAGCAGGTGTCCAACCAGCTGAAGGGAGTGCAGGTCGAGCTGGCGGAAGCAAAGGGTGCACTTGAGAAAGAACAGCGACGATTCGCTCACCACCCGCGATGACCACAACATCTTGCTCCAGATGAACCACGGGTCCTTGGATATCGTGAAGGAGTTCACGAACTTGGGAGTGCCTTCTCCGCCTGTTCTCATGGCCGACCATTCCACTTCCTTCGTCCGCTATCCCGGGTTCTTGAAGTACGTGGCCTCGCTCATCAAGGGTATCAAGGAGCAGGCTAGCAGAGCCACTCGCCTTGCTGGGGAACAGGCAGTGAGGCAGGTGACGACCCGGTTTGTCACAGCGCTTCGCCAACGACACCCGCAGCTCTCCTTGCTGTCCGAGCTGGAGGCGCCTGAACCCGAGACGCCGCTTCCTCCAGACGTAACCCGCCAGGTGGAGGAAATCTTGAAGCGCCTTTCCCGAGAAGATGACCCGTGAACCTGTGAAGTCCTGAAAAGGACAATACCAGGGGCCGTGAACCATGCTTTTGTACTGATATTGCCAACTGGCTTATGAACTCATGCTTTTGAATGTAAATAACTTCTTCCCAAAGTATATAAGTTTTATCGTACTCGTGGGGGCTTTACGCTCTCGGGAAGGATCCAAAGGTGTGAGCGCTAACCAGCCGTGGGCACTCAGACTGATCTGAAGTGCTGACACAGGGCGCAACCCCCCAAAGGACCCACCGTTTCCTGACCGCACGGACCTCAGCCCACGACTCCACTGCCCGAGGGAAACTGACAGTGTCATCGCGAAGGCGCTGCCCCAGGAGAACGCCCGCTTTCGCCTTAGCCAAAGCACATAAAACAGATGTACCCGGGAACAAGCCCGTGCAAGCACGTTTATACTTAGCTCGCGTTTTGACTCCTTCTGGCTACCTCGGTAATCGTTCTGTCGCGCTGCCGCCAAGGCGGGTCTTCTATGCCGTGTTTCAGACATAATTCTGCCTTGCCCAGCAATTCTTGGCGGGGACAAGGTTTCCAACCGAGATAGCCTCCAATGCCGACTAAGGGCATGACTGGCTGGCTTGCGCCGGTCCGGAGACCATTGTGTTACTTGCTCGAGTTACCCGGAGACCACCCAACTGGTGATCCGGCGACTTGCTGGCGTATCAGAGACGCCGGTCCGGAGACCCCACGGTTGTCTTAGCTTCCTGGACCCGGATGTTCCTTGTTTGGTGACCCGTCAATCTTGCTGGCTCGTGCCGGTCCGGAGACCCTGAAGCTGCTTTACTCGCGGGATCCTGATGCTAGCCACTTAGCAATCCGGTACTTCTGAGGGGGTCCACTTGGTCCTGGCTGTATTGTGACGATGTGACCCGGGAGATCCCATTCTCCGTGGGCCAAATCTCCGCAGATGAAGGTTTGATCCCAGCTAGCTGCAGCTTGCCCTTGACTGCTTTGTGTCTGTGGGGGCGCCGGTAGTGAGCAAGGTTCCGGGGGTCTTCAGTCTGAGTGGATGCATTGGCGAAGGTCCGGAAAGATCTTCCCTTTTGAGGAACCCCAGCTGTGGCACTCCCTTGGCTTTCTTGGGCTTCTTGTTGAGAGGGCAATCTCGGCTGATATGTCCTGGTTCTCCGCATGAATAGCAATCACCGTTCTTCTGGCGTATCTGGATGTCGTTGAACTGTCGGCAATCTTCCAGACTGTGCCGGTCAGATCTGTGGTACATGCACCACACTCCAGGCTGGCCATCTTTGCGCAGAGGAATCTTGAGCTCTTGGGGCACGTAGATGAGAGGATCTTCTTGCCGAGGCTCGCCTTTTGTGTCTTGGTCGAGGTTTTCCTCCTCCGGAAGCGGCACTGTGGTCGGCGCGTCGGAACAGAGTTCCTCCTTCGCTCCATGCGTCCATGGGGAAAGAGGGACATCAATGTTCGTGGCACCTTCCTCAGGTCTTCCCTTGCTGACCAGAGAGCTGACATAAGCGGCTGGAGGGACGAAGTGGACTCCGAAGGCGCGATCTTTAGCGGCAGATGCTGGCGAGGACTCGTCAAGAACGAAGCCGAGGCCAGGGTACCGCAGGAACTCAAGGCTGCCTTTCCCTTTCTCTTCTTTGTCATCTTGGACGTCGGATTCGGCACCTCTTTCGTGAGAGCCGAAACTAACGCTGCTCCGAAGGGCTGGGGGTCTTGGAGCAGATCTTGTCACGGACGAAAGCTCGACGCAGAACTTGACGATGAACTTGACGATGAACTTGAGGTCGATGAAGAAGAAGACGAATCCAGCGCTTGTGCCCCCTACCTGGCGCGCCAGATGTCGTGTCTCGTTGCACGGACACCGGGAGTATAGGATACCCCCTTTTAGGTTCGGCACGGGGCGCGAAGGAGGCTGAGAATCGTCTTCTTGGGCGGAGTCTAGATCAAGCTCTCCTCTCCACGATCAAAGCATGCAACCAAAGGGACACAAGGAGCTACCCAGGTTCAGGCCGCCCGGAGGCTAAAAGCCCTACTCCTGCATGTCTGGATTGATGGGTTCTTCATAGTGTGGCTTACAATGGAACCTCCCGGATGGGGTACCCGGAAGGGTTTTGGCTGGAGGTAGAAGAAGGACAGATCCTGACCCGGAGGAGATCACCTTCCTCTCTACCTTCGCAGCCCTAGTCTAGTCTTGCTCTGGTTCTACCTTGTGTTCGTCCTTGCTTCGACCTCCCCCTCCTCCATGCCTTGGTCCTCCTTTTATAGGCTAAGGGGTTGCCACAGGGTCACGTGAGGGGCATGAGGGACCTTCGGGGTGAAGGACCCTCCTCATCTAGTTTAGGAGGAGACGTGGCCTCTCCTCAGCCTAGCGTCTCCTTTGGGTTAGGTGGGAGCGTCCGCCTTGGGGTGGACAGGAGCTGACACCACCACGGGACGTGCTTCCCGCCCGCGCTGCCTTTGCCTTGCTTCCCAAGTCTTCCGCGGTGAGGTGGAGTGCTTATCCATAGGGACGTGGGGAAGTACCCGAGAGGGAGCTGGCCTCCTGCCGGGAACTCGGGCTCTCGGGTCCTTCCTGGCCTTCTTGCTTGGTTCGGGTACTCGGAAGGTCCCCAGGACTGGAGCCCTTTGTCGACGTAGGCCATGCGTGTCTTGACGGTGAACCCGCCAGCTTGACTTGAGTCATGGTCTTGTTCATCTTCATCTTGGGCCCACATGGGGTGGACCCACTTTGGCAGTACTAGGGGAACCCCATGTTCCACTGATGCTACAGTTTTCCGCCAGGGTTTCTACTGGCCAGCAGTCCTGCACGACGCCGAGCAAATGGTCAAGACCTACGAAGCTTGCCAATACTACGCGAAGAACATCAATCAGCCAGCTCAAGCACTGCAACCAATCCCAATATCCTGGCCGTTTGCAGTCTGGGGGCTAGACATCGTCGGCAAGTTGCGAAAGTCAGTTGGCGGACATGAATACCTCTTTGTGGCTGTCGACAAGTTCATGAAGTGGGTTGAAGTAATGCCAGTACCACGCCAGACGGCCCAGGCCGCCATCAAGTTCATCGAGGGGATTGTCTGCCGCTTCGGAGTACCTAACAGAATCATCACGGATAATGGCACTCAGTTCACAAGTCGAGCCTTCCTCAACTTCTGTGAAGAATTGGGCATCAAGGTGTGCTTTGCATTAGTATCCTATCCAAGATGCAACGGTCAAGTGGAGCGAGCAAATGCGGAGGTCCTAAGAGGTCTGAAAACCAAAGCATACTGTGGTCCCTCAGAACAACTCCAAGCCGAGCCACCAAAGAAACACCTTTCTTCCTTGTCTATGGAGCTGAAGCTGTCCTGCCAACAGAACTAAGGCACGGATCTCCCCGGGTACTCGCATATGATGAAGTGTGGAGACCCCGGACTAGCCGTCCGAAATACCCGATTATGCTTAACACAACGATCCCGTGATCAGTCTGTCATTGCACATAATCCGAACTGAATACCAAAGTTTACATCCATTACAGTACCGAATTAAAGTCTTACATAAATGGTCATTTAGACCAAGTCTTACGTAGGTGCCTTCATGGGCCAAACCAAAATAATCAGCGGAAGCTACGGCGTAGTAGACATCAAGTCCTAACGACGACCCGACAGGCAGCTGACTTATGGAGATCCCTAGTTCGCGTAGAAGTCACCATACTCCTCCTCGGCGTAGTGCTCCTCGAAGTCTGACTAAGACAATAGCCTGGGATGAAACCAATATGAGTACATTTGATTGTACTCGCAAACTACCCCAACATGAGTATGCACTAGTTTATTTTAACTTCAGACTTTTATTTATTTAAAACATCTCTATATCTTTATTGAAAAAGATAAGAAGAATTTTATAACTATCTTCGGATAAAATCACCATTTTATTAGTTTCTCCAAAACTCCTCCTTCTGCTCTGGCCATAGCCCGTCATGGCCCACTTTCCTCCAACAACCTCATACCGATCCGTTGGTATAGGTGTATGAAACATTCTCCACTTCATTTTTCTTTTAAAACTCAACTCTTTTCAAAACTTGCACATAGGTCAAAGTAGGGCCTTCCAACTGTCCATATACGAGGACTCGGCTATTCGAATAGTTTTACCCTCTGCAGAGGTAGCACGCTTTTCCCACATCCATCCGGTAACTCATCGTGTCAGCCACGTCTCGCCTTACAAGGTGTATGCGAAGTTGAGTCACCAACCCTAGCATGTCCTTTGCTCATGCTACTATAGGACCCTGCCCATATGACACTTTCCATCAACACCTAACCTAGCCCGTCGGAATCTAAGTGTGAGGACTCATAGTTTTGCCTGGCGGTGTATCGAGGACATCCTTCTATCCTCCTCCTTATCTTTCCATAGAGTTTGAGCGAGGGCCCAGGTCAGGGGTAGGTCACCAAACCATCCCCTCATGCATAACGGAGTCATCTCCGTCGATGAGGTATCCCATACTAATATGAGCAAATTATATGACTAAGCCCTTTTCCCATATGTGGGTAAATCTGGTCGCACAAAGTATCGGCTGGTTGACGTAAGTACAGGGACACACTGTGCATTTTTCATAAACATCTCCATACTGCATTTCTCCACTTCAACACCGACATCTCGGCATTCCATAACCACACAAATATTTCCAAAGGAGTTTTGAGTAAACAATATTTATTTTTCCCATCCTATAATTTGATATAAACTATCCTATACTTCTACATAGGGTGGCAAAATAATTTCCATATACTTTTTGAAAAGGTTTTAGAAAATCTTTGCATTAAGAGTAAATCATGTTATCAAAGTAGATGCATATATTTGGGTTGCAAGCTCAGAGGGTAGCTTGCCTTGCTCGACAAGGTGACCTTGGTCTTGATCTTCAGGTTCAACAAATTCCCCTTCCTCGATAAATCCGACAGCGTTCTCGTCTAATTAATAAACAAACAAATACAAACAACACTAAACTAATCAATCAACATCACAACATTACAAACTTAAATGCTATAAATAGCCACTGCACACATCAAACAACATAATTTAGTATCAAATTAATTGAATTAAACATTATTTAATTATGTCTTAAATATGGCAGAAACTTGTTGAACATGTTTAATTACACAACTTAAGTTCTGTTGGTCACAAAAATACAAACTAAATTTCTACAGAAAGCTACTGATGTGTAGAAGACAACACAATTCGAGTTACCAAACTCCCTAAACAATTGTTTTAATCCAGAAGCTTAATAATCAAGTTTTAGCTACCCACTAAGTTCTGTTGATCCTAAAATTAAATCCTTTTAGGGGTAACTAAACATGACTAATTGTGACCTAACAAAATTGGTCCTAAATCATTAGGGTTAACCATTAAGCATCTTTAATTGTTTTAGTGCAGAAGGGTGTTCTAACTTCAACTTTATACTAAACAATTATCATTGCCTAATTAATTCTACCAAAATTAGGGGAGCTATCAGATCACAGTACCAAGCTATAAAAATTGGTTTGGGATTATTTGGCTTAACAGAGTATCAGAAACAAACAAGTTTAGATTTTAAACCTTCTGTGGTATTTTTAATAATACATTTTTATTATTTATCTAAATGAAATGAAACCACTTGGGTTGGTTAAAAAATTTCATAAGCCTTCCAGAACATTTGGATTTGATTTATTTCGATTTGTAAATCTCGAGATATTGCATTTTAAAGTTGATGCCATTACCAAATTCTTCCAAGGATTTAAATTAGAAAGTTAACTATTCTGGATAATGATGAAGAACCTGACGAGTGGGGTTCACTCGTCATTGACTCAACTGAAACGGTGCGCGCGCGGGATAAAGTTTAAAAGTCTGACGAGCGGGACCCACTTGTCAGTGGCTGTTCTAATCGAAGCGGTACGCGGCCGTAGATTAAAGATCTAACAGCCCACGTTCCATCGCAACGGCGACGACCATTTCTGGGCGGCGCCGTGGCTCCGGCGACGGCGAGGTGGTCGGAGGCTCACCTAGGGTGGCTTGGGGGTGTTGGAGATGATGCAGATCAATGGCGGAGGCTCGGGGAAGCTTCTGGGAGGACTTGCGCTTGCTGGGGAGGCTTCTGGCGTCGGCGGCGAGCAGCTCCTCCTCCGCGGCCATGTACGAACTAAGGTGAGCTTCCTGCGTCACTCCTGGGCACGAAGCAAGGGGAAAAAGGGGTGGGTGAGTGCGGTGCTTAATGGAGATGAGCGTGCGGGCCAGAGAAGAGAGAAAGAGAGAGCAGCACGGCGTGGCCGTGTTCATCTCCTACCTCGGGCACGGCCGAGCTTGGAGAAGAACGCGGGCAGCAGCAGCTCAGTAGCAGCGGCTCTGCCCTTCTGGTGGTGCACGAGAGGTGGTGGAGAGCAAGGGAGGGGCAGTGGTGGAGTGTGGAGGGAGGGAGAGCTCAGGTGCTCTATTTAACCACCGAGCTCGGTCCATGGTGGCCTGGGTGCAGGGGAGGTCCAGAGGGCGGGAGAGCTCGTCATATGGGGCGGTGCGGTGTGGCTACGGTGTTGGGGTGCAGGGGAGCAAACTTGGCTGCGTGGAGGCGAGCTGCGCTTGCTCGAGGTGGGGGACGGCCGTGTGCGTGCTCGGGCGGTGCACGGCGTGCACTGGCATGGCAAAATCCGGCGGTTGCGGGTTCCTGCTGGGCGTTGTGCTGCGTCGAGAGGGAGCAGAGAGGTGAGGGAGAGAGGGGGGCACGACCGTGGGCTTCCATGGCGTCGACACCTCCGTCGCCACAGTGGCGACCATGGCGCACGACATGCGGGCTGCTGTCTCCTGCTCCTCCCAGTTCCCCGACCCACTCCCTTCTGCTCCGGCGAGCGCGGCGAGGTGTGAGGGATGAGAGAGATCAACTGATGCCAGGGATTCGACGAATTACACTCGGATTCGATCGATTTTGATTTGGATTTGGGGAAGAACAAGGGCACTGCCACCAGGTGTTCGACAATGTCCTCACCCAAATTCAAATTTGAATTTTTGCAATTTGTTTTCATAATTTGCTTCTTACATATTTATAAGGATTTGTTGTGCTGTTTAACCATTTATTTGCCAAGTGCATCATAGCACATTTTGCAATTTGAATGAGATAAAGAAAGATGTTCAATTTAAATTTGGAATTTTGAAATGAAAATTTGGAGAGGGAAAAATGGTGAGAATAAAATGAGAGTGATCATATTCACTCCACTGAATTTTGTTTGGAATAAAAATAATGTCTCACTTGGAGAAATTGGTGTGACACTTGTCACATGATTTTTATTATTTTAACTTTAGTTTTATTTCTCTTCTTTTCTCCAAGTTTTTAATTAGAGCAAACACATTACAAGCAACAAGAAATAACTATCACAAGCAACAATATGCAATCAACACATATAAATTAACAAAAGTTTTTGTTGGCCCTCATTTTTGGAATAATAATACTTATAAATTTTTGGGATGTTACAGATCCTTCCCCCCTTAAAATAAATCTCGTCCCGAGATTTGCTAGGCTTAGGTACTAAAGAGGTTTGGGAATTCGCTTCTAAGATAATCTTCGCGTTCCCAAGTTGCTTCTTCTTCGGTGGTTAGTCCACTGGACTTTGTAGAACTTGATCGCGCGCCTCCGGGTAAGACGAACATCTTCGTCAAGAATCTTGATGGGTCTCTCACGATAAGTCAGGTCTTGGTTCAGGTCGATGGAGAGGTGGTCGATGTTTTTGAAAACATCAGGCTGGTCGGGAACTTCGAGACACTTCCGGAGCAAGGAAATGTGGAAGACATGTGATAATCCCTAACTCCGGGGGCAACTCCAGTTGATAGGATACTTCTCCTCGACGAGAATGATCTTGAAAGGTCCAATATACCTTGGCGCTAATTTTCCTTTGACATGGAAACGCTGCATTCCTTTAAGGGGTGTCACTCGGAGATAGACATAATCTCCGATACTGAAAGTGACATCACGACGCTTGGAATCAGCGTAACTCTTCTGACGGGATTGGGCAGTTTTGAGGCGTTCACGAATAAGCTGAACTTGCTCTTCAGCTTCACGGAGGGTATCTGGTCCAAACAATTTGCCTTCTCCGGTGTCGGACCAATTCAGGGGTGTACGACACTTCTTGCCGTAAAGGGCTTCAAAAGGGGCCATTTGCAGACTAGACTGATAACTATTGTTGTATGAGAACTCTGCAAACGGAAGACAATCTTCCCACTTGGAACCATAGGATAGAACACATGCGCGAAGCATGTCCTCCAATATCTGGTTCACTCGCTCAGTTTGGCCATCGGTCTGGGGATGATAAGCTGTGCTAAATGCTAACTTGGTTCCGAGGGCTTCGTGAAGGGATTTCCAGAATCTTGAGGTGAATTGCGTGCCTCTATCAGATACAATCTTCTTAGGCACACCATGCAGGCTTACTATTCTGGAAATATACAAGTCTGCTAACTGATTTCCCCGATAAGTGGTATTGACAGGAATGAAATGGGCAACCTTGGTCAGTCGATCAACGATGACCCAGATTGAGTCATGGCCTCGGTTGGACCTTGGAAGTCCGGTAATAAAATCCATTCCAATTTCATCCCACTTCCACTCGGGAATTTTCAAAGGTTGAAGCAATCCAGCGGGCGCTGATGTTCAGCCTTGACTCGCTGACAGATATCACACTTGGCTACAAAAGAACCAATCTCTCGCTTCATTCCATGCCACCAAAATCTTTCACGAAGGTCTTGGTACATTTTGGTTCCGCCGGGGTGGATTGAATAAGGGGTCTCATGGGCTTCCTTCAGGATTAACTCCTTAAGTTCCGTGACATTGGGCACACAGATACGCCATTGAATTTCAGCACTCCTTCAGCATCTTCGGTAAAACCGGGTGCTTTGCCGAGAGAAATCTTCTTCTTAATTCCTTCAATGCTTTCATGATCTTTTTGGGCTTCCTTGATTTGATCCATCAGGGTTGGGGCTAACTCTAAATTGGCGAGATAACCATGGCTAACAAGTTCTAGTCCAAAATCTTTGAACTCTTTGAACAAGGCTGGCTGTTCGGCTTGGATCAAGGCATTCAGGGTGCAAGGTTTGCGACTAAGGGCATCGGCAACTACATTAGCCTTTCCGGGGTGATAGTGGATTCCAATATCATAATCCTTGATTAATTCCATCCATCTCCTCTGTCGCAGGTTCAACTCCTTCTGGGTGAAGATATACTTCAAGCTCTTATGATCCGTATAGATCTCGCAGCGATGTCCCGCAAGATAGGGACGCCACGTCTTAAGAGCAAGAACAACAGCAGCTAACTCCAGGTCATGGGTTGGATAATTCTCTTCATGCGGTCGCAACTGTCGGGACAGATACGACACAACTTTGCCTTCTTGCATCAGAACGCAACCAAGTCCGAGGCGTGATGCATCGCAATACACGTCGAAACTCTTGGTGACGTCTGGCATAATCAAGATTGGGGTTGAGGTCAGTCTCTTCTTCAATTCTTGGAAACTATCTTCACACTTCTGAGTCCATTCAAATTTCTTGTCCTTCTTCAACAGTTGGGTCATGGGTTTGGCTATACTGGAAAATCCTTCAACGAACTTGCGGTAATAACCGCTAGTCCGAGAAAGCTTCGGATTTCAGTCACACTGGTTGGGGCTTCCAGTCAACAATGGCTTGGATCTTCTCGGGGTCAACAGAAATTCCTCCAGCAGACACAACATGTCCGAGAAATGCCACTTCACTGAGCCAAAACTCACACTTGCTAAGCTTGGCATACAGCTGGTGCTCTCGGAGGGTCTCCAAAACTAGACGCAGGTGTTCAGCATGCTCTTCTTCGGTCTTGGAATAAATAAGGATGTCATCGAGGAAAACTACCACGAACTTGTCGAGGTACTCCATGAAAATCTTGTTCATGAGATTCATGAAATAGGCTGGGGCATTGGTCAGACCAAAGGACATCACGGTGTATTCAAACAAACCGTAACGGGTGGTGAAGGCGGTCTTGGGAATGTCTGACTCTCGGATCTTCAACTGATGATATCCTGTCCGAAGATCGATCTTGGAAAAGACTCGGGCTCCGTTCATCTGATCGAACAGATCCTCGATCTTGGGAAGAGGGTACTTGTTTTTAATGGTCACGTCATTTAGCTTGCGATAATCCACACACAGGCGTGTGGTACCGTCTCTCTTGTCCACAAAAATGATGGGTGATCCCCAAGGTGAAGCGCTTGGGCGAACAAGACCTTTGCTGAGCATATCAGCCAACTGCTTCTTCAACTCAACCAGTTCTTCCGGATTCATCCGATAAGGCCTTTGGGATATAGGGGCTGTTCCTGGGATAAGTTCAATTATGAACTCAATATCCCGGTCTGGCGGCATACCAGGCAACTCTTCAGGGAAAACATCTCGGAATAGGTGAACAACACGGATCTCATCTAGGTGGGTCGAGCTATGCTCTCATGGCAGCCTGGTTGGGAATGATTGGTTTCAGACACATACTCCACTTCTACTTCTTTGTCGGTGGTGATGGATACAGCTCTTCTGGCACAGTCTATTCGACCATGGTACTTGGCTAACCAATTCATACCAAGTATGACATCTATGCCTTGGGTTCCTAGAATAATTAGGTCGGCTGCAAATTTTTCGCCTTTGATCTCAATGGAGTATTGGACAAAATCTCTTGGTTTCTATGGTGGAGCCAGGGATTTGTATACTCATGGGTTTAGTTAGGAAGCCTTCTACTAAACCTCCCTTAGTGACAAACTCCTCGGTAACAAAGGAATGGGTAGCACCAGAATCAAACAGAACAGTTGCAGGTACTGAGTTGACAAGGAACGTACCCAGCACAACATCTGGCGCATCCTGGGCTTCTTCAGCATTGATGTGGTGCAGACGACCCTTGGCAACAGCAACATTTCCGCGGGGTGCGGCATTCTTGCCATTTCCATTGCGGCCTTGACCATTGTTCGGTGCCGGGCATTGGGGCGCTGAACATTCCTCTTAGGATTGGGGCATTCTCTGGAGTAGTGACCCTTGTTGCCGCATTCAAAGCAGACAACATTGGCATTGCGGTTGAAGTTGTTGAAGTTTCCTCCGGGACGGTTATTGTCATTGGGGGGTTGAAGTTGTTTGGGCGGTTAGGGAAATTGGGGCGTGGAGCTTGTGGTGGTCGATAGGCAGGCTTGGGGTTTTGCTGAAAGATACGAGGCTTCTGGCTGCTCGAACCTTCCTGAGCATTCATCCTCCTCTTACGACCTTCAAACATAGACTTGCGCTTGGTCTCCAGCTGGATGGCTTTGTCCACAAGTGACTCCAATCATAGAAGTCATGGATAACCAAGCACACTGCAGTTCATCATGAAGTCCACTCATGAAACGCTCCATCTTCTTCTTCTCTGTGTCGGTGTCATCAGGAGCATACCGAGATAAGTCGGTAAACTCATCAAGATAACCGACCACATCTCTACTTCCCTGCCTCAGCTTGCGGAATTCATCCTTCTTCCTCTCAATGAGTCCGCCGGGAATGTGCTTCTTGCGGAACTTCTCCTGGAACTCAGCCCAGTTGATAACATGACCAGCTTGCTGGAGAGCCTTGGTAGTTTCCCACCAAGCTCGTGCAGGTCCAGCAAGATAGTGGGTTGCATACAGCACTTTCTCATTTTCTCCTACAGCAGCAACTTCCAGATTGTTGTCGATGGTGCGAAGCCAATCATCGGCTTCCAGTGGGTGAAGTCCCTTGGAATAGGTAGGTGGGTTGGTCTTCTGGAAATCGCTCAAAGTGGATCGCTGGTTTCCATCGCCATTGCCATTGCCACCATTGTTGTTGTTGTTATTGTTGTTGTTTTGGTTGAGATGGGCGGCAGCGATCTGCTGCAGGGCAGCGAGATGAGCTTGGCGCTCCTCCCGGGCATTTTCGCGTTCCTCCATGATAAGCGCGAGAAGTTGGGCGGGGGTTGGGTTCGGTGGTGGTGTGGTGCTCCTCCTCCGTGTTGGTGCGACGAGTGTTCGCCATCCTGAAGCACACCGGGTATAAGAGGCAAGGCAAAAAGGTTCGACTAAGGGAAAAGACGATTTCGCGAAGTGGTTGATTAATTAAGGATGATATGGAAAATATTTTACACAGATCAAACAAGACAACACACTTATATAACACAAACATCACATCAAGGAGTTCACAACATCAAGCTTACAACATCAAGCTTACAACATCGCCTACATGTACTAATACATGGTTTCCAAAAGAACCACTACTTCGACTCGACTAGCGATAGGGGGTCAACCTAATCCTGCGGTAGTACTCAAGTCACTCGCCTACTGAGGTGGAACCTCAGGCTCTGCTGCGTCAGCGTCGGACTGGTAAGGTGGCTCCTCGGGTCCTCCTCCTCGTCCTCGAGAACTGCCTCGAGTGGCTCCTCCTCCTCGTCAACTAACTCCTCCTCGTCGTCCTCCTGCTCATAGTCCATCTCCTCCAGGAAGTCGTCATCGTCACTGAGGAAAGCGTTGTTCTCCTTGCGGAGATCCTCGCCCTCCTCCTCCATCTCGTGGTATGGCGCTCTAGATCCTCGATCATCTCGTCCTGCTCCGCCACCTCTTGCGGAGCTTGGCGATGGTCCTCCTCAGCTGGGTCCTCTTCTTGAGAAGAGCGGCCTTCTCCTCCTTCAGCTGCGCCTCACTCTCGCGACTCTCACTGAGCGAGATGCGCTCGAAGCGAGACCGGAGTCTAGCGCACATCAGATCCTCCTGGGTGCGAAAGAGCATAATCTCCATGTCCAGGATGTACTCTCCGAACGTCGGGTGTAGGGGATCGGATAGGGTGTCCATCATCGGTGCGCCTCCCGTAGAACCGGAAACGGGAGTTCACTAACTCCGCCTTGTGCTCCTCACAAAGTCGGGCTAGCACCTCTGCATACACGACACAGTCCGTCGTCCCAGTGACGTCCACGGTGGTGAAGATCAGCGTCCTGGATCCGGGAGACTTGATGTTCCCCCGAACAGACGACTCAACCAACCAACACAGGTTCCCGTTGCCGAGAGTGTCCACCTGGGCTCCCTTAAACTCTGGAGCGGGGCGACCTAACAGCTTGCTCAACTCGAACAAGTCCTTCTCGAACATCAACTTGCCGTCCCTCTCAAGCTGAACGAACTCGGTGAAATGGATCGCCATCTACAATTTTTAGCAAAATTTTAAGTTAGTGAGATGGCAAGTGTATCAAAATTTTAAATGTAGTGAGGCAACAAGTGAGCAAAATTTTAAGCTTAATGAGATGACAAGTGTGCAAAATTTTAAGGATACAAGGAAAAATGTAATATTTAATGAGAGTAAAATTTTGTATAAGTAAGAGGATTGGAGATAAGCAATTTTCGAAAATACTTCACTCCTTTATTTTTAGAAATTAACTTTTGTAACTCCTATCTAGCGACCATGCTAATCTAAGGTCTCTTAAAGTCAGGATGGCTCTGATACCAGCTCTGTGGGGACCCCGGACTAGCCGTCCGAAATACCCGATTATGCTTAACACAACGATCCCGTGATCAGTCTGTCGTTGCACATAATCCGAACTGAATACCAAAGTTTACATCCATTACAGTACCGAATTAAAGTCTTACATAAATGGTCATTTAGACCAAGTCTTACATAGGTGCCTTCATGGGCCAAACCAAAATAATCAGCGGAAGCTACGGCGTAGTAGACATCAATCCTAACGACGACCCGACAGGCAGCTGACTTATGGAGATCCCTAGTTCGCGTAGAAGTCGCCATACTCCTCCTCGGCGTAGTGCTCCTCGAAGTCTGGCTAAGACAATAGCCAGGGACGAAACCAATATGAGTACATTTGATTGTACTCGCAAACTACCCCAACATGAGTATGCACTAGTTTTATTTTAATTTCAGACTTTTATTTATTTAAAACATCTCTATATCTTTATTGAAAAAGGTAAGAAGAATTTTATAACTATCTTTATAAAATCACCATTTTATTGTTTCTCCAAAACTCCTCCTTTTTCCGACCATAGCCCGTCATGGTCCACTTTCCTCCAAAACCTCATACCGATCCGTTGGTATAGGTGTATGAAACATTCTCCACTTCATTTTTCTTTTAAAACTCAACTCTTTTCAAAACTTGCACATAGGTCAAAGTAGGGCCTTCCAACTGTCCATATCCGAGGACTCGGCTATTCGAATAGTTTTACCTCTGCAGAGGTAGCACGCTTTTCCCACATCCATCCGGTAACTCATCGTGTCAGCCACGTCTCGCCATACAAGGTGTATGCGAAGTTGAGTCACCGACCCTAGCCTGTCCTTTGCTCATGCTAGTATAGGACCCTGCCCATATGACACTTTCCATCAACACTTAACCCAGCCCGTCGGAATCTAAGTGTGAGGACTCATAGTTTTGCCTGGCGGTGTATAGGGACATCCTTCTATCCTCCTCCTTATCTTTCCATAGAGTTTGAGCGAGGACCCAGGTCAGGGGTAGGTCACCAAACCATCCCCTCATGCATAACGGAGTCATCTCCGTCGATGAGGCATCCCATACTAATATGAGCAAATTATATGACTAAGCCCTTTTCCCATATGTGGGTAAATGTGGTCGCACAGAGTATCGGCTGGTTGACGTAAGTACAGGACACACTGTGCATTTTTCATAAACATCTCCATACTCCATTTCTCCACTTCAACACCGACATCTCGGCATTCCATAACCACACAAGTATTTCCAAAGGAGTTTTGAGTAAACAATATTTATTTTTCCCATCCTATAATTTGATATAAACTATCTATACTTCTACATAGGGTGGCAAAATAATTTCCATATACTTTTTGAAAAGGTTTTAGAAAATCTTTGCCTTAAGAGTAAATCATGTTATCAAAGTAGATGCATATATTTGGGTTGCAAGCTCAGAGGGTAGCTTGCCTTGCTCGACAAAGTGACCTTGGTCTTGATCTTCAGGTTCAACAAATTCTCCTTCCTCGATAAATCCGACAGCGTTCTCGTCTAATTAATAAACAAACAAATACAAACAATCACTAAACTACTCAATCAACATCACAACATTACAACTTAAATGCTATAAATAGCCACTGCACACATCAAACAACATAATTTGGTTTCAAATTAATTGAATTAAACATTATTTATTTATGTCTTAAATATGGCAGAAACTTGTTGAACATGTTTAATTACACAACTTGAGTTCTGTTGGTCACAAAAATACAAACTAAATTTCTACAGAAATCTACTGATGTGTAGAAGACAACACAATTTAGTTTGGATAATTGGAGTTACCAAACTCCCAAAACAATTGTTTTAATCCAGAAACTTAATAATCAAGTTTTAGCTACCACTAAGTTCTATTGATCCTAAAATTAAATCCTTATAGGGGTAACTAAACATGACTAATGTCACCTAAAAAAATTGGTCCTAAATCATTTGGGTTAACCATTAAGCATTTTTAATTGTTTTAGTGCAGAAGGGTGTTCTAACTTCAACTTTATACTAAACAATTATCATTGGCTAATTAATTCTACCAAAATTAGGTGAGCTAACAGATCACAGTACCAAGCTAACAAAATTGGTTTGGAATTATTTGGCTTAACAGAGTATCAGAAACAAACAAGTTTATATTTTAAACCTTCTGTGGTATTTTTAATAATACATTTTTATTATTTATCTACAGGAAATGAAACTACTTGGGTTGGTTAAACAATTTCATAAGCTTTCCAGAACATTTGGATTTGATTTATTTGGATTTGTAAATCTCGAGATATTGCATTTTTAAGTTGATGCCAGTACCAAATTCTTCCAAGGATTTAAATTAGAAAAGTTAACTATTCTGGATAATGTTGAAGAACCTGACAAGTGGGGTCCACTCGTCAGTGACTCAACTGAAACGGTGCGCGCGCGGGATAAAGTTTAAAAGTTTGACGATCGGGACCCGCTCGTCAGTGGCTGTTCTAATCGAAGCGGTACGTGGCCGTAGATTAAAGATCTAACGGCCCACGTTCCATCGCAACGGCGACGACCATTTCTGGGCGGCGCCGTGGCTCCGACGACGGCGAGGTGGTTGGAGGCTCACCTAGGGTGGCTTGGGGGTGGTGGAGATGATGCAGATCGACGGCGGAGGCTCGGGGAAGCTTCTGGGAGGACTTGCGCTTGCTGGGGAGGCTTCTGGCGTCGGCGGCGAGCAGCTCCTCCTCCGCGGCCGTGTACGAACTCCGGTGAGCTTCCTGCGTCGCTCCTGGGCACGAAGCAAGGGAAAAAGGGGTGGGTGAGTGCGGTGCTTAATGGAGATGAGCGTGCGGGCCAGAGAAGAGAGAAAGAGAGAGCAGCACGGCGTGGCCGTGTTCATCTCCTACCTCGGGCACGGCCGAGCTTGGAGAAGAACGCGGGCAAGCTGCGCTTGCTCGAGGTGGGGGACGGCCGTGTGCGTGCTCGGGTGGCGCACGGCGTGCACTGGCATGGCAAAATCCGGCGGGTGCGGGTTCCTGCTAGGCGTTGTGCTGCGTCGAGAGGGAGCAGAGAGGTGAGGGAGAGAGGGGGGCATGTCCATGGGCTTCCATGGCGTCGACACCTCCGTCGCCATAGTGGCGACCATGGCGCACGGCGCGCGGGCTGCTGTCCCCTGCTCCTCCCAGTTCCCCGACCCACTCCCTTCTGCTCCGGCGAGCGCGGCGAGGTGAGAGGGATGAGAGAGATCAACTGATGCCAGGGATTCGACGAATTACACTCGGATTCGATCGATTTTGATTTTGACTTGGGGAAGAACACGGGCACTGCCACCAGGTGTTTGACAGTGTCCTCACCCAAATTCAAATTTGAATTTTTGTAATTTGTTTTCATAATTTGCTTCTTACATATTTATAAGGATTTGTTGTGCTGTTTAACCATTTATTTGCCAAGTGCATCATGGCACATATTGCAATTTCAATGAGATAAAGAAAGATGTTAAATTTAAATTCGGAATTTTGAAATTAAAATTTGGAGAGGGAAAAATGGTGAGAATAAAATGAGAGTGATCATATTCACTCCACTGAATTTTGTTTGGAATAAAAATAATTTATCACTTGGAGAAAATTGGTGTGACACTTGTCACATGATTTTTTATTATTTTAACTTTAGTTTTATTTCTCTTCTTTTCTCCAAGTTTTTAATTAGAGCAAACACATTACAAGCAACAAGAAATAACTATCACAAGCAACAATATGCAATCAACACATATAAATTAACAAAAGTTTTTGTTGGCCCTCATTTTTGGAATAATAATACTTATAATTTTTTTGGGATGTTACATGAAGATGCCCATGCTGAGCAAAGGATTGATGACATAAACATCCTGGAGGAAATGCGCTGTCGGGCGTCATTGCGGTCTGCTCGATACCAGCAAGGGCTGCACCGGTATCACAGCCGTCATGTTCGATCCCGAGAATTACAGCCTGGAGACCCGGTTCTCCGCAAGATGCAAAATCTCGAGGGCTTGAACAAGATGTCAAGCAAGTGGGAAGGACCCTACCGGGTTACTCATACACTGAGACCCAGAGTAGTCTATCTGGAAGACGAGAAAGGCTGGCCGGAAGGCAATGCCTGGAACATCGAGAATCTCCGCAAGTTCTACCCCTAATTACGAACATGAATCGCCAAACGTCGAATCCGCTAAGCACGCCGAAGGGGCTAGTGTTCTGTAATAGGGTGTAAGAAGTCATCGCCAAGAAATGAAAGATAAGTGTTCCAATTCTGTGAGCCTCAATTTATGTCGAGATTTTTGTTATCCATGACAACCCCCAAGCAGGGGGCTGACATGGTGCCGGTGGCTGACGGGTCGAGCGCGAGTGGCCTATCAGTAGGCACTGCCACCCGATCGTGCCGTACTGCTGCGGAAAGGAGTGAACGGGCAGTGATGTGTTTTAACAAACCTAAACACAGAAATGCACATTCAACTTTGCTTGCGGGTTGCTCCAGATAAAACACTATCTCGACATGAAAAGAGGGTCCATTCTTTCCTACTGAAAGTTTGTTGTGTGCAGCGCTTTCCCGGGACAGGAACTGACGGTGGAAAGCAGCTAAGGAGTTGGATACCCGGGGGGGACAGGATGGATCGAGGACACGGCAGAAAAACAGCTAAGTCCTTGCATCAGCATCCTGCACTTAGGCATAACATCTCACTCGGAGTCAATATACCATCGACCTGCGCATGCTTGATACTTGATGAGAGCCTTTGCGGGAGTAATGCTTCCACCCCAGCGAACGGTCCGTTTCCCTCTGGCCAAGTATCTGTGGACAGTGGAGTCAGGCGCCCGGAAGGTATAGCGCTCTTAGGGGTACTACTACTGTGTGCAGACAGTCAGGGTATCTGGCAGCAAAGGGACCTCCTCTGAAAACTTGACAGCGTGTTAGTGCAAAGGAAGATTTGGGACATGACCCCGGGAGTTGAGGCTAGGTTGCATTCATCTGAATTTAAATTCTGAATTACAATTCTGAATTACATTCAGTTGTGCAACTTCTTGACTACATAATAAGCCTATGCTACTAAGGCCAGTCCAGGGCCACTGGCTGTGCAGACTTGTGTAGCGGACCTGCACTTAAAAATTGGCAGAGTCCCCGTGTATAGTGCAAACCCCTGGATCGATTCATTTGCACACACGGTCTAAGATGAAATATCACAACAAAGTATCAGTTATTACACGAGAGCCAGTACTTAGGAAATATTCATTACAACTTTGCATAGCACGAGGCTAGCTTGAAAGAGTAAGCAGCAGAAAACTTTATTCTTCATGGAGTCCTCATCATCATCATGTGCCACTGGCGAAACATGTTGGTTGAAGACTCGAAACCCTTAAACGAATTCTCACTCGTCATCGAAACAACCTGCAACAGGAAAAATATTGCAACAAGGTGGGTCAAAACCATTAAAATGGAACTGGCAAGTGACACTCTGTGGACACTTAGTGGAACAACTCTAATAAACTATATGCATATTTAGGCTGGTGGAGTTCAAAGGCTAATTTGCAGAAAGCCAGTTTTTCCTAACTCATTGAAAAATTTATTTTATCTAGTTGAGGCAAGTATGGCATGAAAACCATAGTCTCATCTACCCTTGTTCACCCTTTAAGTTTTACTTCAGAAGTTGGAATGTTGGGATCCTCCATTGACGTCCTTGATCAGCTGCTCAGAATTGTCCATAACCGGGGACACGGCTAAGTACTTAGTTTTGACACTCTCGAGAGGTCGTGCATGTTCACCATTTGACTCAATCAGCCCAAACTATCCTCTACACTCCAGCAGTGATAAGGAAAAGGAGAAGATTGAGACGAGATTTTTCAGAAGCATCTTCCCACCCCACACCGGCTTGACCCGTTCCACCTACATCCCTCTACATCTGCTTGTCAAGCCGAGGTGAGTCCATGCAATTTAATTCATCAAGACAGAGCCCATATGACAAATGGCTGCACTGGAAGCAATCTTCACTTGGAGTAACTTCAACTCCCTTTGTTCCTGAGTGGCCGTCCACAATTGCAATTCCTCAGGTAAAACCCCTGGGAAACCACTCAACATAAACCAAGCAATCCCAAATCCAACCAGGTGTTTCATTTTAACTTAGTAGAAATTAGAATTTCCATAAAATAACTTTTGCATAGCATCACTATTTCTACTAAGTTATTATATAGGTACCTAGACACATAGGAAAAAGGGCAATGCTAAACATGTCTTGCATAGCAATACTAATAACACCTACACATGCGTAAGGAAAATAAACTAAGTCATGCATAGACAAAATACTTAGGAATTTTATGAATGTGCCACTTGCCTTGTCAACAAGGGGAGCAGTAGTCACAGTTGCAATAGTCCTCGTTTCCCTCCGAAAATTCTAACACATGAAACAAGTCACAAAATCAACATACAACAATAATAACAATACAAAAATATGATATGCATGAAATGCAATTTAAAACACAAGAAACTCATATACTGACTTTTCTGGTTTTTATAAAGCATGCATGATGTCAAAAATGCAATTAAAACAATTTCTATCAAAACAAAAATTAACAATACATAATAAAAATGTTAAAACACAAGATTAAAGCTTACTGTAATTAAACTTTTTATCCAAAAATATAAAACAGTATTACTGGACAGAGAGCAATTAAACAAATTTTCTACAATTGGATTTATTCAAAAATAATTTTTATAACAAAACATATGCCAAAAATATTCAAATTCAGCCTCTGATTTTTAAAACAGTTTGAATATATCCAAAAAATAATTCTAACAGTGGCACTAAAATCTACAGAACCAAAGGTTTCCAAATATATTTTATTTGCAATTTTTGAACATATAGATTTAAAGAAACTAGCTGGGTCGCCCGCGCATTTGCGCGGCTAGGCTTTTATGAACTTTTAGCTTGGGATTTTTTTGCCAGCTTCATGACTTTAACTCACCTATTGTTTTATTTTAATTAATTCAACACTAATTGCATGTCATATAAATAGGGTACAGAGGATATGTTGTTTATATAAACTAACACACTTTACTGATTTGGTCTAAAGAACCATTATAGGTATCAAATTCATTTCGCAATAACAGGTCCGCAAGAGAATAATAAACAATTACCACTATTAATCCAATCTGAAAAGTGATTCTACACATGCAGTTCTTGGACTTCCTATCAAATTAGCGAAATCAAATATAGATGTATTTTGTTTAAACACATCCTTTAAAACAAAATTCATATAGCGCTATTCATTAGCATCACTAATACATAAAACAAATATTGCGCAGCGTAAAAACACTTGTTAAGGTCAACAAAAATCTTAAACTAACATATACTTGGACCAAAAACTAATGCACGGGTGAAAAAAATAGTGTTTCCATGACCGATTCTTCAATGATTTATGTTCAGTTCAGAGAGACGAAGGTTAGGAAAAGGATCCTGCTATCCTGTATTTCAAATCCAATCTCTCGTGACCACTCCAAAAATTTCTGCAAAGATGATCTTGAGAGTCAACCATATCAGTCAGATATGGCACACGTAATTAATTAATTGATCTGTGTATATTGGTCAAATTATTCTCATAAGATTCTAATGAAGAACATATATTCAACAACTGAACCTAGAATGTATAAGACAAATACGTTTAACCGGAGGAGCGACTAAATAATTTTCCATGTAACATAAACTACAAAAGGTTGAACCGTTCTGCCTTCCACAAAGATTTATGCTGTGAGGAGCACCAAACTGATATGTACACTTATTTGGTAGCAATTATGATAATAATGAATTCTTTGGAACAATTGATTAACCTCTATACATTATGGGAAAAAGAGGGTTTCTATAGTCTCACTTGAAAATATCCGCTGACTGCCCCGTCCAAATAGGGTTGCTGGGTCTGCTCCTCGTAACAAAACTGCGTAGAGTTTACCTTGAGTCCAATTTGGAATCACTCTCCCTCACTTCTCACATGGCTGCCGTCCGCCGCATCCTTCACTTCGAATTAGTCGTTTAGTTCTGGCATTTCCTATCAAAGTAGTGAAATCAAATACAGATGTATTCGTTTGTTTCAATACACCGTAGAAATCAAATTCAGTGAGCGCTGCCATTAGCATCAATAATACAGGAAAAAGATAGGTATTGCTGCAGTGATTAAAATTACTTGCAGATGTATTCGTTTGTTTCAATACACCCTAGAAATCAAATTCAGTGAGCGCTGCCATTAGCATCAATAACACAGGAAAAAGATAGTTATGGCTGCAGTGATTAAAAGTACTTGGTAAGCTCGTTTTACAAACATAATAAACTGATATATACTTGAAGCAAAAAAAGCTGCAACGATAGTATTTCCATAGCCGATATTTTCATATTTAATGTTAAGTTCAGGAAGAGACACAACCGCCCCGATCTTAGCCAACACTACTGAAATATAGAGCAAGATTGGAAGTGATCGATCAAGCACTCACAGATATTGCGGCCGATCGGCCGGCCACACCACATGGCCGTGGATGTGATGCAGCAGTCCCTGATCAAATCGACCTGTAAGGAGTAGGGTCAGCAAACTAAAGGAATAAAAATCAATCCAAGTGATCGGCCACTACACAAAGAACCGACACTGATCATGCATGGTCGCCCTGGTACGCGTGCGCGACAGGCTTGCCCTTCAAAACTCCTTGTCATTGGCCGGAGGAGTGAGGAAATAGAGTTCATCAGTCGTTGGCCTCACGACAGCAGCTGATCGAGATCATGGTCCAGTGCACCAACGAAGACTCCGTCGTGCGCATTGTGGCAGTCGTCGTGCTCGTGCCCGGGAATCACTTGATTTCCCTGGAGAGGAGTAGATTGGACTCGTGTGCTCCAAGCCAACGGCCTCCTTTCCTTCCTCCCGCGAGTATAGGACGGGACAGCGCGGCTCTCCATCTAGTCGGCGTGGCTGGCACCTTTGGCTGAGGGAAGCAAACTGGTGTAGGCGACGTCCTTGCCCACGGCCCCGATGTCTGTGCCACCCGAGACGGCCGATCGCCTCGCTTCCTCTCGTCGATGTGGACGACCTCTCTGCTCCGACGTCCGATTCCCGTCGTGGTCGATCTGCAGCTCTTCCCGGGCCAACTTCGCCACCTCTCGCCTTGACAATGCCGTGTGGATCCAGATCAAACGATGCAATTGTCAAGGAGGAAGCTTTTGCTTTAAATACGTTTTCCTTTCCTTTTGGTGACACGGTGATTGGATGTAATTATAAACGTGAGGAAGAAGGACACTGCTGCCGAATTTGTGCGCTTTGTTATTTTTGGTCAACACGGCTGCCGACCGGATATTAGAATTTATAATCTTGGCCGTTGGTCCTTATTTGATTTTGCCTAGCTAATCTAAACCGTTGGTTGTCCTGTGTTTTAATTATATAATAGATGTCAAATTTACTCAAATCAATCATTTGAAATTTGAATTTTTTGAACTTGTCAAAACTGTAAACTAACTGATCCAAAATAAACTACAGATCCAGAGGATCTCAAATATATAAAATTTATTAATTTTGGCCAAACAGATCTCATGTTATTGAATTTACAAGTTTTGTTAAAAATCTGTTTAAACAGAAAAAAGAAAAAGAAAACTGTCCACGTGGCGGCTTCTGATTGGCTGGATCTACTGACTGTGCTGCTGACGAGATGCTGACTGGTCGCTGACGCGACGCTGAGTGGACGTCGACGTGACATCTTCTGATTCGCCGATACCTCTTCGATTCAACGATCTAATCCTAGCCGTACGGATTAGATCTAACGGCCCAGATCGAAAACATCTAACGTGAGCGGCGCTAGGTCGCCGGAGTTGCTCCGGATGCGGCGGAGCCATGGCCGGCATCGAGCGTTCCGGCAAAAAGAGAGGGAATGGGAGGAGAGGATCATACCACGAGAAACAGGAGATCGAGGCGAGCACGGTGGCGAGGTAGGAGGTAGCGCAGCGTCCTGTTTCTCCCGCGATTCCTCGCCGGAGTTGAAGACGGCGGCGGCTTGCTCATGTCGTACACACTCCCGTCGATCTGGTGCACGAAAATTTACCGCAACAAGTCACGAAGCTGCGCAAGATAGGAATAAGGAGAAAGGAAGAGGTTAGAGGACTCGGGGTGTCCTGTACTCGCCGGAGTCGAAGGATTTCGCCGGCGGCAGTGGCGGTGCTCCGTGGATACACATGAGCAGCCTGGGGGCTCTCGAGCTAGGGTTTTTCGGGCAAAAGGGGGAGGAGAGCGTGGGTTATTTGTAGGCGTGGACGGAAGCAAGAATCGCGGCCTTAATCGCCGTATTGAAGAGGGGATCGTCGTCTGTCTCCTGCCATGTCGAGCGCGCGTGATTTGGGGACGGGGAAGAAGAAGGTGACGTGGCTGTCGGTGCTGACGGGTGGGGCCCGCATGGCAGTGAGAGAGGAGAGAGAGCACGGGCTGGGCTGCTTCTAGGCTTCGCGCGCGCGGTTAGCTGCTGGGCTTCGGCCCAGTTGGCTTCTTCTCTTTTTTTGTTCCTTTTTCTTTTTCTTTTCTGAAAACTTTTATAACTTTAGTTTTAAAACTTCAATTTAACTCAAATTTGTTTCTAAATTTTTCTAAAATCAAGATCTGTTATTTAAAACATTCAAACACACTTTTCAAACATTTGAAAATACACAATTAAAAATATTACAAAAATGCTTAATTGACAAGTTAAGTCAATTTTAAAATAGGATTTTAAATAAAATCTTTTGTGGCCTATTAAAATTAAATAAAATACCACAAATGTAATTTTTGGAACTTAGCTATTTTAAACTTATTTTATAAATAAATCAAAACCAAAATTTTAAAATAGAACAAATAAAACCATAGAAATCAAAAATATTATAAAGGGCATAATAAAGCCCATTCATATTATTTTATCAAATATAGTTTAAAGTGAAAATATAATTCTGTCGGCCCAGTGGAAACCTGTGAGATCCTGGCTCAGGGCTTAACAGGATTGATAGAACACTCATATCAACAAGTTGCAACTTCTTTTCCGGAAGCTCATCTGGAAAGAACTCCGAGGTTAAGCGTGCTTGGCCCGGAGCACTCCAAGGATGGGAGATCGACCGGGAACTCATTCCTGGGTGCGCACGAGTGAGGACAAAGTGCGCAGAAAAGACTAGTGTTGATCTGTGGGGCCAGTCTAGAGATCCTAGAGAGCTGCCAGGGGTGACAGGCCCGACCCGAGGGTGGGTCGGGCTGTTACATTTGGTATCAGAGCCGACCCTCGCGGTAACTCGGGCGTGTGTGGGTCAGTGGGTGGACATGTGGAGCATGTGCCGGCACTGGGCGCACAGACGGGTGCCAATGGGGGAAGTTCCTAGACTGGAGGCTGACCGACGAGGGCGTCGGTCTTCTAAGGGAGGAAGGATGTGAGATCCTGGCTCAGGCCTTAACAGGATTGATAGAATACTCATATCAACAAGTTACAACTTCTTTTCCGGAAGATCATCTGGAAAGAACTCCGAGGTTAAGCGTGCTTGGCCCGGAGCACTCCAAGGATGGGTGATCGACCGGGAACTCATTCCTGGGTGCGCACGAGTGAGGACAAATTGCGCAGAAAAGACTAGTGTTGATCTGTGGGGCCAGTCTAGAGATCCTAGAGAGCTGCCAGGGGTGACAGGCCCGACCCAAGGGTAAGTCGGGGTGTTACAAAACCAGGGTACCATGGGCCGGCCTGCCACAACCCTAATGGGACCCTAGTGTTGTGGATCCTGGAGGGACTTTTCCCTCGCGAGGGTTTCTTCATTCTGCTGAGCATTGTTGCTAAGGACCAGACGCTCAGCCTAATGGGCCTCGAGAGGGACTTTTCCCTCGGGATGGCCTCTCCTGCCTAGAAAATCACCAAGTCCTGGCGCACCTCCGCGCCACCCTCGCGAGGCCTCCCTCGCGAGGCGTCAAGTACTACAGAACCTCGGCGAGGATCCCGACCCTCGCGGGGTTCCTTCAAGTGGAAGCAAGCTCTGCGCCCGCTGCAGAGCGCACATGGCCTCTGCGCCCGCGCTTGCGCACGATGACGACGACGCCGTAGTGGCCATTCTCGTGTATAAAGCAGTCAACAAAGCTGGGACAAGCAAAGCGGACTCCAAGGGTTGCCATTTCGCTGATAAAGGGACCGGCCGCCGCTACCGTCCTGGATGAACGGTGGCTTTTTCTGCCAAGACGACGTTGCTCTCTGCCATGGACCGCGTCCATGGACAACCCCGATGCCATGCGCTACGCTCTACCTTTGCCACCATGTGGATTCCCTTCCCGCCTGTAGTTTTCGGGGAAGAGGACCGAGGCAGTATAAAAGGAGGCAGCGTACGACCAAGGAGGGGGATCCCGCATTCATTCAGCTCATTCCACACTCAATCAGCTACGTCGCAAGGTTGAAGACGGAGCTCCTTCCACCATAGTCCACCATAGCCATAACTGTGCCCTCGGCAAGCACATTGTACTGTGAGCCTCTCCAAGCAGTGCAATACAACTTAGCAGGGCGTAGGGTTATGATAGTACCAAAGTAATTTCTTCCAATGCGCACAACCCTAATAACCTCATGGTTTAAGGACATGTCATATAACAATCATATGCGATATTGCACTAAGGACAAAAAGATACTTTGAAATCTTGCTTAGCATATCAACGATTTGGGTCTACCCAGCCATATTGTTTCCACCACCAACAATATGCCACTCATTGATGCTGACATAAACAATGTCCCAGACCAGAAAAACGTGGTCTCTAGCAATCATTGAATCTATGTATCTATTATATACTAAAAGCAAAATACGGTGTTTAAAATAAAGACACCACGTTAATCCACATAGGCTAAAAATATATACTTCGTTGATCTCAATTTTAACGGTTAAGATTAAATGAAAAGAGCGTTACATTTAGGGTTTCAATGGTACGAGAAAGTCAGGAGAGGAGGCGATCGTGGCGATTGTGGCGGCGGCCTAGGGTTTCAATCCTAGCCGCCGCCGCTGGTGATATCTGCAGCTTCATCGTCGCCGCCGGCAAAGATTCGACGGGTCCTCGCCTCCTCTAGGTGCCGTTCTGGCACTAGAAGTGGGGGGACCTCGGACCTGCGTACGGCGCTTTTCGAAGGTCCTTAATGGTAGAGTTTGGTTTTGGTCGTCATCTTCTTCGTTAATGGAGATGGTATCGTCTGCAATAAGTGATCTTTCACGCTTCGTTCGACGGCGAGATATCCTTCCCGACGTCAATGGTGGCTTTGGAAGATTAAGTCTGTCTAGGTATGGTTATTCAGATCTTACTTCGCCAGATCAATCTTGGATTGTTTCTCATGGTTGCCGCGAGGAGGTTTGTTCTCGCAATATCTATCCCGGCTACTACGTATTCGGCAATGGTGATTCGTTCTCTCGGCTCCCAACGACGTCGACAAAGTGGTTCGGTTATTTGTCCCTGGAATATAAGTGGTGGTGCTCTTGCCGATGTTGCTGGATTAATTTAATGGCTGCGTGCGTGCACAAAGACTTGGCATTGCGGCTTAAAATTAAAAAGGGAGAACTTTCGGTGGTATTCACATGTATGTGGTTTGGTGGTGTTGGCGTTGTTCTACGGCTGCCTTCAGAAAAATACAAGATTGTGTCATGGATGAAGAAAGAGCTTGAAGATCTCATATATTTGTTAGTCTCTTTTAGTTTTGTTTTTGTAATTGATGTAATCGTGTACTCTTTGCTGGTTTAATATACGTGGAAAAATTCAAAAAAAAAAAATGTGTACATATGAGAAGATGTCACGTAAATTGAAAAGGAAGCTTTTACGTGGCCAAAATTCATCACGTAGCCAGACTTCACACGAGAATATATTAAAAGAAACCGTTTCCTAGTAGGATTAGTACATGCGTTTAAACAGCATGCGATCCGGGGTTAACCAATTGGATTACGCACTGCATGCGATGACGTCATGAGTGATATCATCATAATCAATAGCCGATCGATCTACTACTTCATGCGCTTTGTGGTATTTGCATGATCCGAATCCTCAATTTTTTTGCCATTAATGTAACTTACTTTAGCAAATTTAGAAATTTCTATATACGTGATATAAATAGGAAAATCTATATGGGATTTACGAAAAAGATACGGACTAAGCTGTGTCTGTTTAACAAAAAGAATACTGCGTACCCTAAGTAGAACGTGGTGACACTAGTAGAGACAGGGCCTTTCGTCCAAACCCTTTTGTCCCGGCCCACTTACAAACCGCGACAAAAGGTCAGGCCACGTCACCCAAAATAGCCCAGACGCCCTTCCCCCTTTTGTCCCGGCCCGTGAGGACCCTTTTGTCCCGGTTTGAGATACAAACCGGGACTAAAGTGGTCCGCGGCCCGCAGCGACCAGGTCCCCCCCTTTAGTCCCGGTTTGTATCTCAAACCGGGACAAAACGGCTGGCACCCCTATATATATGGCAGCACCCTCTCCACTCACTCTTTGTTTTTTTCCTGATGGAGGTGGTGTGGGCTAGTGCTATTTTTTTTCTCCTTCATATGCACTCAAGGTGTTCGATGAAATGTCTGTTAGAGTGATGCCATTTGAGTTCACACAATACAAACATGATATGAGGTGCCCGAGCCACACTTAAGCTTTCACCTCTTTATTTCCACTTGTCCTAAAAGGTTAGCAACTATTTTCTAGTCGGTCACCGTGCGGTACTAATTTTAGCATCGTCATTGCGTTTGATATATAGTTGTATGATGCAGATGAGCCATCCATGGATGTACGGTGACCGACGCACAGCCGCTTACAGAGCAGGCGTGCATTCTTTTCGCGATGCGGCCGAGGCGAACAAGCATGGGGGTGGCTTTATGTTTTGTCCATGCGTTGAATGTCGGAATGAGAAGGATCACACTTCCTCAAGAGTCATTCAGAGCCACCTGCTTCGGTCCGGTTTCATGTCCGGCTATAATGTTTGGACCAAGCACGGAGAAAGAGGGGTTATGATGGAAGACGGCGATGAAGAAGTGAACGATGATGACAACTACCGATCTATGTTCCCTGAATACGCTGATACCGAAATGGAAGACAATGAAGAAGAAGATGGTGAAGAACGGGCACCAGATGAGCCCGCTGATGATCTTGGTCGGGTCATTTCTGATGCAAGACGAGGTTACGACACAGAAAAGGAGAGGTTGCAGTTCGAGCAGATGTTACAGGACCACAACAAATTGTTGTACCCAACTTGTGAAGATGGCCAGAAGAAGCTGGGTAGCACACTGGAATTGCTGAAGTGGAAGGCAGAGACCGGTGTGACTGACTCGTCATTTGAAAAGTTGCTGGTACTAATGAAGAAGATGCTTCCAAGAAAGAACGAATTGCCCGCCAGCACGTACGAAGCAAAGAAGCTTGTCTGCCCTCTAGGATTAGACGTGCAGAAGATACATGCATGCCCTAATGACTGCATCCTCTACCGCGGTGAGAAGTACGAGAATATGGATAAATGCCCGGTATGCACTGCATTGCGGTATAAGATCAGAAAAGATGACCCTGGTGATATTGAGGGCGAGCCACCCAGGAAGAGGGTTCCTGCCAAGGTGATGTGGTATGCTCCTATAATACCACGGTTGAAACGTCTGTTCAGAAACAAAGAGCATGCCAAGTTGATGGCACATGGAAGACCGTAAGAAAGACGACAAGTTGAGGCACCCCGCTGATGGTCGGCAGTGGAGAAAAATCGAGAGAGAGTTCGGGGACTTTGCAGGTGACGCAAGGAACTTATGGTTTGGTCTAAGTACAGATGGCATGAATCCTTTTGGGGAGCAGAGCTGTAGTCACAGCACCTGGCCCGTGACTCTATGTATCTACAACCTTCCTCCTTGGTTGTGCATGAAGCGGAAGTTCATTATGATGCCAGTGCTCATCCAAGGCCCGAAGCAACCCGGCAACGACATTGATGTGTACCTAAGGCCATTAGTCGATGAACTTTTGCAGTTGTGGGCCAAACCAGGTGTAAGTGTGTGGGATGAGCACAAACAGGAGACATTTGACCTACGAGCGTTGCTTTTCGTAACCATCAATGATTGGCCTGCTCTTAGTAACATTTCAGGACAGACGAACAAGAGATACAATGCATGCACGCACTGTTTGGATCAGACATAAAGTATATATCTGGACAAATGTAGGAAGAATGTGTACCCGTACAATCATCGTTTTCTTCCACACAAGCATCCCTTAAGGCAAAAAGGCAAGCATTTCAATGGCAAGGCAGAAACCCGGACGAAGCCTGTCACCCGTACTGGTGCTGAAGTATTTGGTATGGTCAAGGATTTAAAAGTAATCTTTGGAAAGGGTCCTGGCAGCCAACCTGTTCCGAACGGCGCTGATAAGCGCGCACCCATGTGGAAGAAGAAATCTATATTTTGGGAGCTACCCTATTGGGAAGTCCATGAGGTCCGCTCCGCAATCGACGTGATGCACCTGACGAAGAATCTTTGCGTGAATATTCTAGGCTTCCTGGGCTTGTATGGGAAGTCAAAAGATACACCGGAAGCACGGGAGGACCAGGAACGTCATAAAGGACGAGACGGCATGCATCCAGGGCAGTTTCAAGGGCCTGCCAGCTACGCTCTTACCAAGGAAGAGAAGGAAATCTTTTTTGAAGTCCTTTTCAGTATCAAGGTCCCGTCTGGCTTCTCGTCGAATATAAAGGGAATAGTAAATATGAAAAAGAAAAAATTCCAAAACCTAAAGTCTCATGACTGCCACGTGCTTATGACGCAATTGCTTCCGGTTGCATTGAGGGGAATTCTAGCGGAAAATGTTCGACTGGCCATTGTGAAGGTATGTGCTCAATGCAATTTCTCAGAAGGTAATCGATCGAGAAAGTCTATCAGTGTTACAAATTGATGTGGTCCAATGTCTGGTCAGCTTCGAGTTGTTGTTCCCGCCATCCTTCTTCAATATTATGACGCACCTCCTAGTTCACCTAGTCGAAGAGATTAGAATTCTCGGTCCTGTGTTTCTACACAATATGTTCCCCTTCGAGAGGTTCATGGGAGTCTTAAAGAAATATGTTCGTAACCGTGCTAGGCCAGAAGGAAGCATCTCCAAGGGCTATGGAACAGAGGAGGTCATTGAGTTTTGTGTTGACTTTCTTCCTGACCTTAAGCCGATTGGTGTTCCTGAATCTCGGTATGTGGGACACTGACTAGAAAAGGCACACTAGGAAGGAAATCAACGGTATGTAGGGACGGGCATTCTTTCACTCAAGCACACTACACAGTTCTACACAATTCCACCGTGGTGGCTCGTATATCGAGAGACACAAGAATATTCTACGCTCCGAAAACCCGGGGAATAACACCATTGTTCTACACGAGAAGACTTTCGGCAGTTGGTTGCAGACACATCTCATGAATAACACCATTGTTGGAGATCAGCTGTACTTGTTGGCCAGGTCACCATCTTCGACTATATGTACTTTCCAAGGGTACGAGATAAATGGGAATACATTTTACACGAAGGCCCAAGATAAAAAGAGCACCAACCAAAACAGTGGTGTCCGCTTTGATGCAACAGACGACAATGGGCAGAAGGACACATATTATGGGTACATAGAGGAGATATGGGAACTTGACTATGGACCTACTTTTAAGGTCCCTTTATTTCGGTGCAAATGGGTCAACCAGACAGCTAGCGGGGTAAAGGTAGACCCGCAGTACGGAATGACAACAGTGGATCTCAAGAATCTTGGGTACCACACCGAACCATTTGTCCTAGCCAATGATGTGGCTCAGGTTTTCTATGTGAAGGACATGTCTACCAAACCAAAAAAAGAAAACATAAGCAAAAGAATACATCGTCCGATGAGCCAAAGCGCCACATAGTTCTTTCAGGGAAAAGAAACATCGTGGGAGTGGATGACAAGACAGACATGTCAGAAGATTATAATAAGTTTCATGAAATTCCGCCCTTCACAGTGAAAACTGACCCAAGCATCCTGTTAAATGATGAAGATTCTCCATGGCTACGACTCAGAAGAAAACAGAAACAATAGATAGGGATGTTGGTGATGTGTAATAATGTATTAAACCTTTTATGTAATGCATTCTATGGAATGTATTAAACCTTTATGTAAGGAGCATGTGTAAGAAGTTTCAATCAGCTGCAGTTTTACCAACACAATCTCTGCATTCTCCAAGATCTTTAGCATTTCCATGTGATAGAACAAAACATACGGTTTCCCCAGCATTTCCAATTGATAGAACAAAACATACGGTTTCCCCAGCATACAACCCGACGGTGGCTCGTGAGTGCCCGCATATCAAATGCACCGTCGGACGTATGCAGGGAATCCGAATGCTTTGTTTACGAAATGAACTATAATGAGTACAGAGTGAGGGCCAAACATGTCCGAGAGGTGGGCTATATATAGGGTCACTGTATTCTGAAAACTCTAAACACTGAAGAGAACAAAACACACGGTTTCCCCTGCATACAGCCCAACGGTGGCTCGTGAGTGCCCGCATATCAAATGCACCGTTGGACGTATGCAGGGAATCCGAATGATTCGTATACCAAAATGAACTACAATAAGTAGACACTGAGTGCTGAACATGTCCGGGAGGGGGGCTATATATAGGGTCCGTGTGCTTCTTTAGTCCCGGTTGGTAACACCAACCGGGTCATGTCGCTCACGAAGTGGTCGTGATAGTGCTGATCCAACATCTCACAATCCCTCAAAAGAAACACACCCCTGATCCAACGTCTCACAAGCGCTTGAAAGAAACACACGATCCGTGTGCTTCTTTAGTCCCTTTTGGTAACACCAACTAGGACTAAAGTCGGGCTTTGCGGTCACGACTCATGTCAGCCACGTGTCCTCCCCCAGTGCTGCCCTATCCACGTGTCCTCCCCTAGGGCTGCCCTGGAGGTCTTTATATATTGTCGCCGACGGGGTAAACCCTAATCCACCATTCCTAGCCACGAACGCATCGTCTCCATGAGATGGATCCGCCACGCCTGCCGCAACGCCTTCTGGACGAGGTCGAGCGTGCACGGCAGAGCGCGCTTGGGCGCTACCGCGGGAGCCTATCCCGCCGTATGCCCATGAGCCCGGCGTGGAGAGGAATGCCCTGCTACCGGCCTCCTGCTCCGGTGCCGGAGGAGGTGCGGAGGACGTACGAGCGCGCGTGGTCCGACGTCCCTGACCCTGACGAGGATGTGTACGCTGCAGGGGTGGCGTGGGGATCCACGGCCGTACCTCCACCAGTCGCCGCCGCCCCTCCCGACGAGGAGGATGACGACGACGACGACTTCGACTGGAGCGACCATGGGGAAGAGCGCGGCGGGCCACAGATGCAGGAGGCCCTTGAAGCCTCCTTCCAGTCCGTCCACGACGACCGTGTACAGCGCGCCAGAACTGCCTACCAGCTCACGGCGAAGGAGGCTTCCGAGCTGGATTGGGCGCTGAAAGACTCATCGTCCATGGATCTTGCCCTCCGCCGCAAACGTGCGCGCGAAAAACGGGCGGCCGCGAACGGGGCTGGCTCCTCCCGCCGTTCCTCCTAATCCTACAGCCTCCGAGCCAGCAAGTCCGTTTATGTAGAACAATGTTGGTGATGTGTAATAATGTATTAAACCTTTTATGTAATGCATTATATGGAATGTATTAAACCTTTATGTAAGGAGCATGTGTAATAATAATGAATGTGTATTTCCAATGTGTATTGTCAAGAAGCTTCAAATCAGCTGTAGTTTTACCAACACAATCTCTGCATTCTCCAAGATCTTTAGCATTTCCAAGTGATGCAGAAAGCGCCACAATCCAGATGCATTAGCAAAAAAACAGAAAATGGCGAAATTGTTAATAGTTTGTAGAATTATAATAATTTTATAGATGCAATTTTATAGATGGAATTTTATGGATGCAATTTTATAGATGGAATTTTTTAGATGCAAATTTAAGATGCAAAAAATTTTAGATGGAATTTTATAGATGATAATATTATGCATTTTGAAAGAATATTGTGTGGATTTTGCAAAATGGTTAATAGTTAGAATAATTATTTTATAAAACCGAAAATGGTTTTGAATTAGTTATTCAAATTCAAACACTTTTCATGTTGAAAGTTTAGAGAGATTCAAAAATTTGCAAAAGATAGAAGTTAATGCATTTTTTAATTCAAAATGGCAAAATGGTTAATAGTTTGAACAGTTAGAATAATTATTTTATAAAACAGAAAATGGTTTTGAATTAGTTATTCAAATTCAAACACTTTTCATGTTGAAAGTTTAGAGAGATTCAAAAATTTGCAAAAGATAAAAGTTAATTCATTTTTTAATTCAAAATGGCGAAATGGTTAATAGTTTGAATAGTTAGAATAATTATTTTATAAAACAGAAAATGGTTTTGAATTAATTATTCAAATTCAAACAGTTTTCATGTTGAAAGTTTTGTCAGATTCAAAAATATGCAAAAACTGCTTAATTCAAATGTTTAAATGTTTAGAAAAAGGTCCTGGTTCAGTTAAAAAAAAATTTGAGTTGCGCGGCAATTTTTGGGCCTTTAGTCCCGTCTTGAACCACGGGCTGCGACTAAAGGTGTAGGTAGCGCGCGGGAACGCGAAAAGCCCTCCCACCCCTTTAGTCGTGGCCCGTGGCTCAAACCGCGACTAAAGAACCCCTTTAGTCGCTGTTTGAGCCACGGGTCGCGACTAAAGGTCCCTCCACTACTTAAGCGGTTCCCAATCTGGGACTTAGCCATTTCATCAAAGAAGAAGGGCAGAAGCAGAGGAACACGCCGTCAGGCTGCCAAAATCCACCGCGCCACCGCGCCTGCCGCCGGCCGATTCGTCGCCGTCCTCTCCTGCTCCGTCGCCGTCCTCTCCTGCACCGGACGCCACCGCCTTCCTCTTCCCCAAGTTCGGTCGCCGCTCTCGAGGACAAGCTCGTCGCCGTCCTACCTCCCCAGCCATCTCCGACCAGCTCCGTCGTCGTCTTCGTGCTTCTGGTGAGCTCCGGTGCCCTCCATCTCCTCCCTCTTCTTGTGAGGACCTTCCTCTCTATCGCGTCCGGTACCACGTCCACGCCGTGCGCCGCCGCGGAGCTTCGCTCCGGCGGACGCTGCCGTCGCTCCGGGACCATTTGGTCGTGGCGCCGCCACCATAACGCTCGCCTTGACGTCCTCTACCTGATGCACTGATCAATTTCGATCAATTCGCTCGGAATCGATCGATCCTAGATCGATAGAGGCGCCTGTGGTTCTTCTGTGTCTATGACATGTGGGCCCGAGCTGTCAGGGTTTTATTAATTTTGGAAATGATTTATGAAATTGTTAAACGTCTGACATGTCTGACCAATTTATTTAAAAGAATTCCAGAAAATGATTTAAACTTGTAAATTCAATATCTTTTGATCTGTTTATCAGAAAAATATGAATAATATATCACAATGTTCAGAAAAATAAATGCTAGTTATTTATGTCAAAATACAAACATTTTGGAAATTTCAATTTGGTGAATATCTGCAATCAACTTAAATGCATTTTCTCTAATTATGTAGTTAAGTTAGATAAATGCTCATAATGGTAATTTGAGTTCAAATAACATTTCAAACATGATTTAGAGCTCCATGTCAATGCATTAAATTGATCATGCATACATATTGCGCATTGCATAAATGCCATGTGTTGATTGTTGTTCTTTTCCGGTGTTTGTTCTCCTCGGTATATTCAATAATCTTATATGTTTCTTTTATGAATCATTTTAAAATAGGGCTTTATAATGATTAAGAGTAGTATTAAGAGTAATTTTTAGTAATTGATTTGTAGTGGATATATTGTGACTTAATAGATTTGTAGTAATTTTTTAATTACAGAGTATTGATGATAACAATTGATACACATTAGATAAGTGACTTGTATTCATTTCTTTAGTAATTATTTATAACAATTGATACTCATTTTATTTGATGCATTTTGAAATAATATTGTGTGCATTTTGCAGAAACTATGCATCCACCTAGTCCAATCCCAGAGACCTAAGACAGGAAGAAATTCTCGAGAATATAATCCACGACGCCCCAGGTGCTGATCCAGCCGAATCTCCGTCGTCGTATCTGAACCCCTTCGGGGATGGAATGGAGGTCGACCGAAGTGAGGATGAAGCCGACGGCTCCGATGATGGAGAAGGCGATAGCTCCGATGATGGAGAAGTCGGTGGACCCTTAACGAAGTCCGGCGAGGTATATATATGAAGTTCGGCGATCAGTAGATGCACTACTTGAATTGTATATATGAAGTTCGGCGATCAGTAGATGCATTACTTGAGTTGTATATATAAATTGACGAATGTTTCTTCTCTTAGGCCTCCACATCGAGCAAATCTTCCAAACGAGGCCCGACCAAAAAGTTGGCCCCATCTACGCATTATACATTTGAGGTCATATCCCCTACGGGCGAACCGAAGGAACCCAAGAAGGCTGCCGCTGTATTTAGAAAACAATGCGGAGTTCTGGTTAGGGATCACGTCCCGATCACCGTTCGAGACTGGAATAAGCGCAAAGGGGCGAACGATAGTGAGTATGTCGCCGAAAGGTACAAAGAGGGTCTTTGGAATGACCTCATGGCACATTTCACCCTGCCAGAATTTGAGGATCCTGCCGACACTGCAAAATTGAGGAAGAAAGTCATGAAGTGGACTCTTACGAAGATGGCCGAACTATTCCGGGTGTGGAAGAAAAGATTATGGCAAGAATATCTGAAGAAAAAGACTGCTCCAGTATTCGAAGGCTATCTAGCGAAGCAGGCGAATCACTGGAACGCATTTAAGGAGTACAAGGAGTCACAAGATGCCAAGGCGATGTCAGTAAGGAACAAGAAAAATGCTGACAAGAAGAAATATCACCATAAATTGGGGCCAGGGGGCTACGAGACTGCCATGCCAAAGTGGGATAAAAAAGAGAATGGATGCGCGAAGAATGGGAATTGAGGGCAAGAAATTGGTTCCTTGCGCATGGGGGTTCATACGACGAAACAACAGGGGACCTTATTTGCAGTGACGGGATTAGGATACCCAGGGAAAATTGGCTTAAAGTGGTGAAAGAAATTAAAGAGGGGAAGTTAAAGTTTCGTCCCGATAGAGAGAAAGACTTGCTGACACTGGTCCTCGGGAATGACGAAAAAGGAGGACGAACACGAGGCTTTGGCCCTTCCGTCCCGTGGTGGCTTGGGTTTGTCAAAGACGTAGAAACTTACAGAAGCCGAGCGAGAGCAAAGCAGCGACAGCAGGAGGAGGAGGGAGAAAAGTTCGACCAGTTGCTTGCCAGAATTAACCAGCAGCAGCAGATTGACGAACTTAGAGGAGTAGTGCGCCCGCAAGATCCTGTACTCGATATTACCGCCGGTCCATCTCAGCGGAAAAGCAGCGTGGGTGACTCGGAGGTCCCGGCTGACGATGCACGGCGATGATAGATGGCGGTCCCGGCTACCCCGTGGATGGAATCAAGGATTCAATATCTTGTGAGCTCCATCAGAAATTGAAGAACATATCCATGAAGGTGGCGGTCGGATATGCTTTACCTTGTCCATCTGACGCACGCTGGCAAGACCGTGAGATTCCAGCTGGCTATGCTAAAGTCGGGGTGGATGAAATCGTATCGGGGTTTCATGATATGGAGCTTGACATCCCTGGACCTGAAGATGAGAAGACACTCGGAGAAGTTGTGGGTGATATCATTCTATGGGACAAGAACTACATCAAGTTTCCAGGCTCGAAGCCAAGGACAACACCGCCTCCGAGTCGTCGCAGGTCACCTACACCTCCATCACCTCCAAGAAGCACACCCATGACTACGACCACCATAGCGCGAGTCCATCTCGATCTCCGCCGCCGGACTTGGGTCGGCCGTCTTCGCCGCCGCCTTTGCCCGCTAAGGACAATAAGCGGAAGCGTGCTCCGTCGATGAGTACTAACCGACGCAGCAGCCCAAAACGACAAATGTCGCCCCTCCCAAGTGTACCTCATAAGAATCTTCCCATCAGAGCTTACGATAGTACTGACGAGCAAACCGCAGCGATCGCAATGGCCGAAAAAGATGCGCATTTTGCAAAGATGAAACCCAAGCCCGCCCCGGTATACACCGAGAAGCAAAAAGCGTGGGCACGTGATTTTCTGAACACAAAATCGCAATATGAGTTGCACCATAAGCCAGATGACTATCTACGCACACTTCGGAAGGAAGTGGAGAAGAGCAAATCAAGTAAAAGTGCAAGCGGGAGCAAATCAGGTAAAAGTGCAAGCGGGAACAGAAGGGACGTTCCCCAGCTCGGAGAACAGGCCAAACAATCGATCCCATCCCTCAAGGTGTTATCCGAAAACGTTCCCCAGGTGCTGCAGCAGGATATGGAAGAAGCTGCGAAGTTGGCGGCCGCTATGGGTGTGACTGTTGCTGAATTGCTAGGTTCCCAAGATGACAAGTTACCCAAGGCTGATGTTGTCCCTACATATGTCCCAGGGAAGCCTTTGGTCAGCAAAGAGAAGTTGGAACAACTGCCAACACAAATGCGGAATTTGCATGAATGGTACTTGAGTGTGGTAGGGGGGGCAGAACAATGATCGTGGCGAAAGTCCCACATGAGTACTTCTTCCGACCCGAAGAGGTCCATGTTGACTTTTCAGAAATCTTCCAGTTATACAATTTCGACGCCCTCGACAAAACTCTCATGAGTTGCTATTGTCTGTAAGTTGTTGAATTCATTGTCTACATATAAGTTGTTCAGTTTTTCAGTTGTTCAGTTCATTGCATGTAATTATCCTCATTATATCCTTTTGTACTCTATTATGCAGAATGAAGATCCGGGAATGTAAAAGAAAGATCTATAGTGTTGGGTTCATTGACCCAGATAAAGTAAATATATATTCGCTAACGACGAAACCCGACGAGACGGCGGATAACCTTCTAAGGTTTCTAACGGAGCAACATTTCTGTGACCACATACTGTTTCCTTACAACTTCCAGTGAGGGTCTTACTCTGTTGTACACATTCACTTTTGCTTACTCGATGTTAAGTGTAATTGATGAGTTACTGACGTATATATAAACGTGTGCAGGTTCCACTGGATTCTGCTAGACATTCAAGTTGATAAGGGAATAGTTGAAGTCATGGACCCATTAAAGAGACACCTGGAAGAGTTCCGCGACATGCAGGACATGCTCCAGAGTAATTTTCGCGCTATATCGGTCTCTTTCGTTGATTTCATGAGATATCAGGTAATGAATAACTCATTCATTAATTCATTTTCTTTGCCGGGCAGGGTTAGGAACCTGTTCAGGAGTGTGGTGACGGGTTCCTTTAGTGAGAAGCTGACGTTTACTCCGGTCACGGTAAGTAGTACGAGATATGTCCGCGCATCTCTTTAATTCTAGTTTCAATACAATTATGATGCTAGATTATTATTTTGATTGAATTCTATTCTCGTAAAGTGCGCGAGGCAGCCACCAGGGACGAATCTATGTGGATACTACGTTTGCGAGTTCATTCGCACGTTTACCACTGAGCACAATGATTATAGACTCGACGTAAGCAATACATTCACAACATTATTTTATTACCGTCACTTTTTGGTATCATGATTGATGTTCATATTGATCTCCTTTTTTTATATAGTTCGAGAGAATGCGGGATCGGCTCCTACCAGAGCAACGCCTACTAAAAATTGCAGAAGAACTGGCGGGATTTTTGATGAAAGAGATGGTAGACGACGCCGGAGAATTTAGTGTGAATAGGCGCTACTGATGATCCCGGCCATGTAATCGAATAGACGGGCTCTAGTCCCGGTAATTGTGATCTCCATGTAACTATCAAAATTGTATATATTTGTATATGCTCGATCGTAAGACAAGTGATCTTATATATATGCACGAACGTGTACGGTATGTGATAGCGTAGAAATACCGCTAAAAGAAAACAATTATCTTTGTATGCTCGAAAAAAGAAAATAAAAGAAAACAAATAAACCCTAAACCCTAAAGAAATAAATAAAAGAAAACAAAATTTCCCCTTTAGTCACGGCCCGTTATACGACCCGGGACTCAAGGGGTTGCCCCCAGCGCGCCCCGCAGGCGGCCACGTGGAGAACCTTTAGTCCGGGCTGGTAACAGGCCTGGGACTAAAGGTTTGCCCTTTAGTCCCGCTTGTCCTGTCCAGGTTCGCGAACCGGGACTAAAGCCCCTCACGGGCCGGGACAGAAGGCCCTGTCTCCACTAGTGTGATTATTGAGTACACTCACGTATATGTGCACATGGTGCGTGTGAAATTAATTGTCATATGTTTTCCAGCCATGAAAATAATAACATCTTAACCTGTCTAATTTTCCTCTCACATCGATCTACCGTCTCACGCGCATGAGTACTAGGTCGGTCGATTTTCTCGCAACGCCGTGGTGATTTGAGAAAGGCGAGAAGACTAGATCGATCAATTTTGTTGGCAAAGACGAGCCGCCATCGTTAATCGTATTTTCTCCTCTGTGGCCAGTACTAGGCTGCCCTTTAACAGCTCTGGGTGAGATACGGACAAGAATCAAAAACTAGCCATGCACTTCCATCTACCGTGAAGGACAACAAGCAGGTACGCAATGACCCGGATGGATGTATGCATATGCCATGAGCTGGATGCATGCTTGCGTGCATGGCCGTGAATGTGAACCAAAGAATCTCAAACAACGTATAAAAAGACCAAGTCTACCGTGAAGGCCAACAAGCACGTACGCAATGACCCGGATGCATGTATGCATATGCCATGAGCTGGATGCATGCTTGCGTGCATGGCCGTGAATGTGAACCAAAGAATCTCAAACAACGTAAAAAAAGACTAGGTATTCTTATCTTTTAGAGTTAATTATTTTGAGCACAAGTTATCATGTTTGATAATACTCTGCGTGTTTTGAGGTTTTTGGAGATTTACAGTCTTATGAATTGCGCCTTATTAATTTAGCCTCAAACCATAGAGCGCTAGCGGGGATAGGAGCGTTGGATAATTTACCTAGCCTTCTATTTTTTTTGTTACATAAAGTGTTATTGGAGTATCTTAGTATGGAAAAGTAAAACTAAATCGAGTTTGGCTTAGAAGGCAAAGGAAATACAAAAATTTAGCACGAGCATGATAGGAAATAATAGGTGGTGATGATATTTGTTGAATGATTGTTCACAAAAGAGAAAGGAAAATGGTTGAGATTGTAGAAAATAAGATTGCCGAAAAATTTAGCTAGGGACAATGTTTTAACAAAAAAGGTGGCCAGAGGCAAATCATATCAAGTATTTAATAAGATGTTTTAGTTGCTAAATAGATATGACTTAGTGTGGAAATAACATTGGCGCGACATAAAAAATATATGAAAGCCACCGGAGAGTGAGAGGGAGTATGTTGTCGTAACACTACATATAAATGTAGTGGTTTGGATTGATGGTCAAGCACCATATAGGCAATCCCAACACGATGAAGCAGCAAAACATGATTTTTTTACAAATCAGAATTGTGTGACATTTTAATAGAAATGGAGAATCAATACGGTTAATCAAAATCAACACATATAGGCTCCGAGTCCAATAAATCCATGGAATTGAAAGGTAAAGTTTTTAATAGAGCTTAGAGGTATGATGATGAGGGCAGAATACATATTTCTACCATTGCACCACCGCCTCCATTTATTCTCACTATTGGAACTTTCAGTTTTGCCATCCCTCCAGAAGATAAGGTGAAGCCCACGTTCAGGACTCCGCCAAGTTAGAGTCATGTCATGGAGGTTGAGGTGTTCCACGTAGTATGCTATTTTATTTTCGTGTGTTTTGTTTTTAGTTGGTTCGAACCATGTTTGGGTTCAGCCGGTTTGAGTTTGTGTTAGGTTCGGTTTGGGCCTGTCCAACCGAGTTAGGTTTTGAGTCACCCATATAAAGGGTTCGGCAGCCGCCATGTATCCCTATACAAGAATTTGAGATTAAAAGTATCGTGAGGTTCGTCCCAAGATGGGTCGCCGTATCGAGGTATTGTTGGTTTATGATTGCTGATCGTTTCGATCTGTTGTTTGCGCATCGCGTGGGGTTGATTCCATCGATCCAACGTTGTTGTTCTTGGTTCGCCGTGAAAGATTGGGACTAAAACCCTTTTGGATCAGGTTGATCCTTATCATATGACTTTCATTTGCGTGTGTCCACGGGACCAAACATGAATAGGTGGAAATTCCAAGCGAGAATATAGAACTACAAGTATGTTTGATCAACGGTATGCATCTAACACACAACCAGTTGCTATTTTTGATAATTGTTGTTACTATTTTGTGCCTTTTAATCATGTGAATCAAACAATTGAACTAAAGTGTTGGGTACTATGAAGAAAAAGTATTAATAACAGATTAGGAAGAGTTTTGTGTTGAAATGAGATAAGAGTGAGAGGGCATAGCTTAATTTGGTGACTGTCTGAAACATTATAATTACGTTCTATCTCTGTCACCTTTTCAAAATTCAATATGTTACGTGTAACTATATATGTTTCCTCCAACTCGGTGTAGTCGTTGTTACATGAGTAACATGCATGGCACAATAAATACATGTTACTGAGCAAGTAGAACATCTAGATCAAAAAGCGGCTCATAGTAGGAACAGACTAATGCCTCTATATATAAAAGTACGCATGATTCGCTTCCTCTCGCACTGTCCACGTCACCCCAAAATTCTGGCCGTCCGATCAACCGCACAGACGACCCAGATCACGCCAAAAACCGTGCTGCTACAGTATTACTGTAGCAGAGCAATTTCTTTCAATCACGCGGCGACACGTCGCCCCGGTGTGATGATTTTGCAAAAAAAACGCCCGCAAAGGACTTGATAGCAATTTGCGAAGAGGGCAGGGACTTTTTTGCAAAACAACCGCAGAACACGGTCTCCCTCCTCTTCCTCTCTCTCCCGCGACGCCGCGGGTTGCCGTCGGCGCCGGCGCGCATCGCCGCCTCCTCGCGCCTCCCCGACCAAATCCGCGGCCACGGGCGTCTCCGCCGCGCCGCCCTACACCTCCTCGCCGAGGGATGCGTGCCGGAGCGCCGCATCCGCGCGACCACCTCTGCCTGCCGCTCGCGTTCTGGTTCGTCGTACCGCCATGTGCCGCCCTGGTGCTCCGTTCCAGCGGTTAACGCCGCCGTTCCAGTGACCATATGGCCATTTTTTGCCCCAGTTCGGCTCGCCGCAATTTCCTCTGCCGAGCGCTCCGGCCGATTCGTCCGCCTTGCTATGTACCCTCGGCTGCGTGGTCGGCAATGGAATTCGATCCATTCCCCAACCGCCGCCAGGACGCCCTGCCCACACCGTCGTACTGCACCGCCGGATGCAGTCATCCCTCACGGCCCCGGCGTCCGGTAGCCGGCCGTTTCCAACTCGAGGGCATAGTCTCTTTCTGTCCGCATACGCTGCAACACTGGAAAATCAAGGTTCGTTTTCTGAATCTGTACTTCACTTTTCCTAAAGTCTGTTTGTATGGAATCTAGATTAGATTCAGTTCAGGAACAAGTCTTGCAATCAAGATTTATACATGTGAGTTCATTGTATCCTCAACGCACTAGAAACATCACTATTGCCGGCTGTTTGGGAACACGATGCTACTGCCTGGTTTGGAAAAGACTTTGCAATCGGAAGCGAGATGTATCTGTGGTTGCATAAAAGTAATTTTTGTGTTCTAACTGAACCAGATTGGCTGCCGTTGGCAGATATGGAATTTATGCAGGCATAGGATGGATTTTGCTGAACCAGTATGCCTAAAACTTTCTAATTGATAGCTAATGTCTTCAGTAATTACACCTTTAAGTAGTTTCCATGATTTTAGTACTGCACAAATGACCTTTTATACTGAATTTTCTAAAATGTAGCCACGAAAGATGGATCGCCTTTTAAGTGCGAAAAGAAAAATGTTTTCTTCTAGATTATATTTGAACCTGTGGGGGGAGTACCCACATTTCATGGTTTTGTTTTCATTTATCTTTCTACATAATTATACTTTCCTTTGTTTCGGTAGCAGAACTAGAGTTTTTAGGCTGTGAACGCCAATTGCTGCAATTAACCAACAACTATATTGTGGCTCCAATTTACAGTGATCAATTCAGTGACAGTTGCCCCATTTCAGAATACACTAATGCCCATATCTGATCATATCAATTAACTAAACCATTCGTTTTGTTTAGAGAACTCCACACTTTGTTTTGCAACTCTTTCCTAAATCTACATGTTTAGCTCTTTGCATGATTGTGTATGAAGCATTGATCTTGAAAAGTATTATGACAAAGTACAATATAATTATTACAGTTCACCAGTGTGATTAGGTAGAAAGTGAAAGATTCTCATACAAGAAAATATTATTAATTTTCCACTTCATTATGCAAAAGGAATATATACCTTACAGATATCATAGACTATTATATTAAATATTAGTTGTCTGTTTGAAGAATCGAATTGGGTGTTTTTGATACATTTTGAAGTTGTAACAAAACCACTGAATTTACATGTCCCTTGCTTCACATGTCCGATGTATCTCGACAATGGTTTGCCTCCTTTTCATTTTGCTCTGCTCCACCTTTACTCATTTTCCAGTTTGTTTTTTTTTGTTTTATTTACTATGGTATTCAGCTTCCGGTAATGTCATGATGTGGTCTTTGCCAAGTTTTAGCTGTATTAGTGCATCATATTAGCCTCATTGTGACCATGACCAGGGGTTGTGTCCGTGAGGTGTCTAGGCGGAAGCCAGGGAAATGATGAATTTGCAGGCCCAAACGACCATCCTCATCGCCTGCAGGTACTGCACGTGATGGCAAGGACGAGTCTGGAGCTGCCGCTGTCCTCAACAGTGTTTTGGTCCACTCGACGTATCAGGTTAATTCAGATTCCCCAATCCAACGCCCCGTATTTTCGCCACAGTTTACTTCAATCGTTATGTTGATTATTTTACGATGATCATCGGTAAATTTATAGATGGGTTCACATCCATATTATGTGTCATGCCACAGATCTATCTATACTAGATGTAGTATGAAAAGTACATATCCTGCGATTGCATCCGAGATTGGTTGATTAGCAGGTTACTGGATCCAATTACCATTATTTTATCTTTTTCCTGAAATAAGAAACAACATTGCTAAGGTTGACTACTACGCAACTCCACTAGCTTATCACAGGTTTATTTCATCGTTTAAAACAACTTTTCTTCATGGATATCATTGAGTGATGAATGTATTTCTGAACTCTCAATAATCAAAATATGTTGATGTATGCAGGCTACTTTTTGTCCTGATTGTGTAGTTTCTTTCCGGCTATCCCCATGTGTTAATGTTGTTAGTTACTTCAGCTCAGCATATACACACAGCCCAGAGTATTGATTAGCTCCTATAGTTCTGTAACAATTGAAGAAGGATGAAACATATTTTTTGCTTCCGTCCAATGTAGGTTCGCATGGACTAATAATGCAATATTGTGAAGCTAGATACTGATTGTTTTAATGTTGTCCAAACCTTTGCTTATCACAGGTTTATTTCATCGTTTAAAACAACTTTTCTTCATGGATATCATTGAGTGATGAATGTATTTCTGAACTCTCAATAATCAAAATATGTTGATGTATGCAGGCTACTTTTTGTCCTGATTGTGTAGTTTCTTTCCGGCTATCCCCATGTGTTAATGTTGTTAGTTACTTCAGCTCAGCATATACACACAGCCCATAGTATTGATTAGCTCCTATAGTTCTGTAACAATTGAAGAAGGATGAAACATATTTTTTGCTTCCGTCCAATGTAGGTTTGCATGGACCTAATAATGCAATATTGTGAAGCTAGATACTGATTGTTTTAATGTTGTCCAAACCTTGGATGATAGACAGGAGGAATGGTCCCTCTTTTTCGCTTTTACTGACCTCGGTCATCAATTGTCTCATGGAAAACACCATGGTAGTTTCATGTGATTTTTTATTTGTTATCAGTGTTTACAGCTGCTGTGGCTGTGCTCTCAAATTCCATTCCTATATATATACACACGTAAGCAACAAGTTCTCTTTTATGTTTCTTACAGATTGCCATTCTTTGTTCTTTGTAATTGCTTCAGTTCCACACCCTTGGTTTCATTGTTTTTGGCTTTGCAGAACTGACAAGTTTATTGTACAATGTCTTTCATGCTGGACAGGAATTCTCACCAAGGACATGGTGTGCCGCCGCGCCAAGTTCTTCCTATGTTGTGTTATGTTGCCACAAATAGTTATGCGACGTTTGCTTTTGTAAATATGTTATTATTCCACTGTGAACGATATTTTCTATCTGGTGATTAAGACATATTGCACGCCCTTTATGCCTATTGGTAGTTCAGTTCTACCGCATACAGTTTATGCGATTGTTAAACATAGGCATTAGACAATGATATGCCGTTGTTGGTACACAATGCTTCCTTTTGTCTTCCTATATTTTGTATTATGTTAGCCCTATTTTCCCTTTCCTGCATATCCCTGATGTTCACACCACAAAAAAAACAGAATGGTACCATGGTGATTGTCTCTGACACGCATCCGTATGTGGACGAACCTGATGGACGGAGGTACGCATGGAGAAACCCCTATGTTCATATGATCCTGCTGTTTAATTTAGCAATTCATGTAGCACAAGTAAACTTAGACCATTTACGTTTACATTTCTCTTCATTATATGTAGTTCATGTAATAGTATCCTTCATAGATTTAATAGAATAGAAAGGGTTTAAAGCCACATTTTGCCAACCGTATTTCCCCATGGTTCATTCGATGTGGATTTCTCGACTTCGTTGATGAAAATTCTTAGCCAATTATTTTCAACCTCGGCAGTGACATAATACTTCGACGGTACACTTTGACGGCAATTGTTCGCCGCAGCCCTTTGGTCTTGACCGTAATTTCCTGATGATGGTCGTTTTAAAATAGTTATTTCGTGAATTGTTGGACGGTAATCACTATCGGCATTTATCACTGCTACACAAACAATAAAGTTCATCATATGAGTTGATCCACAGGGCGCAGCGTGTCGCTGCGCCGGGTTACCTAGTAATATCAAAATAGCACCACTGACGTCCTAAAATAGACAAAATTCTAAAATATGTGACATGATAATTTAGAAATTTTAAATATCTACTCTCGCCAAATTAGAATGATTCGAAATGTTTCCCACACACTACTAGGAAACTGCCTTTCTATGGACAAGCTTTTTGTGGCGCACCAAAAAGGCCATGCGCCACTAAAAAGATTCTGTGGCACACACCAGCTGGTGCGCCACAGAAAGTGTGACGCTTTTGTGGCGCATCCAGGGGCCATGCGCCACAGAAAGCATGCATTCTGTGGCGCACCAGAAGGGGTGCGCCACAGAAAGACTGTGGGCCCCACCTCCAATCTTTGATTTCGAATTCTGGGGTCCTCTCTGTGGCGCATGAGCACAGATGCGCCACAGAATTAGACATTTCTGTGGCGCATCTGTGCTCATGCGCCACAGAAAGCTTGGCGAGGCCCACACCAATGATTGGTGGGACAGTAATTCTGTGGCGCATGGACCCACATGCGCCATGAATGTCAACTTTCTGTGGCGCATGTGGGCCCATGCGCCACAGAATTGCTGTCCCAGATGTACAAAAGGGGAAAAGCCCCCCTTTCCCTACCCATTTGCTCTTCTTCCTCCTCCACCTAGCTCGTGTTCCTCCTCCCTCCCATCCCATTTTGCTCACTCTTTTCTCCATTTTTTGTAGTTAAACCTATTTTGGTTGATAGATAATTGTTGAGAACCGGGAGGCTCCCCATATATACTCTCCTCCTCTCTCCCCCATCTCTTTTCCTCCCACACACTCTCTCATCCATCGCGGTCACGTCTCGGCAACGAATCTACTAGGTGAGGAAAGTTGGATGGATATGCATATGCATGTTGTATGAAGCTTGTGTGTTGTGCATGAATTGGTCCGGAAGAAACTTTTTGTTGTTGCTTGCGCCGGCGTGGTGCATGGATGTTTGTATGTTGTGTATGTGAAGCTTGTGTGTTGTACATGAATTGGTCCGGAAGAAACTTTTTGTTGTTGCTTGCGCCTGCGTGGTGCATGGATGTTTGCCGAAATGTTGATTTATTTCCATTTCGGCAAATTTTTGCACCACCCATATGTCATACTTTTAAGAGAGGTCATGCCGAATTTTTTCGGCGACCTTGCATGCATGTGTGTTTCTGTTTGTAATTTGCGGTTCTAATTATCATATATACTCTCGTCTCTGCTCTATGTATACCGCGTAGTCAACCATGGTCATCATGATGAGCTCCGGTCGAATCAGAAGATACAAGGAAGAAGCGAAGGCGACATGATTCGGTTCAACAGAAGCCAGATAAGATGTCCATGTCGAAGATGCAAACTTGTGAGGTGGATCGACCCTGATTCTGGACAATTGGAGGATCACCTGCTCAGGCGCGGTTTCATGCTGGAACAAGATCATCGTCATGACGAAGGAGATGCCGGCGGACAAGATCATCATCATGACGAAGGAGATGCCGGCGGAGAAGATCATCATCATGACGAAGGAGATGCCGGCGAACAAGATCATCATGACGAAGAAGATGCCGGCGGACAAGATCATCATCATGACGAAGGAGATGTCGGCGGACAAGATCATCATCATGACGAAGGAGATGCCGGTGGTGGCGCGAACACGCAGACCCCGCTAACTTCGGCCTTGCAGGACGCTCATGTTCAAGAACTGCTCCTCAAGGAGACGAGCAACGCCAGAGCTGCGGCCAGAGAGAAAGCCAAGCTGGCGCAAATGGAGATAGACTGGAAGACTCCGTTGTATCCTGGGTGCCGGCCCCAGGATACGCGTTTGCAAGTAACGCTTGATGCTCTGGAGATGAAGGCGGGAAACAGATGGACCGACGTGAGCTTCGACAAGAACATGAAATTCATGCACGATATTCTCCCGAGGGGAACACATTGCCAAGTAGTATCGAGGAGGCCAAGAAAGTCGTGTGCCCTCTTGACCTACCGCACGTCAAATACCACGCCTGCATCAATGATTGCGCCATTTATCGGGGCGATTACAAGGACATGACCACATGTCCGGTGTGCGGCCACGGACGGTACAAGAGTGGGAGCAAGAAAAATCCGCGAAAAGTGGTATGGTACTTTCCTATCACTCCCCGTCTGCAGCGGTGGTTCGTGGACCCTAAGGAAGCAAAGCTCATGCAATGGCACGCGGAAAGGAAGAAGCCCGAAGAAGATCCGGAGAAGGGCACCATCCTGACACACCCTGCAGACGCTAGCAATTGGGAAGCATTGGACATCGCCTTCGAAGATTTCGGGGGCGACGCAAGGAACGTCAGGCTGGGTATGAGCACCGATGGACTCAATCCGTTCGGCAACCAGAGTAGCACACATAGCACCTGGCCCGTGTTTGTATGGCCTTACAACCTTCCCCGTGGCTGTGCACGAAGCAAAAGTACATACACATGAGTATTCTCATTCAGGGGCCGAAACAACCTGGTATCGACATACATCTGTATCTCGAGCTGTTGAAAGAGGAGTTAGAAACGCTATGGAAGACGCCAGCCCGTACGTGGGACGCCTACACTAAAGATTATTTCGATATGAGAGCCGCATTGCACACGACGGTGCAGGACTATCCTGGATGCTCATATGTATCGGCCCAGGTGGGCCACGGATTCTGCGCATGTGTCAGGTGCATGGATGAGACCCCGCATATCCAGCTACCAAGGGATCTCGGGTCTTCGAAAACCGTGTACCCAGGGGCTCGAAGGTGGCTTCGCATGGAGCACCCGTGGAGAAAACGCGGTGATTTGTTCGATGGTCAAGACGAGCTCGAAACAGAACCGCGCCCGAGGAGCGGCACAGAAATCGACGAGCTTTTGAAAAATTGGGAGGAGTGCCCTGCGCCGGGAAAGAAGCGACCGAGGGTAGATCCGCTGCTGGGTGTATGGAAAGCGAGGTCTGTTTTCCACGACTTGGAGTACTGGAAGGTCCTCCACACGCCCCATAGCCTCGATCTAATGCACATTACGAAGAATGTTACCGAGAGTCTTCTTGGCACTCTTTCGAACATGCCGGAAAAGACCAAGGATGGGACGAAAGCAAGATACGATCTGAAATGGCTTGGCATCAAGAAAGATCTTCAGGCCCCCGATAGTGATGATGATGATGATGATGATGACCAGACGGAAGGGACTCAAGGTCGCCGCAAAAGGGTAAAGAAGAACGCGGTGGTGCTTCCCCTGCCTGCTTCACTATGAGTACGGAGGAGCTCGAGCAGTTTTACAGGTGCCTCCTAGGAGTCAAATTTCCTTACGGTTACGCGGGGAAGATAAGCAGATATCTGGACGGAACGAAGAAGAGGTTCAGCGGGATGAAGTCTCACGATTGTCACGTGCTGATGACGCAGATACTTCCCGTTGCGATCCGAGGGATAATGGACGAGAACGTCCGTGATACGCTGTTTGGCCTTTGCAACTTTTTCGACGTCATCAACAGGAAGTCGATCGGCGTGAGGCAGCTCCACAGGCTACAGGAGGAGATCGTGGTGATACTATGCGAGCTCAAGATTTACTTCCCGCCCGCATTCTTTGACATCTGCGTGCATCTCCTTCTCCATGTCGTTGATGACATCCTGCAGCTCGGGCCGACGTTCCTGCACTACATGATGCCGTTCGAAAGGCAGAACGGTGTCATGAAAGGATACGTTCGCAACAGGGCCCGTCCAGACGCAAGCATGGCCAAGGGCTTTCTAACCTACGAGTGCATCTCCTTCTGTCAGAGTTATCTAAGCACCGAGAACCAGGATGTTGGTCTGCCCACCAGGACGCACCTCGGCAGGCTCGATGGATTTGGTCACCGCGAGGGCTACCGCTCACTCCCTGTCGACATTGTTGGTCGACGCGATGACTTTGACAGGGCTCACCGGGTCACGGTACAACACTTACAATTGATCGAACCTTGGGTGAAAGAGCACAAAAGCTTAATCGAGAAGAATTACATCGACCTAGGCCGGCCGAGGAAGAAGGGAGACGTAACCAGAGAGCACAACTCCAGCTTCACGAGTTGGTTCAAGAAAAGGCAACTGCTTGAAGCACAGCACAAAAAGCCATCTACGGAAGATGAAAAAGTCATATTCTCCTTATCACAGGGCCCCGGGCAAAACATAAGGACCTATCAGTCGTACGTCATCTGCGGTTTCAGATTCTGCACCTAGGAAAAGGACAGGAATAGCGAATATCAAAACTCAGGAGTAACTATGCTATCCTACGGTGATGACGAGGCTACTGTCAAGCAAAGATACTTCGGAAGGATCGAGGAGATATGGGACCTCAACTACTGTGGAGAGTCGGTGCCAATGTTCCATGTGAGATGGGCCAAGGACGTCGTCAAAGAAGGCCGGTATTTCACCACCATGGTAATACCCGATGCCAAATCGAAGAACGCCTCCGCGAAAAATGAGCCATGGGTACTCGCTAGCCAAGTTGAGCAATGCTTCTTCATTACCGACCCGTCAAAGCCTAGCCGTGTTGTCGCGAGGAGGGGCAAGAGGAGCATCATCGGAATGGAAGGAGATGCCAACGAGGAAGACTTGGACAAGAACGGCGATCCGAAGATCGAGGAGGAATTCGACAAGTACTTCGACATGCCAACTACTAGTAGAGAAAGAAGGAAGACCTCCCTACATACTAAAGTTGTCCGTTCATGCGAAGAAATCTCAAGGTGTCCGGCCTAAAGTACTCAACCGCCAAGAAGGGAAAGAAGAGATGCTAGCTCGGAACCGGCCGGGAAAGAAGAAATCTCGAAGAAGACTTTTTTGGTGTATTTATATAATTTGTTTGTGTGTGTGAGACAACAAGCATATCTATGTATTTTGATATGGCACAAGTTATAAAGAATAACAAATGTGTGTTCTTTCTTTAAATTTAATAAAAAAATATTTTTTAAAAGAAAAAAATGTAATTCTGTGGCGCATCCCGCTGAAGCCGTGCGCCACAGAATTCCTTTGCCCCACTTACATGTGGCCCCGCCCGCGCGCCGGCCTCTCTCTCTCTTCTCCTGCAAATTCCCCAATTCGACTCCATCCCGCGCTCTCGTTCTCGACCAACCGCCGCCGACCACCGCCGCTCGACCGCCCTCGCCGTCCTCGCCGTGGACGCTCCGGCCGCCCTCGCCGTCGACGTCTCCCTCTCCCTGCTCTCCCCTCGCCCTGCTCTCACCGTCGCCCCTCCCGCTGCCTTCCACACGGACGCCCCTCGTCGCCGCCTGGAGCTCGCCCCGAGCACTGCCGCCGACGAGAGCTCGCCGCCCCTCTGCCACGAGCACCGAGAGCACGCACTGCCTGGTCTCATCTCCCTCCTAGGACCGAAGGTGATCCCCTCCTCCTCTCCCTGGTCTCCTCTCCCTCCTAGCACCGAAGGTGCTTGTGCAAATTCCTTAGTCAAATTCCTTAGTCAATTTGTTGATTTCAGTTGCTGTTAGGTTAGTTGTTAGTTTAGGTTAGTTTCTAGGTTAGTTGCTAGGTTAGTGCTGCTAGGTTAGTTGCTAGGTTAGTTTAAAATTTTGCTAAGTTAGTTGCTTGCTTAGGTTAGTTGCTTGCTGCTGCTGTTAGGTGCTGCTGCTGTTAGGTGCTGCTTAGTTTGTTGTGTATGTGTGCAGTAATTAGGTGCTGCTGAATTATGTTAGTTGCTTGCTAAATTAGTTGCTATATTAGGTGCTGCTAGGTTAGGTGCTGCTAGGTAGTTGTTGCTGTTAGGTTAGTATTTTTGACAGTAGCTAGGTTAGTGGCGGGTAGCGAGGTTAGTTGTTAGGTCTCCCTATTTTAAGGTTAAGTTTAATTAACTAATGCATTATTTTGCCGTATGCAGGAAATTTAGAAGAACCTCCACGTTCTTTCAGGTGAGATGTCGATGTGGTGATGCCACGTATGTGTGTGAGATACTGTGGATGTGGATGATACTGCATATGTGCATGTGTGTGGATGTGGATGATACTCCATATGTGCATGTGTGTGGATGTGGATGATACTCCATATGTGCATGTGTGTGGATGTGGATGTGGATGATACTTCATATGTGCATGTGTGTGGATGTGGATGTGTGTGAGATATTGTGGATATGTGTGGATGTGGATGTGCATGTGTGTGGATGTGGATGTGGATGTGTGTGAGATATTGTGGATGTGTGTGGATGTGGATGTGCATGTGTGTGGATGTGGATGATACTCCATATGTTGTTTGTTGCCGGCCGGAGATGCCGGCCGAAGATGTGTGGATGTGTGAAATATATGCAGGTACCCCGAGACCCTTGAGATTGCCAGAATGTCGATTAACTTCCGTTCCGGCAAATTCGGGTACTCCATATGTCCCTTTTTTAGCAAAAGTCATGCCGAATTTTTTCGTGAAATTTAGCATGACTTTGCTAAAAAAAAAGGACATATGGGGTATTGCGACTAATGCATGGGCCGGGGTATCTTAATTAGTACTAATTAAGTGATTAATTTTTGTTGTACTAACTGTTTGCCTCTTTTTAATGCACTGCAAACATGTCGGCCGACGCTTCTAAGCGCATGAGCGTCGAACACGAAGCTAGAGAAAAGAACCAGTCGTTCTGGGAGGTGGAGGATGCCGCCGCCACTAGTGGCGCCGAGCGTCCGACGATGAGCAAGAGGGACAGGAGGACGACCCCGAATACAACGTAGAAAGTGGTGAGGATGACACCACCACCTCCGATGGCAGCAACCACACGGATAGTGACCTTGGCGGCAGCAACCCGGCCAACCCGGCCGCTCCGAAGAAGAAGAAGCAAAGCAAGGATAGGACACCGCAATCGGTCGACAATGCCACGGACGTGTTCACTGAGGTCACGGCAAGTGGCCAACCAGTGGCGCCTGAGAAACTTGCCGCAGGGTACGGCATGCAACTAGGGTGCATCCTTCGGGAAAGCGTGTCGATCAACACGAAGGACCTCAGAAGCAAAGCTAATGAGGCTTTGGTCGAACACCTCCTCAAGAGGGTTCACCAACGATACACGTTCCCGCTGCCGCTAAACAAAAAGGTGGACAGTTTAGCCATCACGAAGATGAGCACCGCCTTGAGCAGCTGGAAAACCGGGTGAAGAACAAGATTGGGAGCGGTGCCAGCTGGGAGGAGATTAGGAAAAAGAGCCGCACATCACCGAAGAAGAGTTCGAGGAATTCAACTTGTCCTTAAAATCTGAGGAGGCTGAAAAATGGACCAAGTGGGGAAGGACATGCGGGAGCTGAACTTAGGTAACCACCATTTGGGAAGCGGCGGTTACCGAGGGAAAAAGCCCATTTGGGAGAACGAGGATAGAGAGATTGCACGTCTTGGAAAAGAAACCATTGGGAAAAAATCTTAGATGAGCAGACCGGGAATTTTGTCCGGTCCCGCTACTATCTCGACTGGGAGACTGGGGAATTCGTTACCGATTATGAGGATGTGAAGGAATTCCAGAAAAAGCAGGTAAGGGAATTTAATTACCACATATATATCTCAAAGTCCATTGCGTTGATGTAATTAGATAACAAAGCCAAATTTCTAAGTGGGTTCACCTTTGTATGCAGGAGGAAGAGTTGCAGACGGCCCATCGTCCCATGGGTCGACGGAACCGTGGGACACGACTTTCAACAGGGCGATGAACGTTTACAGGGAAAGGGACAAGTCGGCGCCGCCGAGATCAGCTGGCCGTGTGACCGGCTTTGATACGAGCATGAAGTTCACAGAGTACTATAGCTCGGACGGCGGCGCGATGAAAAAGGAGAGGAAGAAGACGACCAAGGATAGAGCCGAGGTTGTGGAGCTAAAGAAGAAGGTGGAGTCACTGGAGAAGGAAAAAGTGGACTCCACCACGGTTGACAAGTTAGTGACCGACAGGATCCGGGAGATGTTTCCCCCTGCGTTATTGGAGGGGATAGCTGCCTAGAGTTGCAGAGTGACAACAAGACGTGGATGACGAAAGAGATGTATAACCATTCCCGGCGCCGCTCCCCAAGAGAAGGCTTCATGATTGCGTCGTGCTCTGCTCTTGCTCACCATCATCGCCGATGTACTCTATTCGATCTAGTGTAGGCGGTGAACACTTCATCGGTAACATGTGAAACTTTTGTATCAACATTTGTGTAAAAATTCCGCACTTGTCACTCGATCTACATGTATGTTATCTCAGGATATCAGTAATGCGATGACATAGTAATGTGTTTGTTTTAATATACCTGTCAAAATATATTGTTGTTTCTGTTATATCTGCATAAATACTGTAATATACATGTATTCCTGTAATATACCTGTATTTGTACAGCGGGCAGCAGTAAATTGCCAAATCCTGTACAGACATTCTGTGGCGCACCATGTTTATTTCTGTGGCGCACCCTATTCTATGGCGCACCCCTGTCTGGTGCGCCACTAAATAAAATTTCTGTGGCGCATGGTCGATAGTGCGCCACAGAATGTGTGTTTCTGTGGCGCATCCAAGGTGCGCCACAGAATGTCGATTTTTGTGGCGTGATGTCTGTGGCGCATGCCCATGCGCCACAGAATCACCAAAATGGTGCGCCACTGAAAGGCTTATCCCTACTAGTGACAAATGCGTTAATTTACCTAACATAATATTCTTCTAAGCTATAAAATCATGTGATTTAGAATTCCATTTTTTCGTATCTATTAAATTGTTGCACGAATATATTCAACAATAAAAAGACCATGCCCTCGCATTTCCAGGGCCACCTTGCTAGTTAGTCTAAAAGGCAAGACTAGGGTATACTTTATTCTGTTCATATCTCTACACGTGCGAGTGAGTTTTCCTCTGAATCACATATTCAGGAGTCACCGCAGTTATAGAATAGAATCATGAAGCATAATTATGATCAGATGTTAAACTTTATTGCCTTTTGGGCATACATCCAACAGTCTCCCACTTGCACAATAGGCAATTAATATTTGCACAAGACTCAACATCTGGGTGAAAAGATGGTTTCTTACGCTTCCTTCCTTGTGGTAGACATTTGTCATCAGACCCTTTCGGGGCTGTGCGAACTTTATGCATTATGCAGAAACCTCTTTTCTATCATAATCACCGTGATCATATGATCACATGCAGTCTGGGCTATTCAAGGTGTAACCTTGGTACTCTAACTAAGAAAACAGTTCTGCTGTTTTCATAACATTGCTGCCTCTTTTGTAAAGAACCACACCTAGTTCATTCAATGAACTGATAACCCTATTGGAAACAATTAAGCTCCACTGTCACTGCGAATTGCTGTAGTGTACGTAACTCTATGCTCAAAATTAATTAAGCATCCTACCCCTTGCTATTTTACAAAATCATTAGATCATGTTTTATCCTTGGTTTATCCTTTATGCTTATCTCATAAGTCTTTGTTCAATGTAACTCTTACATTTCGATATTCTCTTTTGAATTTCTTCAAAACACCATTTGGAGAATACTTTATAAATAATTGGAGTCAATTGAACTTTTGTTACAAAGTCAACTTGTCAACAATTATCTTTATATCACTTGATATTCGAATCCAAGAATGCATAATCTGGGAAATTCCCATAATGATAATTTGATCATGCTCACCACCGATATAACATCGTGGTTCTTGCATATGAATTTCCTTATCCTTTATGAGAACCTAGTTCTCTCATGTTTCAAATTTTCATTCAAAACACTTTGTATGCAATCTTGCAGCAAGATATTAAATGATTATCAGGATAAATCTTGTCATGATACTAATTCCTTACTCCATTTGTTTCATTGAACAGCTTTTCAATGGTACATATATTCTATCAAATGAAGTATTGTTAATGGTTTCCAAAATTAATTGAATACCATAAACAAGCCCCCACTAACTTTTAAGAACTTTGTAATTTTCTATGAAGCTGAACATTGCTTGTTTTACTTCACATAATTACAAAACTAATTGATACGTATCAAACGTATCTATAATTTCTGATGTTCCATGTTGATATATACCAATTGTTACATGTTTTATATACACTTCATAGCATTTTTATGCATTTTCTGAGACTAACCTATTAACAAGATGCCACAGTGCCAGTTCTTGTTTTCTGCTGTTTTTGTATTCCAGAAAAGCTAGTCTGGAAATATTCTCGGAATTGGACGATGTTGGAAATATGCCCTAGAGGCAATCATATTGATGATGATATTTTCACATGTTTATGAATATCTGACAAAAGAATAATTGTCATTCCATCCCTTGAATAAACTAGTGAACGTGCACGTGCAACGCACGTATCCATTTTAAAATGCCAAATCCTTGAGAAAAAATAAGTTCAAATTTATAATGATTTTAATGGTAATCTATGTGTTCATATGTACTAATACACATGAAAAGAAAATTAAACAAAAATATCCTTTTGGGCCGATTCCTCATAAACTTTAAAAACCATGCAATTGTAATCACAAATCCAATTCGGAATGGCAACATAAAATAAATAATTTATACACACCCTGGAAGTAACATCTTGGAAAGCAAATTCATCCATGAGTAAAATTGTGCGCACGCGGCCAAAAGCAACTTCAAAACATTGGAGAATAAGTGATAGCGAACCAATCGTTAAATTACCCCCATAGCAAGCCAACGATATGCCAAATACTCCGAATGTCACTCCCTAATATAGACAAGGCATCTCACTCCCTAATCTAGCCAAAGCATCTAGTAACCACCAAACTGGTTTCCATTTCCTTATTGAAGTACCAAAAGAGTGTAGTTTTAAGAAAAATTGCTCATTATATGTCTGGAGACAGGAAAAATGATGCAACTATTTGGCGGTCAAACAGTTCAATATCACATGCTAATCTCGATCAGATTTTTCATCACATGCCGTACAATATTAAATAATACAAGTAACGATACACAATGTGTAGGATTAGCGTTGGTTATTAATTCTAGCAGAAGAAGACTGAAGACGTGCATAATAACTGAACAAGCTCTCAAGGCAGGCGTGCGATATGTGTAGGATGTAGCAATCATTTGCAATTGTCATCGTCTATGACCTGCATCAAACATAAGCACCACGATGAGAAGTAATAAAGACAAATCACTACATGAATCAACAAAAATCTAGAGCCAGCTGCAAACTGACGGCGAAGGCATAAACCATGCAGCTCGAGTAGGCACAGGCGCACAGCAGGGGACACGCCAGCCTCGTCTCGGTAGTGGAGCCGTTCCCATCTCTCGCCCATTGCTCAATACTAAGGCATCGACCGTCGCGGCAGTGAAGTTAAGACCCTATCTCCAGTTCTCCACGACGGTGGCCGCGCGAGCGAAGTCACTGGCGCTGCCGAGTCGGCGGATCAAGTAGAGGCGTGGGCTGGGCGACCGTGGCGAGGTGGGGACAGACGGCGAGAGCGAGCGAATCGCGAGGGGTGCCGACGTGATTCCCTCTTTACCATAGCAAATCACACGGGATTAAAGGATGGCCTCCGCTTTTCCGTTTTCAGCAGCATCATCAGGCGTCGAGGAGTCTGATATCCAGGAACTCACCCTCGTACGGACGGGAGATTACAGGATGACCTCTCACGGATGCCAAACTCAAGGATGAAGGCGAGAGAAGGCTGTGGCGGCGGACAGGGCTCACCAGTGGTCAGTGGACAACTTGCTCTTGGACATGGAGGTGGATCCGGCACCGGAGCGGGTCAGCCACGGCTGCTTCCTGACGGCGATCCGGTCCCGCTCGCGGCCGCCGGAGAACACCCACGACGTCGAAGGGGAGGACCTGTTCATTGCCGCGCCTATCCGCTTCCTCTCGCCGCGCCCCAGACGCCGCCGAGACGCCACGGTCTCTCTGCATCTCCTCCCCCGTTACCCTCTCCCTCTTCTCCTACTCCTCCTCGTACCTAGTCACCCCGATCACCGCTTCTCATCCTCCCCCTACCTAGTCCTCCCGATCCCGAAGCAGTAATTTCGGTCAGGAATCGGGGTCGCGGGGCTAGTGTATGGAGGCGGTGCTCGTGTGCAGGGTAGGTCTCGACCGGAGGACGGGTCCGGAAAGCAGAAATAAAACAACGAAACGGTACGGTGGGAGGTGGAGATTAGTGGCAATTTAGTAGTATTATGTGATTTGGTGGGAGGGTAAAACGGGAAAAATCGGACATTGTTGAGTTGTCAAACATTGGGATGATCTGGGCTGTTTGATCGGATATTGAACGGTCCAGATTTAAAGTATCCCAACAAGTTTGCTCTTTTAATAGTAGTATAGACTATCATGATATTGGTTAATGAATACGTGATTCATTTGTGAAACCCATTATCTCTATGATGTTATTCTAAATAGGTTCCTGGTCAACAATCATATGAGGGAGGCATATGATTTAGTGACTAGCACATATATCGATGGATGATCATGTTTCACGGATCATTGACATGGAGATGTCGATCAATAATGTGGACTCATGCTACGAACATGGAGTTGGACTGACCCACCATGAGACACTGTGAGAATATCTATTCTTTCATGTCATCAGCTGATCTCATACAATGTGTATGCTGATTCCTTAGACCTGAGATCTTCGCGTGAGCTTGGGATGTGTAAGGGCATTACTTTGGGGCTATCCAACGCTACACCGTGAAAGGGTAGCTATAAAGGTAGCTTCGGTTTTGTCACGAAACATGCTGCAAGTCATGGTTGATCAAGATGGGATTTGCATTCCGTCCAACGGAGAGATATATCTTGGCCACTCGAAGGACCAGATCCAGAAAATGTATGGCCGTACTCTCGGTTAAGTGTTAACCATGTTTCAGGCATTCCGTGTCATGAAAATCGAGAAAGATGATCGAGCTATTACAAGGATGACAAGTTCTCACCTTGAGCTTAATCAATATCGCACGGCAAAAGGAAGAGGTATATTATATTGTGGAAAGGTTCGTCGATATGATCTTTACGTGTATTTGGGAGTCGACACGTCTTGCTAGAGGCCGCTACCGATTATTGGTCGAGTAGTGTACTCGTGCCATGTCTGTCTATACGTGAACCTATAGGGTCACACACTTAAGGGGTATGGAACATAGTTTGGATACGATCCAACTTATTGGGTTTATAGTGCTAATGGGCCTCTAATGTAGCAGCCCATTAGGAGGACTATATATAAGAGAAGAGTGGGCAGCACAAGAGTTGACTAGTGCTAACCCTAGCCGCCGCACTCTCTCCACCAAATCGCGCCATCGGTGCTAGCACCCCGACCGCGGTGTTCCATCCCTGTATGTGTGGATACCGATAGAGGCGTCACACTTGGAGCGCTTGGACGATCCGTTCATGGGATCCGCGAGGTGCTGTTCGTGGGATCACAAGGAGAGAAGTAGTACGACTACACGGCAGCGACGCGCGACATCGACAGTCTTCGCTGCACTGCGCGTCGAGAGGTAATTCGTGCTCTGTGATCGATTACTTGCAGGGATTCTCGGGATGAATCGAGGTAGAAATTTTGATTTGTGCTAGCGTAGCCTACTCCAATTCCCTACAGATGAAACTTGGACATGACCTCCTATTTTTCCAACACGTACACGGAGTCCAAAGGGGAGACGGAGGGGGGGCCGCGAGCCAGCCACACCATGGGGTGGCGCGGCCCCACCCCCTGCCGCGCCGTGGGGTGGTGTGGGCCCCATGGGCGTCTCCAGCCGCCGCCCTTTTGCCTATATAATCTTCCCGACACGAAAACCCTAAATACCTGAGCCATTATCCACGAAAAGTTCCAGAGATGCCGCCGCCGTCAACCCTAGCTCAGGAGGGTTCAGAAGCTCTTCCCGGCACCCTGCCGGAGGAGAATCATCACGGAGGGCTCTATATCACCATGCCTGCCTCCGGAGTGATGTGTGAGTAGTTCATCCTTGGACTACGGGTCCATTGCAGTAGCTAGATGGTTGTCTCTCCACTTTATGCTATCATGTTTAGATCTTGTGAGCTGCCTATCATGATCAAGATTATCTTATTGTAATGCTACATGTTGTGTTTGCTGGGATCCGATGAATATTGAATACTATGTCAAGTTGATTATCAATCTATCTTATATGTTATTTATGATCTTGCATGCTTTCCGTTACTATTAGATGCTTGTAACTCCAAGAGTTAGTATTTATGCTAGATAGTGGGTTCATGCCTCGGTAATCTGGGTGAGTGACAACAACTTCTAAGATTGTGGATGTGCTCTTGCCACTAGGGATAAAATAACCGATGCTTAGCTTAAGGGTGCGTCGTTAGGTCTAATGCATTTGTTTACATTGCGCACATTACTTAATGCGATTATCCGTTGCTTGGAACTTAATACCAACGGGGAACTCGGTATGACAACCTGGAGGTGGATTATTAGTCATAGACGCTGTTGGATAACGGTCTATGTATTATGTCGTAATGCCCACATGAATATCATAGTAATCATCATGTTATATATATGCATTGTCATGCGCTCAATATTTTGTCAATTGCCAGCTGTAATTTATTCACCCAGCATGTTAGTTATCTTTTATGGAGAGACACCACTAGTGAACTGTGGACCCCGGTCCATTCTTTTACACTGATAATACAACCAACTGCAAACATTGTTCCTTTTCATTCTCTGCAATTTACTACTATTTTCCACACCATACGTTTAATCCTTTGTTTTCAGCAAGCCGGTGAGATTGACAACCTCACTGTTTCGTTGGGGCAAAGTAGTTTGATTGTGTTGTGTGCAGGTTCCACGTCAGCGCGCCTGACAACCTTCAGAAGTGATTTCTTGCTCCTACTGGTTCGATTAAACTTTGGTTTCATACTGAGAGAAACTGCTGCTACACTGCTTCACACCTTCCTCTTGGGATCTCCCAACGAACGTGCGATCCACGTCATGAAGCATTTTTCTGGCGCCGTTGCCGGGGAGTAGAAGCACTTCGGTTCAGAAATCTCCTTACTTCCGCTTCCACACGCCAGCATTTTTCTGGCGCCGTTGCCGGGGAGCAAGAGGATTTCTGCAAGGGGAGTTTCACGCTTCCAATCTCTTTACTTTGTTATTGTCTTGCTGAGTTATTATGTCTAGCTCTTTACTTGCTATCAATGGTTACTTTCCTTGAAACTAGTCCTATGGCTGAAAGCAACATGAGAGAGCTTTATGAAATTTATCTTGAGTTGGGACATGAGGTGTTTGAAGAGAAAATTAAAAAGCCTATGTAACTTTATTTGCATAACAATCATGATAATAGCAATGTTATTAGCATACATTCTTTGAACACCATTATTGCTAATGCCATGGAAAGCTCTAAACTTGGGGAAGCTGGTTTTGATGAAAATATTATTTTTAATCCCTAGCTTTGGAAGAGGAAATTCGCTTTGATGATACTTTTCCTCTAATTTATGATGATTATAATGATGGAGGTGCTAGTTTTACTCCCACTATTACTAATGAAATTGATTATGCTTATGTGGAGAGTAATGATACTTTTATGCATGTGGATCATGATAAGAATGATTTACGTGATAGCTATATTGTTGAGTTTATTCATGATGCCACTGAAAATTATTTTGAGAGAGGAAAATATGGTTATACAAATCTTCATGTTACTAAATTTTTTCTCTTTATGATGAAGGTTTTGAGCTTTCTCTTGATTTGCTTTTATTTCCTGGGTACTTTAAGACCTAATGGTTAGTATGAGAGAGGGAGACACGGTTTCATTTATATCAATAATATTAAGTCTCCTCTCTTTATGTTGAAATTTTTGAAGTTGCACTTGTTTTGCCTTCCTACGCTAGTCACTTTGTGCTTCATTGACTTGTTTTCTTACAAGACTCATATGCATAGGAAGAGTGTTAGATTTAAACATGTTTTATATATGCTTCTTGATGCTCTCTTTTACGTTTCAACTCTCATCTTTATGTGAGCATCATAAAAGTCACTATGCCTAGCTGAAAGGCGTTAAAGAAAAGCGCTTATGGGAGACAACCCATTATTTTATTTCTGCAATTTTTCTTTTCTTTTTGAGTCAAGGAGTTGTTTACTTCTGTAACAATTACTTTGTATCTTTATTTTATCGCATTGTTGTGCCAAGTGGAGCCACTAATAGGAAGATGATGCTAGATTTGGATTTCTGCGCAGGAACAGATTTCTTCTGTTCACCGTTTTACTTCTGTAAAATCACAGAAAAATTATTTATATCTGCAAATTTTTGTGCGTGATCCTCAGATATGTACGCATCTTTAGGTAGTTCAAAGTTTTTCGATCTGAGCAACGTAAGTGCCTCGAAAAAAATACGTATTTACAGACTGTTCTGTTTAGACAGATTCTGTTTTTTATTTTTCGCATTCTCTCTTTTACTAGTGTTGAGTGTAATTCTTTTTTAGGGTGAAGATCTTCACATAACATCAGTGGCAGTAGTTAATATTAAAAGTAACGGTCATGTTTGTGTCCTTATAGAACATGTGAGTTTTTGATTGTGCACTAACCCTCTAATGAGAATTACTCTGAGTTTGGTGTGGCGGAAGTTTTCAAGGGTCAAGAGAGAAGGATGATATAATGTGATCAAGAAGAGTGAAGAGCTTAAGCTTGGGGATGCTCCCATGGATCCCCTTCTTCATCAGCAACTTATCAGGTCATCTCTAGTGAAACTATATTTTAATTCTTTCACATCATATGTGCTTTACTTGGAGCGTCTGTGTGCTTTTATTTTCATTATTTTATTTTTCTTATGGTTAACTTGATTGGACCCTTGCATTCTTGATTGGGAGAGAGACATGCTCCGCTTTTTCATATGAATACTCCTATTCTTCACTTATACTTGTTGAGTATTCTTATCTAGCTATTGTTATGCTTTTAGCTCCTGTTTTGCATGCATCTCTTATTCAGATCTGTTAGTTCTTTTAAAGAAAGTACTCTCTTGCTTCACTTATAATTGTTTAAAGAGTTTATGTTCAAATAAATTGATTGGTGTTTGGTTGGAACGGAAAATGTTGCATGTGGTAGATGGTATAATAGAAAAAACTGACATATTCTTGTAGATCACTGTATTGGATAATTTGATACTTGTCAATTGTTTTGAGTTATCAAGTAGTTCATGTTTAAACTTTTGTATCATTTAGTTAAAACCTATTAATGAAGAACTATCGTAAAGCTTTTTGAAATTGGGTTTGCGTGATTGGTATCTCTAAGGTCTAGATATTTTCTAGTAAAAGGGTTTGGATAACAAGGAAGACAGTGTAGTCTTATAATGCTTGCAATATGTTTTCATATAAGTCTTGCTGTGTCAGTTTATATCCTGTGTTTGCTTCAAATTACCTTACTAGTCTAAACTCTGTACTGAGAGGGAATGCTTCTCGTGCATCCAAAACCTTGAGCTAAAATCCATGCCATCTGTGTCTACCATAACTACCTATATGTTGTATTTCCTTGCCATTCCAAGTAAATTTTTCATGTGCTACCTTTAAACTATTCAAAAATTATTACTCCTTTTTGTGTCAATGTTTACCAAGCTCATGAGGACGGGGTGGATGTCTTTATGTCAACTGTCAAACAGACTTGACCACCGGACTAGCGGCATATACATCCGCTTATCCATTAATTTTGCAAAAAGAGCTGGCAAATGAGGTGCCCAGTCCCAATTAATTACAACTTTAACCGCTTAATTCTCTTCACATTTTTTCCCTGACAAACAGTGAAATACCTGCATGTGTAAACAAAAGAGAAGAGTGATGATCTGCCTTGCTGGTAGAAATAACGTCCTTCATGGGAGCCGCTCTTAAAATTCTGGTTGGCAGGGGTCATATTGTACTTTCCATTTTCTGATTCGTTGACGATTAACAAACACCTCCCAAAACTTATTTTTACTCTCTTTATGATTTCAAAACTTAAAAAGCTCTAGCACATGATTTAATCCCTGCTTCCCTCTGCGAAGGGCCTTTCTTTTACTTTTATGTTGAGTCAGTTTTCCTACTTCTTTCTATCTCAGAAGCAAACACTAGTGTCAATTTTGGTGCAACAATTTTTATACGCTTGTATATTGAACTTATTATATTGCTTTGTGTTGACAAATATCCATGAGATATATATGTTGAAAGTTGAAAGCAATTTCTGAAGCTTAAATCTTCCTTTGTGTTGGTTGAATACATTTTACTTAGAATCTATTGCTTTATGAGTTAACTCTTATGCAAAACTTTTTGATGCTTGTCTCGAAAGTACTATTCATGAAAAGTTTTTACTTATATGATTCAGTTGTTTGCTCGTTATCTACTTGCTAGCAAACTATAGACCATTGACCTGGATCACTTCATTCATAACATGTGCTTTACAATGCTATTTGATCAAGATTATGGTTGTAGCATGTCACCTCCGAAATTATTTTGTTTTTATCGCTTTACCTACTCGAGGACGAGTAGAACTAAGCTTGGGGATGCTTGATACGTCTCAAACGTATCTATAATTTCTGATGTTCCATGTTGATATTATACCAATTGTTACATGTTTTATATACACTTCATAGCATTTTTATGCATTTTCTGGGACTAACCTATTAACAAGATGCCACAGTGTCAGTTCCTGTTTTCTGCTGTTTTTGTATTCCAGAAAAGCTAGTCTGGAAATATTCTCGGAATTGGGCGAAACTTGGACAGCACCTCCTATTTTTCCAACACGTACACGGAGTCCAAAGGAGAGACAGAGGGGGGCCGTGAGCCAGCTACACCATGGGGTGGCGCGGCCCCACCCCCTGCCGCGCTGTGGGGTGGTGTGGGCCCCACGGGCATCTCCAGCCGCCGCCCTTTCGCCTATATAATCTTCCCGACACGAAAAGCCTAAATACCCGAGCCATTATCCACGAAAAGTTTCAGAGACGCCGCCGCCATCAACCCTAGCCCGGGAGGGTTCAGAATCTCTTCCCGGCACCCTGCCAGAGAGGGGAATCATCACCGGAGGGCTCTACATCACCATGCCTGCCTCCGGAGTGATGCGTGAGTAGTTCATCCTTGGACTATGGGTCCATAGCAGTAGCTAGATGGTTGTCTCTCCACTTTATGCTATCATGTTTAGATCTTGTGAGCTGCCTATCATGATCAAGATCATCTTATTGTAATGCTACATGTTGTGTTTGCTGGGATCCGATGAATATTGAATACTATGTCAAGTTGATTATCAATCTATCTTATATGTTATTTATGATCTTGCATGCTTTCCGTTACTAGTAGATGCTTTGGCCAAGTAGATGCTTGTAACTCCAAGAGTTAGTATTTATGCTAGATAGTGGGTTCATGCCTCCGGTAATCTGGGAGAGTGACAACAACTTCTATGATTGTGGATGTGCTGTTGCCACTAGGGATAAAATAACCGATGCTTAGCTTAAGGGTGCGCCGTTAGGTCTAATGCATTTGTTGCACATTACTTAATGCGATTATCCGTTGCTTGCAACTTAATACCAACGGGGAACTCGGTATGACAACCTGGAGGTGGATTATTAGTCATAGACGTTGTTGGATAACGGTCTATGTATTTTGTCGTAATGCCCACATGAATATCATAGTAATCATCATGTTATATTATGCATTGTCATGCGTTCATTATTTTGTCAATTGCCCAGCTGTAATTTGTTCACCCAGCATGTTAGTTATCTTTTATGGAGAGACACCACTAGTGAACTGTGGACACCGGTCCATTCTTTTACACTGATAATACAACCAACTGCAACATTGTTCCTTTTCATTCTCTGCAATTTACTACTGTTTTCCACACCATATGTTTAATCCTTTGTTTTCAGCAAGCCGGTGAGATTGACAACCTCACTGTTTCGTTGGGGCAAAGTAGTTTGATTGTGTTGTGTGCAGGTTCCACGTCAGCGCGCCACTAACAACCTTCAGAAGTGATTTCTTACTCCTACTCGTTCGATTAAACCTTGGTTTCATACTGAGTGAAATGCTGCTACACTGCTTCATACCTTCCTCTTGGGGTCTCCCAATGAACGTGTGATCCACGTCATCACTAATCCAAACTTTCATATCATCATTTGTCTGCCACCACAGACATACTTTTAGTGACAAGTTGTGTATTCATTTAACAAAACCCTCGAGCTGTACCTAGTACACATCCTCGATAAATTGTCCTTCAAAGGAATTTGTTTTGTTAACATCTTATACAAACATACTCATTAAATAACCAGTATTGTATTCATTTAACAAAGCCCTCGAGTTGTACATTGTAGACATACTCGATTATTTTTCCTTAGAGGAATATACTCTGTTAACATCTCATACAAATCTACTATTTCCATTTAGATCCATAAAGCCGTGCTACAGATCATATGATCCTGAGTAGTCAACTCTTGAATTTATCGTAAACCCATTTATGACAAAACAAGCTTTATGATCAAATATTCCAACAGGAATTCCTTCAAGTCTTTCAACTCGAACTTGATGATATTACTAATTAATATGACTCTAAGGCATGAAGGTTTGGATACTATAGCACCTTATCTTATTACTTTGTCTTAGCATATTGACTCAAGTTTCCTATAAACTCATATGCTCTTTATCTTGTTAAGTGATTATTTCTTGACAAGAAGTCATGCTCATATTGCAATGACTCTCGGTATTAGTCTAAAAGAATTGTCAATTGGAATTGCTTCCGCCTGCACAACTTCTGATAACTATTTCCAAAGATTCAATAATCTCTTCAAGAATCACCATCCTCCCACTGAATTCAATAAGGAATAAATTCCTTAAGAATCAAATCTATCTTAGTAACAAAACATTGTCACTTATGTGGTGTTATAAGAGGACTTCCAATAAACTTATTGGAACAACCTACAAAGTAATCCATTGTCTTTTACTATTAGGATCGAGTTTCATCTTTCAGAAAATCTCAGAACCTAAATCCACCATGTCCTTTAATGTTTATCTTTCAAAACAATGACATGAGGTAAGAGACAATGAAATTCTCTTTGTCTTTTATCTTAGGACCAAGTTTCAATCTTTCAGAAAATTTTAGGACCTAAAACCAACGTGTCCATCAAGGTTTATCTTTCGAAACAATGACACGAAGCAAGACAATTAACTGTGCTGAAATTTACCTAGTGAGCAAACATATTCTAGATTGGGTATTGCCAAACATTATACAAAAACAAGAAGATTCTTAGAGCTAACTTCGTCACACTTAGTCAGATCATGAATTGAAAACTTTCAAGACATAATTATAATCACCAAGACTTTATATCTAAAACATTTTTGCGAAACCTTAGACATTAATGATAAAATCATCAACAGTCCAAAACCTTCATCAATCACAAAATATTTTAGAACAAATGATATTCTCATAACTTCAAAAGATTTGCAACTTGATCATCCCTCGAGGGAGTGATCTCCAATATTCTTTATCATAATAAACAGGACCAACTTGTCCTATAAATTCACAAGAATATTTGTTGCCAAACATGCAACATTATAACTTGAGCCAAAGCTCACAAATCTTTCGACTTGAAAAAATAAAAGTGGAGACGTCTTCATCCCAAGGACGAAGTTCCATGCACCAAACTTGGCGCATACCACCACCTTTTATTCTCCATCATTCTTGCTTTCCACAATCCTTATATTGAATACTAGGAAAAATTCTTCGCAATCAATACTCCGGAGTTACTAGTAAGAATAATGAATATCATTTAAATATAACCTCTAGCAGGTTTCTTCTCATTAGTGCCTGAAACCTTTTACAGTTCCACCTCCAATATGTTTTCTTTCCTCGGAAGAGGTATTCAGGATTCTCCTGAAACCTTTTAAGCTTAACCGGTGTGCAAACACCTTCAGCCTTCTTCTTCCTCTTCTTCTTGAAGTATGCGAATTGGGCAACAATTGTTATGCCTTATCACATTAGCTTCTGCAGATTTTAGCATAGCAAGGAGCCATTTAATGTTTTCTTCCTCCCACTCATGTTTTGAATCATGATACATCCGTTGTTAAACGGGGAAGTGAAGACAACATCAAATTTATATTTGGCTCAACCAGATTAGAAAACCCGGAGTCTGCAACCTAATACCGCAATCAATCAATTTGATTACATGCTCGCTCGTTGAGCTTCCTTCTGCCATGTGACATGACCAGAAAACCTTTGTTATCTCATAACTCTCAGTCTTTGCCTGAATCAGGATCATGGCTGTGAGTACGACATGAAGTGCCTTTCTGTGGCGCACCAAAAATTGTTTCTGTGGCGCATGGTCGGTGCGCCACAGAATCCTCGCCACAAAAATATTATTTCTGTGGCGCACGGAACCATGCGCCACAGAAAGTAGACAATTCTGCGGCGCACGTCCATAAATGCGCCACTAAATTATTTTTCATGCGCGACCGAAAGAATTTCGATTATTTGCTGTATTTGACAATAATGTATCTGTGGCGCACTTTGTTCGTGCGCCACAGAATATGGTGCGCAACAGAATATGGTGCACCACAGAATTATTTACCGTGCGCCACTAAATTATTTGCTGTATATATTATCGATTATTTGCTGTATTATCGATTATTTGCTGTATTTGACAATAATACAGGTATATTACAGAATTTATACAGAAAATAATAGAAACAGTAATATATTTTGACACAGTATTAAAACAGACAGATAAATATGTACATCACCACTTAGAGCCCGAGATACATACATAGTGACAATTAAGTGCCAAATTAATTGTACAAAAGTTCATCTCATGTCACATAAGTCATAGTACAAATAAAGTTACTCTAGCGGTTCCTCCCGTAGAGACCCTCGACAAGTGGGCATTAAGCAATCACTAGGGCCCACTTATCATCGTCGGCTCCTGCGCCCCACGCTGAATCTGGCTTCTCAGCCTCAGCCCACTTGTCGAGGGTGCGGGAGGAACCGCTGGAGTCTCTTCTTGAGTCGCCGCTGGAGTCTTCTTCTTGAGTCGCCGCTGGGGTCTCTTGCTGGGTCGCTGACGGAGAATACGTCTAGCTCCACTGGTAGGATTGAGCCTTCTGGTGTATCGGCTCCGGGAACAATTTATAGCATTCTTTCGTCATCCACGTCCTCATGTCATTTTGCTTGTCTAGGCGTTCTTCGATCTCCCAATTAGACAACCCTGGAGATGAATTGGGATATATATTTGATTAATAATATAAATAGAGTATGATTTATTCATCTAATTAAGTGGATAAGTCTATAATAAAGAAAATAAAGAAGCACTTCTATCGAGTGAGGCAAGGCTTTCTTTTACAATACATCCTACCTCTGGTGTTGTGTAAGGACCCCCTGCTTCCATGACATCTTCCAAAATGATTTGCGATAATTGCCTCTGGATGCGATCGAAGTCTTCTCTAAGCTCAGAATCGGTGATTTCCCCCGCATTTTTGCTCCATTCTTGGAGACTAGATGGCCACCTCGTTGTCTCTACATCCCGGACAAGCCCTTTAATGTGATGGAGGACGTAGAAGGCATCCTTCATGCTGCCAGGCGCATGCTTGATGCAATGGAACCCGGTCCCATGCCAGAAAATGTGTTTGTTGTCCTTCGTTAAACGTTCCACATTCTTTTCTTTGTGGAAGTGGCCTCCCTTTTGGGCATAGCCCTCGAGAGCCTCATCGAGAACACCCTTTATTCTGGTGTAGTCTTTAAGACTCCCGAGTTGAAATAAGTGGCAACGGACCACCTCGGGCTTACGACGATGAGTACTGTGTACTCGTCACTGCTCAACACAATTGAAACGGAATGTTGGAAAGGATCAACAACGGAAGAAATCTATAAGAAAGCATAAGATACGATGGCGGCGACCGGATGTGTACTTACTCGGAAAAGAAAGGCATAAGAAAGCTGTTCTTATCCTTGTTGTTCAGCATGATTCTCTGGAGGAACTTCATGGCCTTGGCCCGTGTCGTTGATCCTTCCACCAGCAGGCTGTCACGCATGTAGTAGGGATCCACTACCTTGATGTACGGGGTATTATCTCTCCTGATCCTCATCGCTTGGTTGAGCGCGTATAGGCGGACCAAGTTATAGTCCAGCCGTCTAAAGTGAAACAGCCTGAAGACGTCCTCGTACGATATGAAAAATAGATCCGTGGGGGTTTCATGGACGAACTCGGCAAAGTCTTTTGGCACCTTGACAGTGAACACCGGGTAATTTGGATTATCTTCTTTAAGAAGGTTGCTCTCTCGCGTCAGGATAGCATTTTGCAAAGAGAGCATGCATCCGTCTGCGAGGTGGAGCAGCTCCCGAGACAGGATCGGTTGACCAGCCTCATGAACTCGGCTCAAGCCATCCGCACGGGGTGATACCATGTCTTCATACCCCCGGATAGTCGTCTTAGGAGCTGGCTGACTTCTCTTCCTGTGCTTCTTCTTCTTTACCTCTGGGGATGCTAGGGTGCATCTTCTGTGGTGGGCACATTGATTGAGTACTTGTTGGAGCCGAAGCTGATCACTGGGGGAGGCCCTTTTCTCCCTCCCTCAATCCAAACCCTGACAGACTCACAGACGGTAGTAAATATCGCCATGAACGTCGTTGTCACTGCCTGTGTGATGACCGTCTGAATCATACTATTTTCCTCTATCGGTTCCTCGCCTCCTGTTCGAGAACCCCCGGCCTCGTTATTGTCAGCCATGTTCGTCTCACCTATAAGAAAAAAATGTCGAAGTTAGTACACCAAATATAAGAAAAAAATCAATTAATTAAGTACTAAGATACCCGGCCCATGCATTAGTCGCAATACCCCATATGTCTTGTTTTTAGCAAAGCCATGCCAAAATTCACGAAAAATTTCGGCATGACCTTTGCTAAAAAAAGGGACATATGGAGTACTCGAATTTGCCGGAACGGAAGTTAATCAACGTTCCGGCAAACTCAAGGGCCTCATGGGCACCTGCAGACATTTCACAAATCATGTTGCCGGCATCTCTGGCCGGCCAACAACAAACACATATCCACATCTGCCGGCTGACAACAAAACAATACCACATCCACATCTCCACGTGTCCTTTTTAGCAAAGTCATGCCAAAATTCACGAAAAAATTCGGCATGACCTTTGCTAAAAAAGGAACATATGGAGTACCCGAATTTGTCGGAATGGAAGTTAATCGACGTTCCGGCAAACTGAAGGGCCTCATGGTTACCTGCACAGATTTCACCAATCATGTTGTCGGTATCTACGGCCGGCAACATCCACATACACGACACGCTGGTCGGAACACAAACAACCATGACACGATGGTCGTGGTAGCACAGAACAAATGGTCACGGGTTAACCAATAGCTCACCAAAGGGGAACTGTAGTTGAGGAGATAGTTGATGTAGTCGAAGCCGGTGGTCTGCACAAGAAAAAAAATAAGAAAATTCACATCCATATATATCTTCATTTCCTTTAAAAAGTACCAACTTTGGAGCATTTCTAAAGCATCAAATCTTGATCCTATTTCACATTAACGCACATGGATCTCTTGTACTAAGTTAGTACTTCATGATAAACCCCAGAAATAATTTTTGAATACATCTAGAACCTTAAATGAAGACATTTTTGTAGGCATGTTTAAATAGTGACCATATTTAACTTAGCAAAATTTTAAATTTTTTTTGGTCTCCAAAATTTTCCTAACACCACTAGCACCAACTAGAAGCATTAGCAACTACTTGCAGCAAGCAATCAACAATCAAATCATCAAATTTTCTAAAATTGTGGGTTTGGCATTTGACCAAACACCTTATGTGTAGGTGTGGATTGGAGGAGAGGGATGGAAGAGAGGAGCAGCACCTCGGGGAGGGGATGGAGAGGGCGGCGCGGTGTCGAAGTGGCGGGCCGGTGGCGACGGCTTCCTTCGTCGGCGGCGGCTCGAGGCCGAGAGCCACGCGGCGGCGCCGAGCGTGTGCATGGGCGCGCGTGGCGAGGGTTGGGCGGGGGCGGGGGAGGGGAGGTCGTCGGGCGGGGGAGGGGAGGTCGCCGGCGCGGGGGAGGAGAGGGCAGCCGGCGGTGGTGGTCGACGGCGACGGCGGACGCGCGCGCGGCGGTGGTGGTTAAGTGAAATTTGAATGTGGATCGAATATGGAAAGAAAGGGGAAGGGGAGGCCCGGCCCGCGTAAATGGCTAAGTGAAGTAATTCTGTGGCGCATCCCTACCTCGATGCGCCACAGAATTATGTGATTTTGTGGCGCACGAAAGGATGCGCCACAGAATTACGTGATTTTGTGGCGCACCTAGGTAGGGATGCGCCACAGACTTTGTCGATAGATCTGTTAAAATACACATTTTTGGTTATATTTAAAATGTGTACACACATTTTAGGTTATTTTTTAAAGAACCGACACACATTTTAAATATTTTGGTTATATTTAAAAAAGAACCGACACACATTTTAAAGAAAAGAATATACACACATTTTGTTATATACCATTATTTTATTCATGATATACATATATATGATTGTCTCACACACACACACAAATTAATATACCAAAAAAGTCTTCTTCGTCCCGGCCGGTTCCGAGCTAGCTTCTCTTCTTTCCCTTCTGCGGGTTGAATACTTTAGGCCGGGCATCTTGAGATTTCTTCGCGTGAACGGACAGCCTTTAGTAGGTACGGATGTCTTCCTTCTTTGTTTACTAGTAGTCGGCATGTCGAAGTACTTGTCGAACTCCTCCTCGATCTTCGGATCGCCGTTTTTGTCCAATCTTCCTCGTTGGCATCTCCTTCCATTCCGATGATGCTCCTCTTGCCCCTCCTCACGACAACACGGCTAGGCTTTGACGGGTCGGTAATGAAGAAACATTGCTCAACTTGGCTAGCGAGTACCCATGGCTCATTTTTTTGCGGAGGCGTTCTTCGATTTGGCATCGGGTATACCATGGTGGTAAAATACCGGTCTTCTTTGACGACGTCCTTGGCCCATCTCACACGGAACATTGGCACCAACTCTCCACAGTAGTTGAGCTCCCATATCTCCTCGATCCTTCCGAAGAATCTTTCCTTGACAGTAGCCTCGTCATCGGCGTAGGATAGCATAGTTACTCCTGAGTTTTGATATTCGCTATACCTGTCCTTTTCCTCGGTGCAGAATCTGAAACCGCCGATGTCGTACGACTGATAGGTCTTTACGTTCTGCCCGGGGCCCTGTGATAAGGAGAATATGAGTTTTCCTCTTCCGTAGATGGCTTCCTGCTCTGTGCTTCAAGCAGTTGCCTTTTCTTGAACCAACGCGTCAAGCTGGAGTTGTGCTCTCTGATTACGTCTCCCTTCTTCCTCTGTCGTCTCATGTCGACGTAATTCTGCTCGATTAAGATTTTGTGCTCTTCCACATAATATTCGGTCACTTTTAAGTGTTGTAGCGCGACCCGGTGAGCCCTGTCGAGGTCGTCTTTTTTACCATGAATGCCAACAAAGATTGAGCGGTAGCCGTCGTGGTGACCAACTCCATCGAGCCTGCCGAGGTGTGTCCTGGTGGGCAGACCGACATCCTCGTTCTCGGTCCTTAGATAATTCTGGCAGAAGGAGATGCACTCGTAGGTTAAAAATCCCTTGGCCATGCTTGCGTCTGGACGGCCCTGTTGCGAACATATCCTTTCATGACACCGTTCTGCCTTTCGAACGGCATCATGTAGTGCAGGAACGTCGGACCGAGCTGCCTGATGTCATCAACGACATGGAGAAGGAGATGCACGCAGATATCAATGAATGCGGGCGGGAAGTAAATCTCGAGCTCGCATAGTATCACCACGATCTCTTCCTCAAGCATGTCGAGCTGCTTCACGCCGATCGACTTCCTGCTGACGACGTCGATAAAGTTGCAAAGGGCAGACAACGTATCACGGACGTGCTCATCCATTAACCCTCGGATCGCAACGGGAAGTATCTGTGTCATCAGCACGTGACAATCGTGAGACTTCATCCCGGTGAACCTCTTCTTTGTTGCATCCAGATATCTGCTTATCTTCCCGAGTAACCGTGAGGAACTTTGACTCCTAGAAGGCACCTGAAAAATGCTGCTCGAGCTCCTCCGGACTCATACTGAAGCAGGCAGCGGGAAGCATCACCGTGTTCTTCTTTGCCCTTTTGCGGCGACCTTGAGTCCCTTCTGTCTGATCATCATCATCATCATCGTCGTCATCACTATCGGGGCCTGAAGTTCTTTCCTGATGCCAAGCCATTTCAGATCGTATCTTGCTTTCGTCCCATCCTTGGTCTTATCCGACATGTGGCAAAGTGTGCCAAGCAGACTCTCGGTAACATTCTTCGTAATGTGCATCATATCGAGGCTATGTGGCGTCTTGAGGACCTTCCAGTACTCCAAGTCGTGGAAAACAGACCTCGCTTTCCATACACCCAGCAGTGGATCTACCTTCGGTCGCTTCTTTCCCGGCGCTGGGCACTCCTTCCAGTTTTTCAAAAGCTCGTCGATTTCTGTGCCGCTCCTCGGGCACGGGGCTCTTTCGGGCTCGTCTTTACCATTGAACAAATCACCGCGTTTTCTCCACGGGTGATCCATGCGAAGCCACCTTCGAGCCCCTGGGAACACGGTTTTCGAAGACCCGGGATCCCTTGGTAGCTGGAGATGCGGGGTCTTATCCATGCACTTGACACATGCGCAAAATCCGTGACCTACCTGGGCCGATACATATGAGCAACCAGGATAGTCCTGCACCGTCGTGAACAACGCGGCTCTCATATCAAAATAATCAGCTGTGTAGGCGTCCCACGTACGGGCTGGCGTCTCCCACAACGTGGCTAACTCCTCTTTCAACAGCCCGAGATACAGATGTATGTCGATACCTGGTTGTTTCGGCCCCTGAATGAGAATACTCATGTGTATGTACCTTTGCTTCGTGCACAACCACGGGGGAAGGTTGTAAGGCCATACAAATACGGGCCAGGTGCTATGGGTGCTACTCTGGTGCCGAACGGATTGAGTCCATCGGTGCTCATACCCAGCCTGACGTTCCTTGCGTCGCCCCCAAAATTTTCGAAGGCCATGTCCAATACTGGCTAGCATCTGAAGGGTGTGTCAGGATCTTTCCCTTCTCCGGATCTTCTTGGGGCTTCTCCCTTTCCGCATGCCATTGCATGAGCTTTGCTTCCTTAGGGTCTACGAAATACCGCTGCAGACGGGGAGTGATAGGAAAGTACCATACCACTTTTCGAGGAACTTTCTTGTCCTTCCCACTCTTGTACCGTCCTTGGCCGCACACCGGACATGTGTATCTGTCCTTGTACTCGCCCCGATAAATTGCGCAATCATTGATGCAGGCGTGGTATTTAACGTGCGGTAGGTCAAGAGGGCACACGACTTTCTTGGCATCCTCGATACTAGTTGGCAATGTGTTCCCCTCGGGAAGACGATCGTGGAAGAATTTCATGTTCTTGTTGAAGCTCACGTCGGTCCATTTGTTTTCCGACTTCATCTCCAGAGCATCAAGCGTTACTTGCAAGCGCGTATCCTGTGGCCGGCACCCAGGATACAACGGAGTCTTCCCGTCTATCTCCATTTGCGCCAGCTTGGCTTTCTCTCTGGCTGCAGCTCTGTCGTTGCTCGTCTCCTTGAGTAGCAGTTCTTGAACATGAGGGTCCTGCAAGGCCGAAATTAGCGAGGTCTGCGTGTTCGCGTCTTCTCCACCACCATCTACTCCTTCATCATGACCGTGTCCGCGGCATCTCCTTCGTCACCATGATGATCTTGTTCGCCGGCATCTCCTTCGTCATGATGATCTTGTCCGCCGACATCTCCTTCGTCATGATCATGATGATCTTGTCCGCCGACATCTCCTTCGTCATGGTTGAAGCCTAACATGAAACCGCGCCTGAGCAGGTGATCCTCCAATTGTCCGGAATCAGGGTCGATCCAGCTCACGAGTTTGCATTTTCGACACGGACATCTTATCTGGCGCCTGTTGCACCGAATCATGTCCGCCTTCGCTTTTTCCTTGTATCTACTGATTCGACCGGAGCTCATCCTGACGACCATGGTTGCGGCCTACGCGGTATACATAGAGCACAAACAAGAGTATGTTAATTAGAACCGCAACATGCATGCACACACATTAGTTGGCCCATGCATTAGTCGCAATACCCATATGTCCTATTTTTAGCAAAGTCTCATGCCAAAATTCACAAAAAAATCGGCATGACCTCTCCTAAAAGTAGGACATATGGAGTACCCGAATTTGCCGGAACGGAAGTTAATCGACGTTCCGGCAAACTCAAGGGCCTCATGGGTACCTGCAGACATTTCACAAATCATGTTGCCGGCAACATCCACATACACGACACCATGGTCGGAACACAAACAACCACGACACACATCCGGCCATACACACACCGTCGGCGCCACCAAACATGCATATGCATGTTCATCATCCATGTAGATCCATGTCTCACCTAGTAGATTCGGTGCCGAGACGTGACCGCGATCGATGAGAGAGGTGTGATGTTGGAGAGAAACTAGTGGACAAAAAGAGATGTATTGGAGGCTCTCCTAACCCTCACCAATAATCTATCAAACAAAATAGGTTTAACTAAAAAAAATGGAGAAAACTATGGGCAAAATAGGAGGGGAGGGAAGAGAAATACGAGCTAGGTGGAGGAGGAGGAAGAAGAGAAGAAGTAAATGGTGTAGGTAGAGGGGTTGCCACCTTTTTGTAGATCTGGGGCAACATTCTGTGGCGCATGCATCATGTGTGTGGCGCCATGATGCATGCGCCACAGAATGTTGCCCACTTAAATTATTGGTGGGGCCGCACCATGTTTTCTGTGGCGCACAGTGCTGAATGCGCCACAGATAAATTACCAATGCAATCATTGGAGGGGGCCCCACCGAATTTTTGTGGCGCATCTGGATGGATTGCGCCACAGAAAGTATAATTTCTGTGGCGCATCCATGCAGATGCGCCACAAAAAGGTCACCAGATATTTGTGGTTGTGGGACCCACCATGTTTCTGTGGCGCACGCATGCACGTATGCGCCACAGTATTTTGTGGCGCATTCGAATGGTGCGCCACAGAATTTTTTTGTGGCGCATGGTAGGTTTGGTGCGCCACAGATAGGGAATCCACAGAAAGGCACTTCC